>VKOC01000001.1:5624-19398 GCA_009364415.1 Spea multiplicata
ATTCCAACATTTCGGCTTCTTCTGTCTCTTTAAATCTCTTTATTAAAAGCCAAAACAAATAAAAATTCTGAATGTTTAGTATAATCAACAGATTTTTCTTATGCTTTGGCAACCTACTTTTAATTATGACAGATTGTTTGAAATATATGACTTGGTTGCGTAAACTGTTTCAATTTGATCTGAATAGGCTTCAATAGAAGGTTTTTCTAAAAAGAAATTTCTCGAAATGAATACATTTTCCTATTGAAATGTGCTGTTATCAGTCAGTGTTGATATACTAATTATATGTTTGAAGAAAGTTTTACTTTATTTTTGACAAACAGGAGATTGAGTGCATCAAGCACTATTTTATCATACAGGATACAGACAACGGGATTATACTCCGAAATCCCCCATTTCCTTTAACTTCCCTCTTCCATAAAGTTTGCCAAATAATATTATCGCTTGAAGCTAAATGGAATGCATGGCTGTTATGATACAAGAGCATAAACTATTCAAAATAAAAAGTACAGGAAGGGGAACACACCATAAAAAGCATATCAATTCAGATTTTGGGGTGCTGCTAAATTGACCAATATGTAAAAACAACATAGCAAGGAATCGGCGCACACCCAGCAAATACTATTTAAAAGCACCTAGCTGAAACATAAAAATTTTACTATATGGCCATACACCAGAATTAGCTGTGTGTGTAATTATTCCTTGCTTTGTTGTAAATAAATATCTTTTAGACTAATTTGGATGTTAGTTTAAGGTAATGTAGATAATTTATCAGCAACTGATGTCAAAAGCTTTGAATAGTTTAATGTAGCACTCTTATTGTATTCATCTTATCCCTGTTAAGCGCCTTTGTGACATCTCTACTTATACTCTGCTGAAACTATATTTAGATCTGTTTTTATGCACTTCTTTAGATAATGTGAACATAAATTATTGGACAGAAATGGGACAACAGAATATATCTGATTCAGATATTTGTAATTGGAGACAAAGTGAATTTGCTAAATCCTACATAAGAATGTATTTATAGCCCTTTTATCAAAATACACATGCATGGAGTCTTTCTGTTGGAACCAAACTGGTTTTGGTAGTAATTGTAAGAGTTGGGCGAGGTTATGCGATGTTTGTCACAAGCTATCAACTTTAAAGTGTATCACTATTTAGTAGATCGACATCATGAGGGAATTATAAACTACGTTAATTTGGAAATTACACCATTTGCCTTGCTTTTCTGCTGCATAATGCCACTTTTCAAAAAGAAGAAGAAGAGAGAATTCTATACAAAATGTATATTTATTGCTAATTGATAACGCAGAAATAAAAACATTTAAGAAGATTACTGGGATGGATTCACCATTAAACTCTTGCACAAGGAAGTACATGTACAAATATTCCATATAGTCAACAGCACCCATGCCCAACAATCATTGGACTCCTACATAATGTCTTTTTTAACAATACTGTATTGTCTAAGGAAGGGGGAATTATTTTTGGACGTCTGTGTCAAAAAGTTCCTAGCATGTGTCTATACCATTCAAAAGAAAAATTAATTATTAGGAGATTGTTTCAGTTTAATATAGGAGAGTCCCCTGATTGAAACTTAGGTGCCTTTTTTTACTATTTGTCCTTGAAATTATGTGCTAAAACCCAACTCGAGTAGAAAAGTAAATTATTACACAAAAACAGCTTGGTTTTGGTGATTTAAATATCATAAAGGGCACAGTCAATGTCATTATAAAAATTTACACAAACATTTTTACCGAACATGATGCTCAAAAATAACAAAGCCGATATTGAACGTGTTCAAAAAATGTTACGTTATTTCAAATGAAACCGATTTATTACTGCTTACTATTCTTTTATTATAAATACATATCATTCTGTCACATCCAATGTATACTCCCTGCTCCTTTGCCTAGAACTAGTTGGAATCGTATAAATAATGTATTAAAAAATGTCCCATACTTCCTAAACAGAGCATAGTATCTCGAAAGCTTCCAAGAAGACATTTTTCTTTTTAAACACCGCTGCATCTCAGAGATGTAGCACTTGTAGCAAGAGGAGGATAGGATGCTGCTGAGGTAAGGGCATGTTCAAACAGTTTATAGGTCAATAAAACCTATACTCACATTTCCTAAGGTATGTGTTTGCATTATAATAACAACACTACCAAAATATTCTATTGCAGCAGACAATTCAGAATTAAAGCAGATCCCTTGCCCCCCCCCCAAATAATTGCAGTTCACTACACTAATATACTAAATCTATGTAATAGTCCATGAGTACCGCTACAACTAAATCAGTACGTCTTGGTGGAACAGTATATACCATGCACATACCAGAATATAAATTAATGAATGCTAAATAATATATCTATATACACCTAAATACCAATATCAATTAGGTTTTGCTAATCAAATAGCATGAAAAATGTAAAAATAATTGCTACAGATGAAAATTAACTACAATAAATACCTTCACATATACCACTCTAGGGTGTGAAATTATATCCTGAGCTATGTCTTAGCTCTGGTGGGTTGCTGACTGCTGATACCTCGTACTCACCTGATCTGGCAGATTGTATGCTACAGCGTGTGCTGGATATGCCCAGCCGCACACTACACGAGTAGAAAAAAAGTAGCATGTGGCCGCCATATCCAGCTGTCAGTCGCACTGACATCATCAGACAGCCATCAGAATTTAAGTGCCAGGGCACCCCAACCATCTGCAGTCCAGCCCTGGTTGCACAATGTACAAAATGGGTTAAAGGATCAATTGCTATTATGCACATTTTTTTTTTAATTCTGAGGACATAGTAAACCATTCGGTCCCCTTAGGACATACTAGTATGTCCTTCAAACCTGTCCCAAGAAGCCCATTAGGACGTACCGGTATGCCCTGACTTTGGTGCAGCAGTAAGGCTACACGGGAGATCAGGCTGTCTGCTAATCTGTAATGAAGAGAGAAATTGTTAAGCGGTGTATTTTCTATTTTAGTATAAGTTTTTCATATCTATTATTACTAATAATTATTATGTTAGGCCCTTCTTCTAAACAAAATGATGTTTCATTTATGCGGGTTCATCAAATATGGAAAGGGAAAATCAGGGTTTAACAAACATATAGAAACAATGAGGAAATAAAATCTGGTCTTAAGTTATAAAAAACCCAGGACTGAAGGGGGTTAATAGCTATGAAATTTCAATGGCAAGAACATTAATTCAGTTCAAACAATTCTGTAAATCTTCTAGCACCTAACCAATAGACAAAACGTGCACTTATCCTGAATGCGCTGCTGCCAGAGGAACAGCTGAAGGGATTATATTTCCAGATGGTGCCCTCTCTTCCCACTTCACTACAAAAAGATTAGGATACTTCATTGCAAACATGATCACTGATTTTCATCCTAGAATCTGAAAATATGCAAGTTACATTTCATCAATATATGACACAATGTTATGATTATGTAACTTTAAAGGTATGATTTAAGCCTACAGCCAGACGGCCAATGATCATTGCATTGCTATTTTCATGTTAAATGCATATTGTAATCAGGGGCTCACATGTCCATACACTAATGCACACCAATGTACTCAGATACTCACACTATCACACACATTCTGACACTAACACAACTAGCACATAGTAAAACACGCACACCCAGGCAACATGCCTAGACACTCCAACTAACACACGCATCCAAACACTAAAACAAAACCAGACGCTCACGCTAACAGACTCACATAGACACTCAAACTGACACACACTAACACACCAACTCAAACTGACACACAACAGCCAGACATTCACACTAACTCACACACACTAACATACCTATACACACACAAACACATTTACCCAGACACAGACATACCCAGACATACACACTAACATATGTAGACACATAAAGACTAATATACCCAGACACACACAAACATACCCAGACACACAAAAATACATCCTACCTTCTTCTTAAAGTTAGGGTCATAAAGAAGTAAGTCTGGGACTCAGGATTTGCCTTTTTATCCCTACACATGAAGCATGCTGCCATCTTTCTTGGAGGGGGTTGCCCTGTGCTTGTCAGGGTCCATCCAGGCTGTGGAGCTACATTTCTCTGATTTTCTCAGTCTTGCTACAGTTCCCCTTTGCTGTAATCAATTCCTGGATTTCTATATGCTCTGTTCTGTGCTTCTGATTCCTTGATTCCAGTTCTGCTCTTTGCTTCAGCTCTGTTTCCTTTATAAGTTGTGCCCCACCCGTTTGTTATGTTTATCCTAGTCTGCAGTCTAAAGGTATGTCCTTCTTGGTTCTGTGTTTAGAGTCAATGTTTAGTTTCAGCTTTAGTTATTCAGTAGGCAGGGTTTTGCGCTAGGACCCACCGAATATTGGAGTACTTTGGCATAATGGGGGGCTAAGCATACTATGGCCATATGATGTGACGGAATCTTCAATTGCTATCACATAGTCCAAGGCTAGTTCCTGTATTCATGTTTGTCTGTCTCTTATGTACCTTTGCCCTCTTTTCCCTTAATCATCTGAGATAATCGTCTGAGGATCTTGGCTCCTTACTCCATCCCCTGTGTTCCTTTCCTTGTTCCCTGTCCTTTATTGTGCCCTGCCAGTGGGCTTCCTGCCATGTGCCCCGCCAGTGGGCTTCCTGCCAAGAGACCTATTACCTGTACTTATTTGTCCTGCCAGTTTCCTGAGTGCAGACTATATCCTAGTATTCTGCCTGTGGTGTATTTTTTGCATCTGTCTGTATCATCCCACAGTTAATATGTACCATGGGGTACAGACAGAACCCCAAGTATCCCCTGCGACTCGGCTCCTACCCGACCTGCTTACCTGGTTTGTGACAGTGCCCCCTTGGGTTTACTCATGATTGTAATTACTTTTCCATAGAGGGTAGTGCATTTTACTGCACACATCTGGTATTGGAGGTAAAAATGAGACTTCTGTCTCATTTAGCTCCTCCCCAACTGCCTCTACTAAAAGCATGGAGCACATGTCAGTATGCCTCTTGCACATGCTCAGTAGACCAAGTCTAGTCAAAAGGCAGATGAGCAAAATAACTTTACATTTATAGAACTTCAACATATTCCATAACAATTCCAACATGCATTAAAATAAAAATACATATTTTGGGAACTAGATTGCTCCTTTTTTTTACTGTAAAGAAAAATGAAGGGTACAATGCAGATATAGAGTGAAGATTCATACTAAACAGAGGGAGTAGAAAAAAAAGATTTTCCACGGAAACTTTGTGCTGCAGTTTAAAAAAATGGCACTACAGCAAGATTATTAAAGTGCTATGTTACAGAAAATCACATTATGCTCTTGCTGGGCCAAGGAAATGAATTTCTTAAAAATAGAAGTAGCATTTTTGTTAAATGAACGGAAACAAAAGTGAATTGAGCCAAAAAAGCAAAAATACGACACAAAAATATTTGTATGTCTATTATGTAGTTTATGATAATTGAGAATATTAAATATTTATTTTGTGCAAACTATTTTACATAGAACAGAAATTACATAGTAAAATCTAATACTTATCTTTTTATTCATGTTTAACAATTGGTGCCCTTTAGAACCCTCAATTAATATGCACTGGTTCCCTAAAGGAGAGGTTTTAATAACTCAGCTTGGAACTGCAGGCAGTTGTCCTCATATTTTATTTTCAAGTTCCAAATTACTTATGGACTGAATGACACTGTAGAATTAATACTTTGGTCACATAAGCTATCCACGAAAACAACAATAAGCTCTGCAACTTACCTATATTTACATTCCAGGAACGTTTTAAATTTATTTTACAGGTGCATGAGAAAAACAAGTATTTGTTTGTAGCTAATTGGGAACTCATCCATTAACGATCCCATGATTAAAAATGCACAAATTTCACATTTGCATAATTTCCCAAGTAAAACAGAGCAAACATCAAAAAAAGTCATTTGGATTTACTAAAGTTCAAAAGTTTGCCCTTCAATTAACAATACATTCAAATGTACTTCAAATTGGGACTACAGTATTATGATGTTAGAATAGACGATTCACGGCATACCGTGAACATGAGCAAAATATTATCCTCATTTGCCCCATGATGGCAAATACAATGGAGTGTAAGTACACTTCAAAGGAGTATTAGCTTAATGCGGCAGACAATAACATCCACCTCCAAAAATTTACATTGATCATTTTACTCAATCTGTTTAAGGCCAAGCTACTGCCAGTCTGACATCATAAAGTGATAGAGGTATAACAACCACAAATCCGTAACTGTAATGTGATGGAGGCATTGATATGACCATCTCTCAGTTACCATACTCTGATGGAGTCATAACCACCATCAGTTGCTTATCGTATTATGACAGAGACATAGCCATGGCCAACACTAGTAAACAAGAATGGCAACCAACATCAAACATTATATGCCAGATAGTTTGCCCACAATCAACTATAAGAGACATCATAATTTCTTTATAAGTTTTAGTGATTAGTGCCTGACAGTACTAGTGACAGGATTGTCTTTGAACTGCAACAAATATGCCCCAGCAGAAACCAGGTTAAAACATGCTAGGGACACATTTAGAAACCATCACCAATCCCAAATATTTGTACTTTTAAGAGAAAAATGGGACTCACTTTCTTGTTTGTGTATTTTATCTTTCCCTTGTTTTAACTTTGTTTCACTCTCATTTACATTGAAAAGGGGATTTGGGGGCTTTTTTGGATGAAAGATCTATATAAATAAATTGTTATTATTTGTTATGAAAAATAGTCTGGCTTATGAAACATTTTAGTGGCTAGAACAGGTGTATTTTGTTGTTCCCCTTGGTGTTGTATGAATACAGCCCTAGGGACTTGTTAGCGAGAAGTAGATAATAATGATTCTGTTACTGTAAGAACTCTTCCCAGAGTTTACTTATCATCGGCTGACAACTGGGGAAGTTTTACTTTGATGAACAGACATCTAACATTCCAGAGATACAGTAAACCATGCGTTATAGAGCTGTTCGTAAAACTGTGCAAAACATTTGTTAATTTCAATTTGATCTTGTTTGTTGTGAGCCATTAACAGAATTTTTGGCTAGAATAGCAGATAGACCCTGTTTAAGCTGCCAAGTGTTTCTCAGCCTTCATTATGTTCATTTATAGCATGTGTGTATTTAATCAATCATCAACGATTAGCATATTTATACTTATCTAGTAACATATCCATATCCTCAATTTCCTCTCCATGAAAAAAATGTTCCAAAATACATTTCTCCAGGATGGTAAATACAATTCTCAATGTTTTCACACTTACGCACATATATATATATCTATATTCATACATGCAATAAACCTTTATATGCAAGGCTAGATACTTAATTTAATTATGTTAATCATGTGATTAAGCGTGTAAATCATTACTTGTTGATGCTGATCCAACAGTTCTTCAAAAGTCCTTGTATGTATGTATGTATGTGTGTATATATATATATATATATTTATACACACACACTGTAAATATATATATATTTATACATACGTACAATAAACCTTTATATGCAAGGCTAGATACTTAATTTACTTATGTTAATCATGTGATTAAGCATGTAAATCATGTGATTGTGTAAATTGTTGGCGCTATATAAATAAAAGATAATACAAATAATAATAATAATAATAATGTGATATTTCGGGTAACACCACATTGAGCAGATTTTTTCAGTCATTAAAACTGGGCAAGTCTATTGTTAAATAACCTATGACAATTAATTAAATATCAACCATCCCATGGACTGCAAAAGAAAAAAAATGTACTAGCATTTGTGAGGTATTTTATCTCAGTTAATGAATTCCACTCAATGGATCAATATTTTTATGTTATTTTTTCATTGCAATTTAATCTATAAAAGCATTTCTGTTCAATTACTTCTGATGTCATGCAATCCAGCCATTTAGTTTAAAACGTTCACCTCATAGAAATCGAAATGAATATCTGAGAGTGGTGGGGCCAGCATTACCTCATCAATTTCCTGTCCTGTTCCTCATCGCTTACCCTTACAAATGTCATCTCAATCTTCTTGTGTGTCCCATTAGAGTCTTACGCAATCATATCATAGTGTCAGTGTATTGAACAGGATCACACCATGTGATCAACTTTTAATTTTAATACATGAAATGTTTTTTTGGTACAGCTCCCAGCTGGGTAACATATTGTTTTAGGTATGAGGATACTTCTACGACACAAACAAAACTGTGAATTCAACAAATATCTATTACCAAAATGCAACCCCTTACAAAAAATAACTAATAAGTAATTTTTCGTAAGGGACTACAATGCATTTTACATTTACCCTTTTTTAAAGGTAAACCTATACACTGAAAAAAAACAGGTCCAATAAGCCATTTCCAATCCATAATAGGATATTTTTGTTCGTAATGTTAAAATGCTCTGAGATCATGTAGTAACTCTTTCCTTAATTGCAATGATTATCATAGCATAATTAGAACCCTCATAAAATTAGTCTCAATTTAAAATGACAGTGCATAATTGACCCTGAGTAACAAAGGCTAATAGTATTAATAGGTTTTACTTGGAGACAATCCCAGATGGAGAGATATTGCTTCTTTTTATAGAGCAATTTACAGCCTGATATACAAAATACAACATAAATAAAAGGCTTTAATTTGAAGATTCAAATTTTCATCAAATACTTCCATAATGAACAGAAAGCTAAACAAAAACTTCAGAAGTATGTCAACAAGTAGTCAGTTTTTACTTGAGCAGTTACTCTGAGGTTTTAAAAAAAAAACAAAAAAAAACAAAACGTTCAACATCATTACTTGTTGATGCTGATCCAACAGTTCTTCAAAAGTATATAACAGTTTACAAATGTGTGAAATAAATATTCTTGCCAACATTCATTTTTTGTGGCAGTCTACATTTTAAGGTGGGTGGGTGCCACATACACGATCCGCCCCGGCTGCTAAATACTCTAGGTATGCCCCTGTCCAGGTTAGTTTTAACTTCTAATAATTTTAGCCCATATAGAATTACATTGTTAATTAAGTGTAAAAAGGAACCTTAAAATGTCCTTTCTCTTAATCAATGCAGCAGCCATACTACAGGGTACATACTCCCCCAATGGGGAGATGCCAAGTGTCAAAATAACACCCCATTTTGGATAAAAATAAAACCTCTCACCTTATTGTGGAGTGATGTGCTGTGTGCAAATAAATACGGACGTATTCCACCAGAGTTGCCTTCAAGGTTTTCATGGCTTAGATTAAGATAAGGACCGCTGATGAAAGTGGGTCCATGGGGACCATGTGGCACTTTAACAGGGGCAGCAAGTTCCCACCCCAAAACATGGTGTTTATGGATATATTCATGGAGAAGGAGAAGGGTTTCTGCACCTTTCTCTCCCCATGAATTTATCAACCTTGACTCTGATGCACTTCGCAAAAAGTCTCTGCCCCGATCCTGGAAGCTCCTGTCTTTTGCAGACATGCAACGGGGAGCAGTGGCATCCTGCAGGAGAAATGAGAGAGGCTGAAACGTAGTGGGGTCATGTAACCATGCGGTTAAACGCAAGGCTCACAGCCGAGGGAGAGCTGTGGTTGAGATAAGGCAGTGAGTGTGTATGTAAGCAAGGATGTGTGTGGGTAAATGTATATGAGCATGGATGTGTAAATGTTGGTGTGTGAACATAGATATTTATGGATAAAGGTGTCAGCATGGATGTGTAAATGTTGGTGTGTGAGCATGAATGTGTGTTTGTATGTGAGTATTGATGTGTATGTGTGCGTGTGAGCATGAAAGTGTAAGTGGATGTAAGCATGAATGTCTAAGTCTGCATGCGTGTGTGTATTAATGTGTGTGAGAGAGGGAGTATCGGGGCAGGATGGAGCTGCAGCTCCAGGCCCCTACCTGGAAATAGGCCCAGTGGGAAACCAAGAGACTTCCTAATGTGGCAGTCAGTCCCATGGAGGAGAGCAAAGAGCAGGCTGGATAGTCCGGAAAAAATTAAAGTAACCAAAAAAATTATGTTGATGATGATGACATGATACTAAAGGAGGGGGTCTAGGTGACATAAGTATACAAGGTAGTAGGGGAAACAAGAGGGGGATGGCTGGCATTGTCAATACTAGGGGTGGTGGCTGGGGGTATAAATACACATTGTGGGGCTGGCTGGAGGGCACAAATATACGTAGGAGCTGGTGGCATCAATACACAAGGGGGACAGCTGAGGCCATCTCATCTCATTCATCAATACTGAATGGAGGGGCAGGCTGGGGGCATAAATAGTGTTGGCTGTGTTGAAAATATTTTTTATTATTGTTTTAGCTTAGCCTGTCCTGGTATGTGTGTCTGGGTGTTGGTGTGGCAGCACCTGTCCTTGGTGTGTGTTTTGAGTGTCTGTTGTGGCAGTGCCTGTCCTGGTGTATGTGTTTGGGTGTTGGCGTGGCAGTGCATGTCCTGGTGTGTGTGTATTTGGGTGTCTGTGTGGCAGAGCTTTTCCTAGTGTATGTGTTTGCATAAAGGTAAAGCCTGTGTAGGTAAAGCCTGTTCTGGTGTGTGTTTGGGTGTCAGTGTGGCAGACCCTGTCCTGATGTGTGTGTGTGTTTGGGTGTGGCAGAGCCTGTTCTGCTGGTTTGGTCTGGTGTCGTGTGCAGAGCTTTTCCTGGTGTATGTGTTTGCATGCCTGTGTAGGTAATGGCCGGTTCTGGTGTGTGTTTGGGGTGTCGGTGTGGCAGACCCTGTCCTGATGTGTGTGTGTGTTTGGGTGTGGCAGAGCCTGTTCTGCTGTGTGTGTCTGGGTGTCTGTGTGGCAGAGCTTTTCCTGGTGTGTATGTGTGTGTCTGGGTGTCAGAACAACAATTTGCCTTTTGCCAGGAAGAATGCTCCCTTGCCTCTATGTAGCTTAATTGCTAGTGTTAAGACAAGGTGTGAAACATCTGCACCCTACATGCAATCTTCTTATATGACCACTTGTGAGATAGGCCTACTTCCTAGGCCTCACTTGGAAATAGGCTTGCTTGGAAATATAGCTGCAGTGGCCTCATCCCCAGGGGACTCTAATGGACAGATAAGAGTTACACTGGTGGAAACGACATGCAACAGTAACACCATCTCCCCATGCAATCAACAGCCATCATCCTAATCAAGCCATCTGGATGGCTAACAACCTCTACAGATCATCCAGACCCTACCAACTCATCCACATCCAAGCGGTCCTCTCCTATCTGCTGACACTATATAAATAAATATAATGTAATTAACAACATTTGGGATATTTCACATACTGATAATAAGTATAGACGAGTGCAGATAGTGGATGCAAGAAGAATTGTGCTCAAGAGTACAGGCTAAAATAAAGCCTATGCCTGCAGATAATGCAAGCAAGCATTGCCAAGTATTGCCAATGCAATACTTTTTTGCTAGCTGATCACTAACAGTTTGTACCCTAAAGTAAGCATTCATTAAAAGTACCTAGAGGTGGGTGAAAAGTGTGATGAAGTGAGGCTAGCATGCCACAAAATAAAGGAATTATTGCATGTGCTCAGATTATCATCCATTTTACTATGCTGTGCTTTCGAAAACAATCAAGGGGTTGCTTGTGCGTCACACTATTTGCGTGGATACCTTTAGTTTAAGCTTTGCAAAATTTATCACAGAACGGAAATTTAATGTCCACTGTAAAAGCAACTTAATGGGTAAAGACAATTATGAAAAACAAGAAATTATAATCACTGCCCCCAGTGGTATACATAAGACACATTTTTAATATATTGCCAGTCTTGTGCATTCAAGTTCATATAAATTGCAATTTTAACGAAATTTGCCATTTTTGCCAATTTAAACAAATCTCAGATATAACGGTGAGGGACCCCAACAAAACAAATGAAGCAAAGTGCTCCAAATTTTTGTTTCTGTGCCTCTCTTTCTTCACAAATCTATCCGCATTATTTTGGCCTCTCTGTGTACTTCCTTAAAAGGGCAGAAGACAGAAGAACAATAAGATGCAAGAGAAGAAGCAGTGCTGCATGGCAGGAGACGGTGACACAGAAGCAGTCAGAAGGTAAGAGAAAGCATGAGACAGAGGAAATAAGGGTGACAACAAATTTAGTTTTCAAATGTAAAATGCCCTCTGATTTTCATCCAAACCGAAAAGAGCAGAAAACAAAGTTCTTTGTACAAAATGAATGGACCAAAAACTAAAAACTTGTCTCAGTCTTTTCTTGACATTTTGACAAGTGTATCTATTTCTCATTTTAGTCTATTAACACTATAAACTATTTTTATGTAATATAAACTATGCAATTTAGGTTATGCTTGAAAGCATGAAAGAACCGCCAAAATGCCAATAAGGCTTCTTTCAGAAAGAAAATAAATCATTTTTGTCATACAATAATTTATTCCAGTTAAAATAGTAGGGGATTTAAATAATGGCATTTCTATGTATCATATAACCTATCATTTCATTGAAGTATATTATTCTAAACAAGTGAAAGTTCATATATTGACTGTAATCCTAAAACTATAATCAAAACTAGTTTTATATCTTGCCTTCATATTTTCATCAGTGTATGTAACAGTTGGACGGTAAATTTGATGAAATGCTGCTATAATTTTTATTTGCAATAAAGAAGTTGAGCTTTCCCCTAAGTTTTGCTGATATAGAAGCTTCTAATGAATGGCAGTTTGTATTGCCTCACATTTTTACAGCTTGTATGAGAAATCTCCAACGCTAGAACCAACATGAAGCTATTTAATACATATTTAGTGGGTAATGTAATGTGCATGTTATAAATATCAATTAAGGGATTACCTACTTCTAGGTAAGATATCAATCAAAATTACCTGAGTGGACAATAATCACCATTATTCAGACCACAGGATCCTCAGTATTTGCTGATCATAACACATGCATAAAAAATGATGACAGAAGCTAAGGAAATACACATTTCACATCTCAAGATTATAAAAACAAAATTTTCTGGCTCATATTAGAAATGTGTTAATGGAACAGGCAGATATACTATTATATGCTTCCCGAATTATTTCTATTCATATCATCGTAGTTTCTGAATCAATGTGTGTGAAGTAAAAGCGGGGCTGCCCGTGCACTGTGCATCCAGCCAAAGAGAAAGCTATGAGTGAGGTAAGGTGGTGATTATGTATGTTGGATTAAGAATATATGAGTGTGTGTGCATGAATGTGTATGTGAGAGGGAGTACATGTTAGTATGAGTAAGTATGTTAGCATGAGTGTGTAAATGTGTGTGAATGTGTGTCACGAAACCGGGTCCATCCAGATAACTGCATTGACCCAGCGCGCCCAAAGATCATGTGCAGGAGTTACGGTGCAGTAGCGGAGTTGGACAGGGCCTGGTTGCAGGGCGACCACACTCACCCAGGTGAGTGCAGCCACATACCAGCACCCTGACATAGCAGCAGATGTAATCCAAAAGGAAACAAAGTGATATCCTGCAGGCACCCTGGAGCAGGCATGAAACATATCACTAGAATCACATGCAGGATGCTGCAGGCTGGGAGTATGGAAGCTAAGCAAAGGATATAGCAGAAACATAACAAGCAAGGGGAACAGGGAGAACAAGGGGGACATAGCAAGGAACACAGAGACAACGCAAGAAACATAACCAGACAAGACGTACATAATACAGGGCACAACAAAGAACAGGGAACAAGGCAAGGAACACCCCGCTGCCGGGGATACAAGACAGGACACCCCGCTGCCGGGGATACAAGACAGGACACCCCGC
>VKOC01000001.1:47046-57805 GCA_009364415.1 Spea multiplicata
ATAAAATAGGTAAAAATGTGTATATGATTCTTAGTATAATATTTTCCAAAAACATGTTCTTCTGGGGGGATATTCTACAAAGAGAAAAGCATTTCAAGAAATAGAGGCCAATAATATAAATAGTATTTTGTGGTCAGAAAATTATGAATTATCACACCGAGTCTTGAAATACCTAAGAAATGGGGGGGAGGAGCGATGACGTAGCACGTAAGCGTGCTCGCGCGCGGCGTTCTGGAGTCCTGGGTTAGGGAACCTCGAGTTTTTTCCCTCCGATGCTGAATTGCATCTCCCTCTGAGCACTGGACGCAGTCGAAGCAGCAGGTATGCTTTCCCCTCTGTAAAACCCTTCTGTATCCAGAAAGACAGTCTTTGGAACAACGAGAATAAGGAACCTGAAAAGCCAAAAATGTCATGGACAGAAACAATGCCAGGAATAAGACCCATTTCAACCTGTTTTCATTCTGTCGCAATCCTGTAGCGCAAGGCACCCTGTGTATGGATCCGAACAACTTGTAGCCAGGCCATCAGACTATACTTATATCACCCGTGTGTCATTGTGTTTGTTTTTGTGACAGAAGCTGGAAAATGGCGGGTGCCTTACAATAATTGGATGATGTTGGTAGCTATTGTGGATGTAACAGATGCTGTGCTCCATAGGCACTCGTTCTACTACTCTGTGTTTGTTGTGACTGGTTGTACATCATCATTTGGCAATTAGCTGGTGTATGTTGTGAATGGCGGTATAAGGAATCCTTAATAAAATGAGAAGATGTATTAATATCTGGAATGTATCAGTGAAATATTGGGCAAGTAACGTCTATTGCATGACATATTAGTTCCAAAATATAAAAAGACTGCAGGCATCTTATAATGAGGATCATAGAGAACTAAATATTGAAGTCTTTTGGGTCATTTATATTATGGGGCATTTTATTGTATTCTATTCATCTTTTACTGGTTTTTCAGTATCCTCGATTGTGTGATTGCTGTAAGTAATCATTTATATTTATTATAGCAATGACACTCCTATCATGCACGAGCAGCCAATACATGCACATAACCTACAGCCTCTTCTGTGCCTTGCCACCCTACTTACACATCCATGCTGTCGCATGCATATTCACGCATACTCATTCATACACCCACCCTTACCTGAACTGCAGATCTTCTGGTGCCGCTCGCAGACTTACGCAGGGGCCGCTGTCTCCCTCTATGTCTTCCTGATATTGATGTAATGTTTGGGAGCACTCAGTACACAATTTACTGCCATTACTCCTTTTTAATAAAATATGCAAATTGAAATAGAGTAAATAACACAATTTCAGGGCCTAGAATGTTTTGTCCACTGAAGTGACTACAAATTCAAGAGGGTATTTGCTCTCGGGATAAGTAAAAATTACATAGTTAAATTTATTCCTACAGAAAGCAAAGTGCCAGAAAACGGATGACTAAATACACACCCACACCAGCATGGGGGTATGAGGCCCTAAAAATCTGGGGGGGATAGGCTTTGTTTCCTATCAGATACCCCCTTCTTTCTTCCTATCAGGTACCTCTTTCCTCATCTCCTACACCACTTTTTCACCATCTTTTTTGCAAACAAGTACAATAAAATACCACTTGAAATACTGCTAAAATAATGTATAAATATATTTTTAAATATTGAAAAATTGGACCCTAGGCAGTTCCTTGGGCTGCACGCTCCCTTACCCACCAGGGTGGAGATGTGGTTTGGGGTTCAGGCCTCCCAGGTTTTGTTATTATTATTATTATAACAGCAACAAATAACCACCCACACACAGAGGGAAGCAGCGGGCCCCTACGCAAGTCTGCAAGCAGCACAGAGAGATCTGCAATTCGGGTAAGGGGGTGGAAGATGGTATATGAATGAGGGAATATTTGTGAATGAGTATCAGTGAATGAGTGACTTAATAGTAAGTGAACAACTGTATGGCCCGGAAATAATGTTATAAATATCCAAATGGCCCTTGCCAGAAAAAAGTTCCCCACCCCTGAGTTAGAGGGTCGTTGTCTTATGACAGCATACCTACATCCTCAATGCTACTGACCTCCTTGGTGTTATATTTCCAAGTTATAAGCCTCTGGTGAATGTTGAGCTGTTTTCCTTCCGAGGCCGATAGGTCAATGATTCCAACATGCTTTTCTATCTTGGTCCCACTTGGTAAAAAAATGTGGTTCTTTACGTGATACACTGAGGGCATCTCTCCATTTTCTTTAAAGTAGACCTCTTCTCCGGTGGGATCTCGGAAGTGAACTTTCCTTAAAAACTGCTGCAACATTTCAGAACATTTTCAAAATATTATATATCATGTTTTATGTACTTTGTATCAAAATAACTAGGTTTCTGTTCATACTATTGGTAGACTTGTATAAGTGGACCAAAATCAAAACCAAACATTTCTCCAAATCATTTTTAACTCACATGCAAGTGGAGACTCCTTGCCACCAGGTGCTCTGATGCAATTGCCTGTTGCACCCCCAGTGTTAGTCCTCCCCTGCTAACCAGACCTGGATGACATTGCATGCCTTCACAATTAACTGTTGGTAGGTTGGGATCAATTAACTTACCTACACCCACACACCAGAACTGAAATCCTGCCATTAAAACTTCATGTTGTTATTAAAACATATACTGTATCTAAACGATCTAAACGATTAAACATATTCCCCCCAAAACAGGGACTAACCAGCAGCCTTTCAAGTACTGTTTTTTTAAATTAATTAAATGAATTTAGCGGGATGTGGGGTTAAAATCTATAATACATTCTTTAGAGGATGTGTGACTCCATCCCATGCCTCACTCCTACCCTATCGAGATGAGATGGAAATGAGGAAGAAGCACAGGATGGGATCTGTTGCATGAAATGCTCACCCTATATGTCCAAAAATGGTACCATATGCATATCAATTCATTAACCATTTCAGAGCACCCACAATATACCTCACATATATATTACATATATATATATAATACAGTTCACTGTTAACTTAGACTAGGCGTCATAGCAAGATATTCAATGCTGATTGAAAATCATTTTGTTACACTGGGAACATGACATGCCGTTTATTGAAATAAACGTACAGCTTATTCAGTGATTAATAAACTAAACTAAACTTGCTGTGAAACTATTTTTTTTTTTACAAATGGAACAACGTCTGTATGCGTTAAGAACATTTCAACTATACGTGAGAACACGAGAGGAGAAAAAGAAAATAAGTTATTGGTCAAATTATAGGTAAACATAGGGAATCATTTAGATTAATTTAACCTCTTACAGAGTCCAGCCACAAACTGAAATATTTTTCCCTGCAGCGCCCCTAGAGTTAGAAATGCATATTGCTTTTATTTGAGAGCTTACAATTTTTTGAGACCTTATATAAAGTCTTAGAAGTCTTTCATAAAGGTCTTCATGCTTTATTAATTATTATTGTAAAAGAACATATTCTACACTCCATATTTAAAAAAAAATCCCCAAACAAATGGCTTTGGAAAAAACCAGAAAAAAAAATTTTTTTCCCATTTTGTTTTCCAGGCCTTCCCATCGCTAATGCTGATCATTTGGCCACATTCACTCACTGTATAATATGACGAAAACTAAACGCAAACTGTTTTTATTCATGGTTTACTACCTGATGCATAGGTAAAGGGTTCTCTGGATTCCTGATAATGTACAATTGCATTTCATGCAAAGAAGAAGCCATGGCGTAAACGGCTTTGTATACGTGATACGTGGTTCCAAATCTAACAGTGTCATAGTACTGTCGGCCAAGTTTAATGATTCCCTCCGTCGCGCTACAATTTCTGTAACCGGTTTTGAAGAAGTTTTGTATTATTCTATTCCAGACTGGATTTGATGTTAAGCAGTTAAAGTAATATGCCCGTATATCTTCAAGTAGAATGTCATTGGGTCGATTTGATGGCCTGACATTTTCTAGAAAATTCTGAAGACTAGGAATCATTTTATCAGGACGTGTAAATACCAGACTACCATTAAATGGAAGGGAAGACTCATTTCTTTTGTAAATGATAACATTCCAGCTGGCAGGGATTATAAAAGTCTTTTGGCGAATGTCTCCGCTTTCATCCGTGAACAAATACATGGAGCGGTGGGATGCTGTCCCGCAGAGTATCACAATCTGCGAGGTTGCTCTGTTAATAATACGTCTGTTTCTATTTATCACCTCTATACGTTTATAGTATTTATTGGGAGGTAACTGTAGGGAGAACTCGATACATATTCCATGGATGGCAGCCATTTTCTCCAGCTCCCGACGCTGCGTTTCTCCGCTGTCATCATCCGAGGCAATGATACCCACCCAGTTCCAACCAAAATATTTGAGTAACTTTACAATGGCATCAAACTGGGCCTGGTCATTCTGAAGGGTCCGATAGAAATTTGGATACAAACGTTTGTTGGATAGAACCGGATCTGTTGCTCCGTAGCTGATCTAAAAATATAGATAAACGGATAAAATGAAACAAGATGAAAAGGACAAATGACATCACATTGCAATATAATCAAATGGTGAATGGAAAACCACCCGTTAAGAAATAATGTTATCTTACAAACCAGTGTAAAGAAGAAGACCCACTTCTTTAAGGACGCTTATAATATCGCACATTAACACCCCCATATTCCCTTATCTGACCTCTCCTAGTCCCTCTAATGAAATACTTACACTAGTGTGGCTGGTCCATCCTTTACTATGGCACTTTTACCTATTGTGTAATATACCCTAAATCAGGGCTCGACAAATCCCAGGCGCCAGGTCACCATGGGGACTGAGAATTTTGTCCTGGCACCTAGGTGTTTGTGCCCCCAAGTCGCCACAATCGTGGCAATCGCGGGGGGCACTGCTGCTGTCTGCCCAGGTGTCTAGGCAGACCAGCACAGCCACCCCGAGCCTGCCCTTGAGCCTGAGATCACTCCCACTGAGTGATTCTGTAGGCTGAAAACACGATTGACGGCAAACCAGCTATTGTGTTTTCAGCTGCCACAGACAGCTTCAGGGAAGGGGGTTGTGTGTTGATTGTTCAGCTTTAACCCCTTTAATGATCGAGGAATTCTAGGGGTTAATCACTGAATTACGGGGCTCTGCTGCTGGCAGACCAGCAACAGCGAAAACAAGCCCCCACAAGCCCTTTGATGACCCTGTAGGCATGGAAGCCTACAGGAGTCATCAAAGAGACTCCTCCCTGCAGTGGCTGATCTATAGACCAGCAATTGCGTCCCAGCTGCCAGAGGCAGCTTCAGGGACAGGGGAGAGGGGAGAGTGTTCTTCTGGAGACCAGCCCCAACCCTCCCCTGCTGCCTGACCGCTCCGTGAGAGCAACAGTGCAGCGTTAACCCCTTCAATGCCACAATTGTGTATGACACATTTGTGGCATTGCAGGGGTTAACATTTGTCCCCGCAAGCTTGTGGGGACTAAATATCAGTCAATGCTGTGCTCCAATGGAACATCAGCATTGAAAGAGTTATACAATATATATATGTATGTATATATATATATATATATATATATATATATATATTGTGACAGTGTAAACCCCAGGGAGATGCTTAGTGTGGCATTTGGGTACAGGTGCTATCCAGATTCTAAATATGGGTCCCGCTACCTCTCACAAAAAAAATAATTAAAAAAAAAAACACCACTGACCTGAAAGTCCAGGGTGCTTCCAGGTCAAGTGCTGTGAGTTTAGTAAGTGGGCCGGTGATGATCGGATCCCTCCTGACCAACTGTTAGTTTTAAAAAAATCCTGGCTCCTAACTTTTTTAGCTGGCGCCTAGATTCACAACAAATTTGTCAAGCCCTACCCTAAATCCCTCTAGATTGTAAGCGCGTTTGAGCAGGGGCCCCCCTCACCTATTTGTTATGTTATATACTACTTGTTATGTCCTGTCTACCCATTGTACATCGCTACGGAATGATGGCGTTAAAACAATAAATAATAAAAAGTAAAACATTGTTATGTATTGGGGTGTTACGCTGTCTGTTTTTCCACTAGATGGTATAGTGAAAATTTTCTGTTGTGTTAGTGTCTTTTGTGTTATATCTTAACCCCTTGCCAGACTTGTAGTGCGACGTGATAACGACAAAGCCCGTACATGTATGGGCTGCTGTTAAACAGCTGCATCGCAGTTTTCGTCACGTCTGGCGGCTTTGCAGCATCCGGGGAGGAAAGCACTCCCCACAAGAAAAATGGCCGCCTGGCTAAAATAGCTTTGGAGGCGATCAGAATTACTTCCTAAAAATAAACGATGTTGCTGACATGCCTCGATATCAAGGCATGTAGCAACACAACCCCCTTACCCCGATAGCCTTGTGATTGCTCCGAAGAGCAACCACAAGTGCCATCATGTAAATGACGTTGCCACCATTCACAAGATGGCGTCATCAATAGAAAACTGAATGAGTTCACAGAGGGTCTATCCAGACCCTCTTAAAAACTCTCAAGCTCCTCCTCCAGGTTGAATGCAGGTACTGCATTGAATTGGCCGGCTTCAAAGATGTCCCAAATATGGGATGTGGGCACAGACTGACCAGATGTCTAAATGGCAAAAAATACACACCTCACAAAGGTGGCCTCTTACCTTTCAAATAATTCAACAAACCCAACAAACGAGAAAAGGTTTTTGTTTTTTTTTCCAGATGAGGAACCAGGTATAGATTTGTATCGTCTCTCCTCGCTGAGGATCCAGACTATGAGAGTCGCTCATTAACAGTTTTGTGTATTTAAATATTATGTATATTTTTGCTCGCAGACATAGAGTGAAAACAGGGCTTCTTCAACATACACTCTAGATTAACCCTTTAATGACAAGACTGTTTCTTACTCGTAGTACATTTTGGGACAATGGCTCTTTTAACATTTTTTGGTGTTGCTCTTTAAAAACTAAGACGCAGTACCCAAGGGCAGGCAGAACAATTATAACTCAGGAACAAAGACAATTAACACTAAGCACACCCAAAGAATTGTTTCACAGCCAAACAATGGCAAGTAATGTTTAAACACAGAGGAGTTTAACTGGACTTAAATCACATTTTTAAAAAAGGGGTTTCACAGAAGGATCCAAGCAAATGTAATGATTAAAGGCTAAAAAGAAGAGAGTGATGAGCCGATCTAGTCAACCGGAAATCCCTTTCGTGGACCTTCATCCAGGCTGTGGGGTTTCCTCTGGTACATTTAGGCTCTCAAATACCCAGCCTGTATCTCTCTGGGTTACATGGGGCTGAAACACACTGAGAAATACAAAAAATACCTCCGTTTCCCAGGGAAAAGCTGCGACGTGTTTTGTATGAATGCACAAATCTAAAGTTATACACACAGGCCAAGGCTTAACAAACGAGCAGATGATCACATTCTGTAGAAACATCTCCTACCTGAGGGAGTCCGTATAAATTCATTATGTTCGCAATGTGTAAGGATGTTTGTGAAGACAGGTCGCCAATAACTCCAATCAGATTGCTATA
This sequence comes from Spea multiplicata, assembly GCA_009364415.1. NCBI lineage: Eukaryota > Metazoa > Chordata > Amphibia > Anura > Pelobatidae > Spea > Spea multiplicata. The sequence goes on from VKOC01000001.1 coordinate 54,542, forward strand.
TTTCCTACACGAGTAATTAGGGACGGTTTTAACGGGTCCAGATAGCATGTGTAACACATTCTCTACAGCCTTGTTCACATGTCCACAGGAATCAAGGACATGGTATCCCAGAGTCACATTGGGCAAAATATATGGATTACTGTTTATCTCATCAACGGCGAAAATGAAAGCCAAGAGATGTCTGTAGAACTGAGGATTAGGTCTGTGAAAAGTCAGAATGTTAAATTATGATGTCAGGAGATCACTTTCTCTGTGCTCCGCTCTCCATATAAGTGCCACTAATAAGGAGGTTAACAAGTCAGTTCAGCAAAGAGGCTACAAGGAAGGAGAAAGAGAAACTTGGATGGACGGCTTCAATCTATACTCCACCATCCTTTACAAATCGCTGCCATCCGCTTATGCTTAGTTTTTTAAGAACCCCTGCTCCCTTCTTCACTACCATTTCTCTCTCACTCCCATCTCCATCATTCTCCTGGCACCATGCGGACTATCCAACCTTTCAAGGTTTCACCTTAAGCATCATCCCTCTCCTCCCAATTCATAGCAGACAAATCTGCTCTTTTTTATAGATACGGCTCAATCTCTGCTCCCCTGGTTATACCGTTACGTCCATCTACTCCCTACTACTCCTTAGTCTGTAAGCTCTACAGGGGAGAGACCTCCTTTCTTAAGATATTCATATGTATTCTGTGATTTTCTTGTTATCAATCTGTAAATTCTGACACCTGTTAGCACCTAATAAAACTAAAACTAATAAAATGTAGCTGTGATGTACAGCAAAAAGTTGTTGAGCTTCACAAAATGAGAAGTGACTAAAAGAAAATGGCAAAAGCATTGAAAATGCTCATTCCCACCATCAGGTAAATACATGAGAAGTTCTCATCATCTGGAAATGTTGTGAATCAGCCTGGAGCAGGACATGTCTATATTGGCTCAATGCACTGTGAAGAGGGTGGTTCTAGTGGCCAAAAAATCTCCAAAGATCAATGCTGGAGAATTGCATAAGTTAGTTGCATCTTGGGGTCAGAAAGTCTCCAAAACTGCGATCTGATGCCAGCATCATCACAAGTTATTTGGAAGGATTTCAAGAAAAAAAAATCCTTGATTCTCATCCAGAATAAAACCTCAACAGATATTGAGTGAGCACCTGACTGCCTCTGCCAGCAAGCTATAACTGGGCTGCGGTTGGATCTTCCAGCAGGATAATGATCCAAAACTTACATCAAAATCAACACAACATGGTTTACTGACCATCTTGGCCATCCCAGTTCCCTGACTTAAACGCAAGCGAAAACCTGTGGGGTGAAGAGGAGAGTCCACCAGTGTCGACCTCGGAATTTGATGAGGTCTGGAGAGATTCTGTATGCAGGAATGGTCTCGGGTTCCTTGCTATGTATTTCTGCAATCTCATCAGGCATTATAGGAGACGAGTCAGAGCTGTTATCTTGGCAAAGGGAGGTAGCACAAAGTATTGACTAAACGGGTGCCAATAACTGCGCCACATATATTTAACAATGCTGTTTTTTTTGTTTTGTTTTTTTTTTTGAAACCAGTGTTGGCAATTGTTTGATATCCACGAAAGCTTTGTATTTTTTGAAGGAAAATGGTTTCACACTAAAGACAATTTTCACATAATTATTTGCACATATTTACCAAGGGTGCTAATATTAATGGAGGACACTGTATGTTTAGAGGAAGTAACCGACCTTTATACATAAACCTTAATAATAGAGAACCCAATAATATCTGATATAAACAGGAAAATGACTTACAAAAAGCAAAAGTAAATCGATCCCGGTATAATTCTGTCATATATCTCCATCATCTCGTATCTCACTGTTAAAATGCCGCCGATGATGATGTGTCCGTCCTGGACATATTTGGGTTGAAATAAAGTTCTTCTGTGAGTAAGATGACATCCAGCTCCTTGAGAACTTGGTGCCACCGGGATAGACAGACAGGAGATCACTGCAAATAGGGCAGATCTGGTAGCCATCAGAAAGCCTTTCATTTGCCCCATTAAAGGAACCTCTAACAAGCTCGGAGTTCTGCAGCTGGCCGTGTGAGGTCATGGATTCAGACGTCTTGTATTTACCAAGTGTTTCTGATGGCTGAACGAGTTACACATTTTATATTTTCTGCAAGGAGTTAGAGAGGCCCTGGAGATATGAGTTCACGGCAAATATAAACCATACGCTGCGGAATTGTTTGGTATGAAATAGAAATTAAATGGCTTTTGCCTTTGTTTAGATTCTGGTCCCCGAGTGCAGGACTTCATAACGACAAGTAAAATAATAATGGTTTTAATTAAAATATAACTATTGCCCATTTTAAACTTCAAAAACTGACCAGAATGAAGAACAGGACACACGAAAGTTCTGTAAAGTCATTCTAATGCACATTTCAACAATTATAGCAACTAACAGAATGTTCTCTACATAATGTAACCACACGGTATAACTTGAATTAATGAATATGAAAGTTAGGTTTAAGAACTAGGTCTCGGGCCCAATGATATTTAGTGAGCGTCCATCTTTAATCCCAGTAGTAAAATGTGTTCAATTTAACCTGTGGCAGGCAAAAACCATTGCATTAGAGTCAATCTCTATTCCCAAGAAAGAGAGAACTGTACAAGGCCCCCCAGTCTTATCACAGGCCACCGGAACACCAAACTCCTTAGTTACCACCATAAACATGGCAAGGAGACGACTACAGTCATTCGTGCCTGCGGACCCAACTAACAGAAAATCATCCAAATAGTGCGAAACACCACCCATGCTGCTCCTATAAAACAAGACCCATTCAAGGTAGGTGGAAAAGGCTTCAAAATAATAACGGGAGATGGAGCAGCCTATGGGCAGGCACATATCATAGTAATAACAACCCTGGAACTAAATGCCTAACAAATCCGGGTGGATGGGCAGCAAATGGAATTAGGGCTGCAACAACTAATCGATAAAATCGATAATAATCGATAATGAAAATCGTTGCCAACAAATTTCATTATCGATTAGTTGAATCGATTTTTATCGATTATAAAATCCGTTTAGTCTGACTCACAGCAGCAGCTCCTACTTACCAGTCCCTCCCTGTAATCACTGTGACAACTGGCCCCGCCCCTTCCTTCTGCCAGAACCACATGGCTGGGACACTCATCTAACTAAGTATAACATTAATATTTGGGCTACTGAAAGTTAGGGGAGGTGGGGGTTAATTTAGGGGCAGTTATGGTTAATAGGGAGTTAAAGGTTAATTTAGTGGCAG
>VKOC01000001.1:107753-118059 GCA_009364415.1 Spea multiplicata
GTCCTATAAATTGCATAAGGTGGGGCATCCATGCATGCATCCTGGTGCCATGTGTTCTCCAGGTAAGCGAAACACACACCCAGCCATCCACGTGATGTAAAAGAAAACGTGATTCATCAGACCAGGCCACCTTCTTCTATTTCTCTGTGGTCCAGTTTTTATGCTCACTTGCTCATTGTAGGTGCTTTCGGCAGTGGACAGGAGTCAGCATGGACATCCTGCTGGCCTGTGGCTACGCAGCCCCACACGCAACAAACAACGGTGCACTGTGTTTTCTGGCACCTTTTTATCAGAACCAGCATTAACCTTTTCAGCAATTTGAGCTACAGCAGCTTATCTGTTAGATTTGACCACACGGGCCAGCCTTCAGCCTACAAGTGCATCAGTATGCCTTGCCCACCCATGACCTTGTCACCTGTTCACTGCTTTTCCTTCCTTGGACCACTTTTGGTACAGAACACACTCCAGAACACAGACGAAATGTTCACTTGCTGCCTTATATATTCCACCCACTGAGGTGCCATGATAACAAGAATTATAGTGTTATTCACTTCACCTGTCAGTGGTCATAATGTTATGGCTGATTGATGTACATACATATATACTGTATGTATATATGTACTGAAAGCATACTGCGCCTACTATATCTATATAATAATAACTATATATATATATATATACATACACACACATATATGGAACCTGATGTCGCATACAAGCACACGCACTGAGACATGTTCCACTTCACTGCTATCTGGAAGAAGAGCTGCGACAGCCTTCGGCTCACAGAGATGGCATTCAGGTGCAGCAGGGGTAAGCCACATTGGGCAGCCAAGGGGAATTGATTTTAGGCAGGAAAAGGAGGAGGGGGACCAGAGAGGAGGGACTGCTTAAGCTGTGACATCTCTGCAGCCATGGGCACCAGTCCTTTCGTGGAGGGGGGGCGGCTGGGTGTTATACATGTCAGGGTGATCAGGGTCAGGTAGCGGCTTGTTTTGTGAGAGGTTGGCTAGATAGAGGATCATGTGACCATGCAATGCATAGGGGATTTGGGGGTAACACTATAGTTATAATCAACCCTGTTCAGGAGTAGTGTCAGGTGGGGGGCTCAGATACATTTAGGTGTAAATGGTACTTTATTACAGGCCATCCTTCCCACGGCCCAAGATTGGCAGGCCGTCACGAGAATTCAAAGGTAGAGATTACCTTTTTTTCTGTGATTAGGAATGTGCGTACAAAAAAGGGGAGGTAACCCCTAGCTTATCTCACATTGTTTTACTTCTCCTTGGTGTTGATAGATGATGAGATGTCGGTCCAGTCAGATTAGTTGAAAATTCCCAGTACCCCTACAGGGTATGACAGGTCTAACTCCTGGCCATGATCAGATCACAGACAATTCCTCAACCAATGACGGAGCTGACACACAAGGACATTCCGTATCCAGGAGCCATTTGAACTGCTTTTCCTGCCATCAGCCTCACCATTTTGAGTGTCCACGTCTGGAACTCAAGAGGACCTTTCCTAGATGCAGACTATGGTGACATTTGTTCAGGACATACAGGCATGCCTAGAGGCTCGGTCTTCCCCTTTGGCACAGCCCCTTAAATGTAGAGGCAGCCCCAGGACCTGCTGCACGAGGTACGGTCACAGTCAACCCCCCAATCATCATGCCTGCACACTTTATTCCGGCCAACTTGAGGAAAGACATCTTAGAGGGGAAAGATGTTAGTTTGGTCTCATTCCTGATTGCATCCCACAAATTACTAGAAAATAAGGATTTTTTTTGTGGTCATTAAATCCAGAGACTTCAGTCAATTCATGAGTTTGTGTTAGCGTTAAGGCTATATAGGGTGTCATATGCCTGGTCCATCCGCACTGTAGAGAGGAGCTGGATTTGTATCTATATAAAAGCGTTGAGCTAGCTATAAATATGGGGGCACCGTAGATCCTTTTTGGTCAAGGAAGCAGCGGCCCTGTCCCAGTTTAATCAAAATATTCTGTTGCCATTTCACACAATTTAAAATCCCAGCAAGCTCCATTTGACAGTCAACAGCACATATAGCCAATATATGCCCTTCCCTAGAGGCACCCAGCGAGCTTAGCAAGAACCCTAATGGTAAATTCTCTGCCATTAGGACCAATTAACCCCCTCCACTACCACCTCTTTTCCATCAGCTCATCTTTGACTACCTTCAGTCTTAGCTAACAACAGTAGGTTATTAGATCAATCAATAAATCATTGTCGCATAGTACCAGACAGATTTGTGACAGGGCATGGACTTTGTTTGTAAGGTTCACTACAGAATTAGACGTGTCTGATCTATACTCTCTACAGTCAGCTTTATCTTTTGACACCTTTTGTGGTGGATAAAATAGTGCATGGAAAGGGTTAAAATACCACTATTCGAAATACCCTGAGGCGTATAGTTTTCAAAAATATATGATTTGATGGGGTAAATTGAGCTGACCGGCTTCATAGATGTCCCAAATAGGACATGATGGCAGAAGAACCATATGTCAAAGTGTCAGAGTCCACCTGCCAGCCTGAACGATGCATTAATTATTTTAACTCTACCTGCAGCGACTCTTGGCCACCCTTCTCTCTCAGGAGCACCTATATCCAATTACTTGGGACAGCTGAGCCTCGTTACCTGAGTTTAGCCCTGCCCTTTATATACCTGTTCTGCCCTTCAATCAGAGACCTTTGCATTGTTTGGCTTGGGTCCCAGTTAGTATGCTTGCAGCTAAAGATCCGTTTACTTGTTCTGTGTATGACCTTGGCTATGTTCTGATCCTGATTTGTGTACCAGACCAGGTGTGTCCCAGACTTACCTACCTTCCAAGCCGTGTGCCCTGCCAGAGGGCTTCCAAGCCGTGTGCCCTGCCAGAGGGCTTCTAAGCCGTGTGCCCTGCTAGAGGGCTTCCAAGCCGTGTGCCCTGCCAGTGTGTTTCCAGTTCTAGGCTTGTTCGTCAAGACTCTCCAGTCCATGTGTTACGATAACTGTATCCTGTTTATGCTTTATTCCACTGTATACCAGCCCTGTACCTGATCAGCCAGCTTTCATCGATACAATCTATTCTTGTATACCAGCCTGGTGTGAGACTGTTATCTCTTGTCTGTACTTACCTGTCTGTAAAAATGCATCACGGAGTACAGACATAGCCTCAGATATCTTCTGCAATTCGGCTCCTACCCGACCTGCTGGTCCGGGTCCTGACACAAAGTTCCAAGTTAAAAAATGTGCACTTACTGAATGTGGGGTTTTACCTCCCAAACAACCCAACAAACCAATGCATGGTTGGTATCCCTCTACTCGGGAGATGTTGCTCAACACATATTGGGATGTTGTTTCCCAATTCATACCTAAAAGTGAGAAAAAGTGCTTTTTTTAAATTTGTCATTATATAATATATACCGTATATATTTATAGGATATTAGATGATATGATCAAAAAATGGTAAGCCCTTCTTGTCCTGGAAAAACAATAGTTAACTTGTGTACACTAAATGAGAGAGGAGAAATTTACAGCTAAACATGAGTACCGCAAAAGTGTTAAAACAGCCTTGGTCACGAAGGGCACAAAAACTAGCCTGGTCCTTAAGGAGTTAATCGTTCCCTGCAAAAATTATCACCCTAGCAAAAGTTTGAATAATTAAAGAAATTATATTTCCAATGCAGCATTTTTCTACAAAAGCGTTAAATTAAACACACCGCACACCGCACATACACATTTATAAATTAACAACCTTTGTGAAATATGCAGTCAAGTATATCTGATGTAGATATCCCATTGAACTTTATAGAATATGTACACATGGACTGGGTCCAGCACCGAGATCGCACAAAGAACCAGAAGATACCCAGATTGCATCCTCAGCCCTACCTCTTGATGCTCCGTCCAGGCAGTTGCAGGGTAGGCCGCACCCCCGGACGAAAAACATGCCGCATCCCCAGCCTCAAGTAGAAGGTGCACTGCATCCATTGATATGGAGGCAGTGTAGGCCGCATTCTCGACCTAGAGTTCATTCATTTCCACATGGAGTGAAAAGGTTGCAGTTGCAGAGGGGTGTGTCCAACTTGCTCTCATTTGTGGATAGTTCCGATGGACATACCAGGCCAGTAGCAGACAATCAACTCTAATGACTGGGAGGATATAGTTACCTGCAGCCTTACTTAAACCCTGCTCACTTTGCTTGTGTATTGCCAATCTGTTGTACCTGTCCATGTGCAGTTACCAGCTCCCTGTTCTTGCAACAGCTTGTTAACCCACTTGAACTTGTTTGACCTCGTTTGACCTCCCAACTTTTTTTTGGCTTGTTATACAACCCAGTCCTGACACACAATGGCCTCCTCTCAGTTAAGGCTTCTCTAGGTGTGGCTCACATTCACCCTTTATTTGTTCATACCCTTAAGCCCCAAAAGCAGTAACTATAATGTAATGTCATAATACACACACACATATACTCTACCCTTACAAATGCCTGCCCATAAACAAACAAACACCTGCTCATATACACATATATATAAATGCACATTCACACTTGCCCTTAGACAAACATCCTGCCTTACACTTGGTCTTGCATCCACACACTTGCTTGCCCTTAAATATACTTGCTGTAACATACAAACTATTTATCTCTCCCTTTCTCTTTGATCCTCCTATTTCTTATCATCTCTCCCATTTCGCTTTATGTCAGAACTCCCTTTTTACTTTATCTCTCTTCCATTTTTCTTTCTTCTGTCTCTGTATCTCCTCATCCCTTTCCCTCTGGTTCTCTTTATCTCTTTCCTCTCTTTGATCATTATCTCTTATCTCCCCCTTTTTCCTCTATCTATTTCTATTTCTCCTTAGCCCATCGCTCCTTCTCTTTGATCCCTCATCTCTCCTCTTCTTTCTCTTTATCTCGCCCCTTTGTCCCCATTTCTCCCTTTATTTCCTCTTATTCATTATCTCTCCCATTTCTTGTTATCTCTCATGCCTTTCATGTATTTGTAATGTCTGTAGAAGAGGATCCCGTTAAGCAGGATAGGCCAGGCCTCAGTCAACAATACAGCGTAAACCGAAGACAGGAGAATCGAAGGAGACGTGGTCAAGTGAGAAGAACCAAAAGAAGCCTTGCGGTCGGCGAGGTAGCAAGTTGGGAGATGGTACCCACTGCCTCAGAAGATTTGCGTCGGGTTGAGGAGGTCACCAGACCGGGTGATTAGAAGGGTATAATAGAGAGAGGGAGGGGAGAGACAAGTGGAGGCAAAAGAACAAGGAAGAGAAACAAGATGAGAGCGAAACAAGATGAGAGCGAAACAAGATGAGAGAGAAAGGAGAGAATGAAAATAAGACAGCCAACAGAAATGAGAGGAAATGGGTGGGCCATGACACCACAGCAGGATCTGATTGTCAGCATGTCTGCTGGAGAATGCCCTGTGTTCTTCCCTATGCCAAACATCATCTCTCTGACTCTGCACTGCAAAATGTGCAGTGGCTTACAACAACCTAGACCACAGAAATGGCACATGTTATAGGGTTAAACTGATCATTTATTTAGTTGTCATATGAGACGCTAACAAGCTGTAAACAATCTGGATTATGTAGGACATATACTGTAATCAAAGGTCATGCACAAGTTATTGTAAATTACAGCATATTTTGGTGGCCAATATCCCCACAGAGATTTTTGGTGGTATTTTATTTCCTAATCACAGATCTCGGTTTCCATGTTCCTTGTTTGACATTTTGTGGTACATGTTTATAAAAACATATCATGTGCAAGACTGAAGAATGGCAAAGTAGCAAAAGGACAGTATAATTCTCCACCGCTAACAAAAGACTTGAGCATTACAAAATAAATTTTCCTCTTGAAATGAACTAAAAACTATTATGGTAAGTGAAAATAACATTTGATTCTGATTTAATTTTCATTATATGGAATAATCAAAGCTTAGCTATCTAAGTGAGTAAATTCATTATTACTTAAAAGTTTAAAAAAGAATGAAATAAACCAGTACAGAATTAAACAATAGATAAAGTCTGTTGCCAAAAACAGACAAAAGGCTCATATGAGCAATGCATAACATTCTGTCAGTGACTAGCTTTCAAATGACCAATGGTCATATTTACTGTAATTCACCTTTATAGCTTACTGTTCTGAGTAAGCTATTATCCACTGTGGTCTATGCCCATTTCTGTGAACCTTCTGTGAATCATGCTTATTGGAATAACACTGTATTGCCTATGACAGGTTTGAATTTAATACAGCCACATAAATTGTCTTTCCCTGCAGCTAACTGGGGGGGGGGGTCATAGTTTCTGCACAACATGTATCAGATATTATTCCACATAGGACATCAGCAATGGAATAAAGGACTTAAGCCTTAAAGAATACTATGTCACAGCTCAAATTTTGGTTTTAGGAAATCATACCTCCCAAATTAGGAAAATATTTTCAGAAAATAAGTGGCATGGTTAAAAATGTAGCACTGTTATACACAAAATACGTGGATCCATAAAAATGTTGATGAAATCCATTGCAAGGAATAGATTATTAGTATAAAAACTTTCAAATTCTGCATTCTGACTATAACACTCGCAAATACGCAAGATTTAAGGATGTAGTTAGGGATGCAAGACCTCAAAATGATTTTATATTTTCCTCCATCATTTTGATCTTCTATTGGGTCAATGGAATGGGAAAATTTTACTTTTCACATTTCCACACCTCTTTGTGACTTACATTTACATTATACAATATGTTTAGTTTAATATTCAGGATGAAAGCTCTCCAGATACTCAACTTAAAAACAGTCTGGTTCATACCTTGCTGCTGAGTGTTTTCTTTTGTAGATGGCAGTTAAGATTTAGATTGCATTGAAACACTGGGAATGTTGTGTTTAATTAAGCTGTCTTGGCAAAACCTATGAAGTATTATGGGACAATGGATAGATTATAGTTAAACAGTATTATCTGTTCTCTTTCTACAATGGAACAATAGCCTTTATACCCTGCTGCATCTGTTACTTTCATTTTTATCTAGTTTTTTTTTTTTAAGTAAAACACAATTCAACAATATGTGTTACTCATGTACACATAAAAATGTGAAATATTCGAACTAAAGAATGTATCACATGCAAACAATAAATAGTATTGACGGTATGAAAATAATGGCTTACTTATTCATTTTGAGGTCCATTCAGTGTGCCAGGGTCCTGATTGATGCTGATAGTTATAGGAATTTTCTAAATTAAGTGTATTTGTGGAATTGTGCAGGTTAATAAATTTTGAAGAGGAGAGAATTTTATTAGAAAATTGGGACAACAGGAGATGGAATACAGTTTTAGACCTTAATTCCTAATGGGCTGAACGGTGATTTGTATTTTTTTTTAAACTATTTATATATATTTTATATATTTGTTCATTTTTATGCGTATTTATCTATTCTTATAGAGTATTTATGAGCGGGGATATACTTATAAGGTGATGTTTTATTTATATATTGTCTGATATGACTGGTCTTAGTAAAGATTCACGAATAAGGTGGACTACTGGCACTACCAGCTGGACTTCTACATTGACTTCACACAATCAGGCCAGACCGGCAACTTTATTCCAGTAGGTGGATCGTGGTAACCAAGCACCAGACGAAGCGGAAAGCGAAACGTGTAGTGCATTGCTGATGAGATTAGAGGGATGAGTTAGGATCGCAGGAGTGCATCTGAGAATAGTGTTTCTTTGTGGTATCGCTGCTACTAACTATACAGCCTGGGCTCTATGCATCCGGAAGACAAGAAGTTTTATTTTAATATTAAAAATTATCGTTTTTACCTATCCTCCCTCTCTGCCTACCCTATTCATTTGTGGAAGTCCCTGTGTGAAGATCATTGAAGGGTCCCTTTGAGAAGAGCATACTACTTTACATATGGGCAGATCAGTGCCCTCTTTATTGTAAGAGTCTGTCTGGTCTGGTTTATAGTGATCCATGAGATTTATTTAACATAGTATAATATATGTTGTTTATCTTTTTTCTTTTTATGAGCCTATTAGATATCTTTTGTGCAGATTCCCGCTGGAATATATATTATTTCACATTTATTTATTATTTATTTATTTAGGTGCACAGACACATTTTTGGTTGTTTTTGTTGACATTGCAGATTAATGGCTATTACTTGCGACAGGATGGATAGTTGGCTAGCAAAAGTACAAAGTGAAGCTTATCCTTTTCAGTGACTTTTAAAGTTTTCTGAATCCCAAAGCAGAAGTTTCATCAATATCACCAGGATTCATCAAAGTCGGATAAATATCATACTTTAGTTCAGATCAGGTTTTTAGTTTTAAAAATAGCGCATATTGTAACAATGTCCAGGTTTTGTGCTGGTTTATCATGTCAGCTGTTCCTAAAAAGAAATCCATATTTTCTAGACATATTAAAATGTATTAATTGATGTATTGTTTTAATGTCAAGTCCATCTTAAACGTACTTGGATGCAGCTGCAGTTTTATTAATGGCCAGTCTGTGCCTGGTAGACACCTGTATGCTTTGTACATATGCATTAAAATTTAAGAAACATATTAACTACGCAACAACTTTTGGTTCAGACTTCTTGGATCCTTCCCTCTCCGAGTGGAGTGGCAGAACTAGCTGCATATGCGGGTAGAACTCACCATATATAAGGGCGGGGCTAGCCCCAGATATCTTAAATATTTAGGGAAGTGGATAGGGGAATAGGGCAGGCAGCTAGATATAGATGACTAGCAGTTATGTTAGGGAGCATGACGATGGAGGTGGGTGATTGTGTTGCAATATGGGGTAGGGGATGAAGATGATGGTGGGGAGGAATATGTTGATGGGGGTATGAATATGGTTGTTGGGGAATACTGATTATGGTTGGGTATTGGAATGAATTAAGATGCTGGGTGGTATGATGATGGTCAGGGGCAGCTCTGCACTAATACATACATGCAGCCACTCTAATACCATAAACATACATAATGATATACACCCTCTACCACTTTACAACATACACATACAATTATGCATACATACAAACATCCCCTCCAACACCATACACTTATACATACATACACATAGCCACCCTAACACCATGCCTACACGCACACACACTCTAACACTATACAATTAAACAAACATGCACACACATCTAAAACGATACACTCACATAAACATATAACCACTCTAACATAATACACATGTACACATATATACATACACACATTCACTTTCTCTAATAATTCATGCAGCTCACATGTAGCCCTCCCTCCTTTTTTTTTTAAAAAAAAGACAAAAAGATAATTTTGTGAAGCAGACACAGCAAGCTCCTTCAGATTCTAGGCAATAACAGCCTGTTCCTTGGAAAGCTGGCAGGTATTAGTTTCCTTTTGTGTCATATAAGTGCATGTTAAGAGGAACACAACTCTTTTCTTTCACAAAGACTGATGTATATAGAAATCGCACACTATCATCCTGAGAACTGGAGTTAGCCAAGCAATTCTGATTCCTCCGTGACCCTATTTAATTGTCAGAGTAACTAAAGTAAATCAAAATGCTGCTTTAAATCTATGGTTTCTGCTTGATTACAGCTTATTGCAAGTACAGTGCACAGTTGTTTAATCATCATTCTTGGTGTTTCCATAGCAACCTAATTCTTATGTCACAGTGACTTGGAGAGAGGATCTCAGCTGGGAAGTATGGCTATCGAGGAATTGCATTAACCATAAAACCTAGAAGGGCATCTTAAATTTGTTCTATTGGCCTAGCATTATTTTATGATAAATATCAATAAAGAGTACAGTATAAATATTTGGACAGTTGGATCACACAAGGACTGCTCAGTAATGTTTTTTTCAAGAGCAAATGATCGGGGTCGTCTCAAATAGAGGTCTGACTATGAGACTAAGATCCAGATCCCCTGCAGCGCTGCACGGGACCTGGATCCTCCTGTCTGGTAACCCCCCCCAAACTTACCGGTGCTTCTGCCCGGTGTGTTGTCCGGGCAGCGGGTAAACATCTACGCGATTCGCATAGGCAACTTCCGCTGCAGCTGGAAGGAGGTGCGGTTAGCTGCGTCCATCTTGCAGACCTTCCCTGACTGTCAGAGTGTTCTCCGCACCGGTGAATTCTCTCTGACAGTCGGAGGGTGTAATGTGAAATTTGTGACGTGTTTTAAATGTAAAAAACATCTGGATATACTCTTTACATTACATTACTTTACAGTTTATTTCTCCATGTGTTTGATAAATAAAAAGTACTCAATTTAACCCAAGGAATATGTATTTAAAAATACAGAACACTCT
>VKOC01000001.1:125925-137326 GCA_009364415.1 Spea multiplicata
AAAAAAAGTTTAAATAGAAAGGACGGCTGCCATAGAAACTGAAAACCTCTGAAAAGTTTCTGTTTTATGTACAATCAAAGGAAAGAACCTACTAAGACCTACTAAGAACCTACAGACCTACTAACCTACAGACCTACTAAGGTTTATTGTCTTAACGTTCTAAGGAGCTCAGTAGTTGTGTTGTTCAAGTTGAACAGAATCTTTGAGACGAAGGAAAAAGTTTGCAGACGTTTCCATCTTGTGAGTGAAGGGCAATTCCGGAGTGGACCTGATGCGGCTATCGATCACTTCTCAGTTTTGCCAACGGAAGGCATTTTTGGAGAGTCACTAAATCAGCCCATTGTCAAAAAGGCTTATTTTTACTTGACCGTCACCGTGAAGTTGATTCCTTCCTTCCAGGGTCCTGCTAACCACGAGACCCGGTTCTATAAGAGACGATCGTGAAAACCGATGTAGTGATTTCTCACTTCTTCTGGGACTCCGGAATTATAAATTAGACGCTGCTTTGGTGGTTCCTCAAATAGTGGAGGAAATGAATGGGATTGCATTGCAAAGGTAATTGAGCATGGTTTGGCAACCTCAATATTCGCCAAAAAAATCTTCACTTGCTTCTCTTCGCTTTGAACCCCAGTCTACTAGACAAACACCCCACTCCTTATCATACCGCCTGTGGGGAACAATGGAATAGCGGGGTCTTAATCACCCAGCCTGACTCTCTGACCAATGAAAGTCTGTGATGGAAAGGACTTCATTAGCATAGCCATAAAGCATCAGCTCAGTGTGGATATCACATGACTGAGAACAATGGCGGCTCCAGGTCTGCAGATAAAGGGAGTTTATTGGTACAAAATGAGATTAAACCAGGTTTTTGTCAATGCCAACATTAGTATATACAGCCCTGGGGCATTATTACTGTGTACAGCGCTGGGGGTTGTTACTGTATACAGCGCTGGGGGGTTATTACTGTATACAGCGCTGGAGTTTAAGATAGCTCTGGTGGGAATGGAATCAAAAGCCCCAAGTTTAGGTGCAGTTAGACTCGGTTAATGTAACGCTAGTATGGGCGCCATAATGAACACAGACCCTCATTTTACCGACCATGGACAGTCTGACCTTCTTGCAGCCGCTGTAACTGCATTGACCTCCGTTCTGAACGCTCATCTCCTTGGGTTTTGGGTTTATGACTTTTAAGTCGCTCTATAGCTGATTATATATTTAAAAGGGAATCAGCATGCGCCCAGAACAATCTCTGCCATTTTAATGACAGACCTGAACAGTTCTCATTTGCAGTTATGGCTGCATTAAAATGTTTTGCCCTTGAATATCAGAACCACTTCATCTGAGCACCAAATTAATAATCGCATCTTTGGTTCAATCAAAGTTCTGCGGGAAAAGAGACGATTGTTTTGTTACTTCCGTTTTTTTAACCTTGAAATCTTTGGAATTTAAATGCTACGCGGAGGTGAATAGATGCCTCCGCTCGGCGGTGGAAGGCAAACAGTAGGACCTTCTCTGTAATGTGTTTTCTGGGGAATTTTAGTTTTTTTTGGTCACTTATTTGCTTTAACTGGGGCGATATTTTTGTCCTATATTAAAGGGACACAACAGTGTCCAAGGGGCTCCCTGGGATTTATATGACATTGTATCCACTTTCCAAAGCCTTCTTCAAACCTGAGAAAAAAAGCCTTACGGAGAAGCTGCAGCCACGGAGCTGCAGCAGAAAGCCCCCCTCTGTGTTACAATATTTGATGCAACCGATTGGTTACTTGAAGCAGCCAATCAGTTGCAGGAAAATTCTTCAATGGAAACCAATGGTAGCACTTACTTATTAGACACCCCCAATGAAGCATTCAGTTGGCCAAACTCATCTCCTCCATGATAAATGGCTGTGGGTGGAGAAGGGGGCAAATACATGTAGGGGTATTCCTTACAAGAACTACAAAGAGCTCCCCATAAGAAGGAATGCGACCCTAACTGCAGATCCGTAATTAGGAAATATCCCCCCCCCCCCCACAAAAGACGTACTACAATTAATACGTTGAAATATGTCTGAGAGGAAGGAAATATGTGGAGGCGTATTTCCTATCCCTGCCAATTTTCTGCATATTATTCCAAAGGAGCTAATTGTTTTCATTGTTTGTTTTGGGGCAATTAACTTTAATTATCTGTTGCTTTCAGGAGACAAAAAAAAAAAAAGAGTTAAGCAAACGCCTGTTCAAGAACATCCCCCTGTATTTAAGAGAAAATTATACCCAAAATAAGTGGAGGTTTATTACTGGTACAAAAAAAATATAATCTGTAATAATTCCTCCTACCGGACCGTTCTGTTCAATGGTAAATTAGTATGTGGGTAATGGCGGCGGCCATGATGCCTTTTAGACAGGCCTCGTGTGAGGTAGTGTATTTGGTGGTAGGCACATCCAGCCAGGGGCACTGTGGGCCAGTGGTCTACCAGGCACTTGTCCAACGTCCCAGATGGCCAGTGCCTGCCAAGGCCATACATTGTAATAAAAGTTGTGTAAGGCCTTAATAGGATGGAGCTGACCATGCTCAGAAATCATGGCATTTGGGCAAAAAGCAGAAAGATAATTATCAAAAACAAAAACGACGGTATTTGTATCCATATCAATGAGGAGGTCCAACAGCATTCACAGGGGTTAATAGCTGTGTATATTGACTCACCTGTGTGTTTGCCATCAAAAGTTTATGATATTAAGCAAGACCCACGGTTGTCTAGGTAACAGCTCTTATCAGTATGAACTTTGGACTCGACCGGTGGAATTCGTCTCTACTGCTTTTAACTAGTAGTTTTGTCAGATATGGACGTGTGTGGTATCAATGAGATGAGACAAGAGGTTAGTGGACAAGAAGACAGCTTATAGTCATCAAACCATTGCATTTATTGAAGCCATGAGTCAGGTTGGATGTCTGCCGTCAAAAGCCAGATCATAAGGCTCGTTGGTCACCTGCTGTCCAAAGTCACATCTTATGGAAGTTTGGTCACCTGTGGTCAAAAGCCAGATCATAAGGCTCGTTGGTCACCTGCGGTCAAAAGTCACACCTTATGGAAGGTTGGCCACCTGTGGTCAGAAGCCAGATTATAAGGCGGGTTGGTCGCCTGTGGTCAAAAGTCACACCGTACGGCAGGTTGGACACCTGCGGTCAAAAGCCAGACCATATGGCAAGTTGGCCATTGGCAGTCAAGAGTCAGACTGGAAGAGGGGTTGGTCGTTTGAGGTCAAAAGCCAGACCATAGGGAAGTTTAGTCGCCTGTGGTCAAAGGTCACGCTAGGTTGGTTGGCGGAAGGACAAGAGTCAGATCAAAAGGCAGGTTGGTCGCCTGAGGGCAAAATCCAGACCATAGGGCAGGTTGGTCCTCATTACAAAGTCACTTGTCCAGAAAGAAATGCTTCCACTTAATCTCCGATGTCCTGGTAGTGATCGCCAATTCTTACAAAGAATAAATCCTAGTGGATTCTGGGCTGACATCTACAATATTTCTAATGTTCCTACTGATATTTGAATGTTTTCAAGCGTATTGCACGAGATGAAGCAACTGAACCGTGTATAAACTTTCTTGGCACAGTATCGCTTACGATCCCTCAGTGTATCAAAGTCCCATTAAATACATATCACGTAAAACAACCCTCAGAAATTTAAATACTTTTGGCTACTCCGGTTCCCAGAAAAGTGCGTATTTCACATCAAAATGCTTCGGTTTATGATTTCAATAAATATTGCACTACAAAATTGGGTCTAAATATTTTAAAAAAACAACCATAATTTACTTTTAGATTTATTGACTATTTTAGGTTACCCCAAAAGTTGGATTAAATGGTTGCCTGCTTCTGGGCAGAATTGGACCCCCTTATAAGAGCAGGTTTTAGGCAGATATAACCCCCTCCCCAGGCACAACCCCCCCATACTCACCCTAGGAATTTTACAAAAAAAAAACATATCTTAAGTTAGGATATGGACTCCAGCAGGATGAAGGCCTCCTGCACGGATCTCCCATCATCTTCAAGGCCCAGTTCAGCCATTGAAGCTACCATGAGTCTCAATCGACATAAGATTGGTGGTCAGGGCTGTCCCAACAAATTCAGAAACGTGGGCATTTCTGAGTATAAAACACCCAGCAGCATTAAGGAGCAGTTAACAGAAATCACTGCTCACTCGCACCATCAGGACCATATAGTCAACTGCAGATCTGGTAAAATGTCACCAGCCCAAGAGGCGAGTCCTGCCCTTCACGCTTACAGTTAATTCGAACTAAGGAGCCCCAGCATATATGCTCATGGTGGCCCAAAATTGCTCCCTATTTAACCAGGACCCCTAAGCAATAGCCTAAATTACCTTCTGGACTACACCCCCCATGATTCATTAGATAAACGTTTTTGGTCCTCACACAAATCATGTCCTACACACCACATCATTAGAAAGCTTTGTAAAACCGTTTTTATTTATTTGTTCCCTTGTGCGTCTTTACCTTCATTTTGGTTATTGACCTTTCCCTTCATCTTGATGCGATGATTATTTATTAATGCCATTTGGAGGACGGAACCGATGGGGACTTCTATTCCAGCGAAACTATTTATGCACCAGAAATTGCTGGAAACATAATCCAGTAATTGAAAAGGCATTAACGTAGCTGTTTTATTCTCTGTGAATACCATGGCATCACTGCGCTGAGATGATATCAGTCAAATAAATACAGCTCCGGAACCCGAAAGAAAATGTAAAGTCTTAAAGTGGACGCTTTTACTCCCCCCCCTCCAATTCAATACATGTCAAAGTTCTATACATGAAATAGGGTAATAAAAAGGGGTTTGTGATCAACTTAAGCCATGTATATGCATTAGGAGCCCACCTTATGAGGTACACCATGGAGCAGCCATCACTCTGTTCTCAGGGTCCCCCCATTAAGTTATCTCTCCCCTGTTGTAAAGTTGCTGATTGTAGTTGATTGGGTCTAGTAGCCTTCATACGCGTAGGAAAGGGAGAGAGCTCCAGGAAAGAGAGTAAGGATAGGCTCGTTCCCACACTCTACTTGCAGGACAGTCTCGATTTTCGGCAAAAAATGGCGCAGTTGGGATCATGGGCCAATTGCAGACCCCAGACCCAGACTCTCCGCATTGCTAAATAAGGGGGTTTTCTATTCACCCTAACACGGGGGTCCTGCTTTAGACGCGTTAAATGTTGGGGGGGGTATGCAATAATAAACCTAGAAACTCTGCCGTTACTTCCTTGTATCCCCAGAATCTAGCATGCGTTTTGTTATATTTCTTTTCGTGTAAAAAGTGAAATTTAAAAAAATATATCTTTTTCGTGTATCCCATGCGGTAGGCCGAGGAGGAACATTTAACAAGCAAATTTCGGCCCAGGAGGAATTGCTAGTTATTAGGAACGATATCTAACATTCCCCTTTTTGTTCTCTCGTACCTGCCAAGAGAGGTTTACAGCACAGAGCGAAGTGTTTGCTTTTCATGTTATTAGTATAACCTTCAATTTTTCTGCCAACTGAAAAAAATAGCTGCTGTTCCTCAGTGGGCAACATGGAATTCACTAAAAGTATTTGTATTTAGACATGTCGAAAGAGACAATTTGTTCTATTATTTAGACTTCCCGTTGGCAGTTAACCTCATGGTGAACTCTACTAAAGGTGTCCGCCATCATGAGCTATTGAGTGGCTGGTGGTAAGTTCTCGTTAAACTTGTTTTGTATGCTCTCCCCTTTCGGGAGATCTTTTGGGACCCATCCTAAGTGAGAAGATAAGTCCAGACATGGACCTTCTTGCTCTCTTGTGCCTAATGGGATACCAACTGGACCTCTACTGGTGAGGTCCATGAGGCTGAAACGTAGGTCTAGGGCTGTTGGTTCCCTTGTGCAAAGGAAAGTTGCCACCATTTTTTCAACCATTTTCGATGTAATGCATTTTAATAAATGATGTCATTTCACCAAAACATTTTTTTTTACTTTTTTCTACACTCAAAATGGAGAACCATGTTGATTGATATATGAATCTGATACTTCCACGAGGGCAGTTCAGAACCAAAAAGCCAAAAAGCAAGGCAATTCTGATCTGCATGATGGAACCAGCAACCCCAGACATACCGTTTGGCCTTCAATGGGGTCCCTCTTGGCACAAGTAAGCAAGGAGGCCAATATCCGGACTCACCTTAACACTTAGGGTGGGCCCTCAAGAGATCCCCCAAAAGGGTGGAATGCATATACAAATGCCCTACAGTGACTCTGTGCTCAGAAGGGTCTAGAACTGAAATGCAAGACAAGTACACTCTACACAAAGTCCAGACGTGGACCTCATTGCTCTCTTGTGTCTAGAGGAATACCAACTAGACCCTTCTGGAGGCATGTGAAGGCGGAAACATACGGGGTTGTTGGGTACCTCATGCTGGGGAAGGTCATCTTGCATTCTTGTTCCCAACCTTAGAGGATCAAACCACTTCTGCTGGGAGGCTGCTCCCCTTATCTACCACCCTGTCACTAAATTAAAACTTCCTCCTCGCATAGAAACCTTAGATGGATCTTAAAGAGGACAATCTCCTTGAAACAAGCTCTGAGTTAAACCTGCTGTCACTTGTTCACAGATACATGCCGCATGCTGGGAGATAATCAGGATAAATGACTACATCCTCCTGATTAAACATGATCTATTTAGCATTATAATCAGCCCCTGAGCGCGAGAAGTGGAAATGGTTTGTTTTTCCTGCTTGGATTGTCTTCTGTGCGCACTTTCATGCCATGTAACATTAAGATATTGATATACCCCTGGCGAGCTTTCCCAAAAAGAAAATCACGGATTTCAATCGTCCTCGAGAAACACTTAACAAAGAGAAAAAAAAAGAGAGAAGAAGAAAAAAAAGGGGAAAAAGGGAAAAAAAATAATTAATTAGTAAAGCTCTTTCAAATGTCTTAAGCCCGTTTCCGAGTCTGGCAAACAGATAATCGCATGTTATCCATCAGAAGACCATGATGGATTCCTTTAATATTTATTATTATATTAGGTCAAAAGCCGCCTGTTTTAAAAGGTTTGATATTTGACTGTCCTTCGGTGAAACGTGGTTACAATTCTTACAAAGCAAAATAAATCAGGCCGCCTGTTTAAAGAAGATTAATGATTAATGAATATCGAAGATTAAAATTATCCGTGGTGAGCTTTGTACAAATGACCAACATTACAATGTGTGGCCTGAAAAAGGAAAGTTGATTATTTGGGGGTTTTTTTTATCAGTTTTTACCCTGACTTAACATATTTGGCAAATTATTTCTCAAATGCCCTGCTGTAATAATATCTATTTTAACAAGTTAAGATCCTTGTATCCGTTTTTCACATGGCGGCCGGGAAAACATTAGCTTCCATTACAAAGTGAATGGTAAGCTTTATCTACTAATAATATCATTCAGCGTGTTCTAATATTATGATTCCCTGGTAAGTAGAATGAGCTGAATGTTTAAAAGCTGCCATTTCTTTTATTACTTTTATCAGATAAAAAAAAGGTTTTCTTTTTTAAAGCAGTTGTAGTTTTTGCCCCATAATATAAAGTTTTCAGACAGCTGCGTATTAGCTCTATTATCTGATCCCTGATCTACTAAACATCCTGACTCCTTATCATACTGTCTGTGGGAAGCAATGGAATGGTTCGGTTTTAATCACCCAGTTAGACTCTCTGGCTAATGAAAGTCTATGGGGGAAGGACTTCATTAGCATTGCCATAAAGCATCAGCTCAGTGTGGACAGAATGGATTAGACAATCTGGCTGTGATATACATTTATACCATCAATCATGCGCAATCATGAAACACGCACTGTTGCTTACTTTGCTTACCCGTGCGTCCGCTTTTAATGAAATCAGTTTGTTTGAAATCTGAGCGTTTGCTTCGCAATCCAATTGCGTTGTTTTAAAAGAACATTGTAACCCCTTAGACACCTGGGCTTAGGGTCATAATACATCACGCGACTCCTTTGAAATACAAAGCTGGGTTTCTTTTCTGCTGCCTTCCATCGGCTTGGCATCAAATAAAAGACGCACAGCACACCCATGTCTCCAGTGGATGTGTTTATTAGCGGCGCGCCCAGATCAGACGACACAGGCACAATAGTTATATTACTAATCTCTGTATAAAGCGATTTCTAGCTGCCCTAATGAACACTAATTATTTAACTGCATCAATACATCTAAATACTTCACTATAAAGACTGAGAGATCGCAATATGTCCGGGGGAGAGAGAGAGAGAGAGAGAGAGAGGGGATGGGAGAGAAGAGAGAGGGGATGGGAGAGATGAGAGAGAGGGATGGGGAGAAAGAGAGGGGAGAGAGAGGGGATGGGAGAGAAGAGAGAGAGGGAAAGGAGAGGAGAGAGAGGGAAAGGGGAGAGAAGAGAGGGGGATGGGAGAGAAGAGAGAGGGTTGGAGAGAAGAGAGAGAGATATGGAGAGAGAAAGAGAGAGGATTGGGAGAGAAGAGAGGGAGGGGGGAGAGAGAGAGAGAGAGAGAGAGAGAGAGGAGAGAGGATGGGAGAGAAGAGAGGGATGAAGGGGATGGGAGAGAAGAGAAAGGGGATGGGAGGGAAGAGAGAGAGGATGGGAGAGAAGAGAGAGGGGATGGGGGAGAAGATGTTTTCTTAGTTTCTATGGCAACAGCCTATCAGAGTTTGCTTTTGTAACATATGACAATCAAGCGTTCCCTGGAAAAAAAATATTAATAAAGCAAAATTTCACATGACGGACACAGTGTTAGAAATGGTGTTTCTGATGGTGCATCTAGATAAAAAAGTGTTACATTCACGCACAAGAAGTCTACAAGAAGTCCTCTATATGTCACCTCAGCAGACAGCCAATATTGGGCTTCATTAGAGTTGCTAACTTGGCCGCGTCGAGTGACCTCAAGTTATAATATAGTAGTTATTGCTCTGCGTACTATGTCACCGTTATCGATACGTTTGACAGTAACTCCTAAAAATGCCAAGTCCAGCAGAAATTCTCTCCCTCCTCGCTGCTGTGATTAAAGAGTTGGGGGGGGGGGGGTTTGAGAAAAAGAGTTTTGGACATCAGCATGAATCACTGCCGGCTGACCTTTAAAGAGAATATTATCTATATCGAGAACAAAAAATGTTAGACACAAAGGCTTGTTGTAAGATCTTCATCAGCGGACATTAGCCCAGCCGGCAAGCCAACTATATTGATATTTTGGAAGATACGGAACCTACCATCCTCTCTCTAATGGGATTTTTTATGCCAGTGGAATCAGGTCAGGGAGGACTATTGATCCGTAACAATGTAATAATTAAATTGATGTAATTATATGGAAATTAAGGAACGCCATACACACGATGACATATGAGTAACCATGTAACATTGTGATTAGTCTGAGTTATGTGGTAATAGATCCCTCACTTTCTACCTGCGTGACTCTACAAAGGTTCTTCTCAAACTGTGGTGGCTTAGACCTTTCAAGGTGGTCCTTGATAGAAGAAGTAGAGGGTATTTGTCCTTCAACAGAAAGTAGAATTTCACAAAAATAGATACTGTTGTATTGGTCCAAAAAAAAAGTCTTTAGACATCAATATTTTTTGTACTTTCAGTAGATCAATGTTCATAGAGATGATGTAGGGTCCCATCAGCTTTTAAGACCCTACAGAGCTCTTCTTCATACATAATCACAGAATAGGGGATAAGAACATTAAAGTAAGATACTGTATATTGTTCACACATATTTTTGACAACTTTGTTCATCATAGAATTTGGTCTTTGGGATTCCGGTGTTCCAGACATAGAACTGAGGACTGGGGAGTAAGTGGCAGAGGGTTCTCCAAAGCCACCCTGCCTCCAGTCTGTATGAAAGTTTGTCCTCCAAATCGCGTTGTTGCTGTTAATGACGTGAAGACCAGCTTTCATCACTTTTGGTAGCCAAGAGAATGTCACTAATGAATAGATCTGTTTCACGCCGGGTGATATAGTGGAACAAATTGTAAGACAGGGAAAGGTTGATATATGACCTTTATCTTTATCCCAAGGTGATTCTGTGATGAGCTGCATGATCCTGGGCACATGGTTGGCCATGACAGCCCAATTTTAAAATTTAGTGCCCTTCACAAGCAAAGAAGATTCAGCTAAGATAAAACTCGATGGAACTCAAGGAATCTCAGTATCTAAAAAAAAATACTAAGTCTGTCTCATACTACCTTGGGGTAAACTATAGCATGTCTTAATCATCTAGATGGAAAGGGCATCATTAGATATACCAAGAATTGCTTAGTCTTAATAACCCAGCAGGACTCTCTGACTGATGAAAGTCTATGGAGGGAAGGACTTCATTAGCATCGCCATAAAGCATCAGCTCAGTGTGGTGTTTGAGCCGGGAAAGTCACCCGAAATATCACATGACTGACAGCAACGGCGGCTCCAGGTCTGCAGATAAAGGGACAAAATGAGATAAAACCAGGTTTTTTTCCATATAAATTATATTGTTCTTCCATAATCCTCTCTGTCTATTGCTCGATATGTTCTTTCTGGGTTTACTGTATTGCTGTATCAACAAGAGTTCAATTAAATTGAGATTTATCAGTTTGGCTGCTTGTTCAGTTGATGCGGTTTTGTGGGTTTTTCACTCGACAGCGCAGCTTATTTCTCAAGAAAGCACTTCACAGGATTAGACGGCGTATCTGTGTGGACTCTTCCCTGACACCTCTGTACCTTAAAGTTTTTAATTACTTTTCCTACAGTTTTATTTGGAGAAGTTTTAGCTATACAGATACTCATGACCCCCTTTCCTCCCCTGATGCCCCCTTTCCTCCCCCGATGCCCCTCTTTTCTAGGAGGTCAGAATGTTTGCTGGGTATGAGGGGATCGCAGGGTTCTACAGCCCTAAAAACCCCCATAATGTGAAACGGCTTTATAAATTAAACGGGGTAAATAAAACCCATTATTAGTCTTCTAAATGCCCCACTCAGTTACACCAATAGCTGCCAACAGGCTACAAAGCTCACATCAATATTCGTGGCAAAGCCTCGCACTCAGTGTTGCCTCTTGGCACCATTTTATGTTTTACTTTTAGTCAAATAAGCTTTTTTTCATAATTTTTTTCAGCTCTCTGTCTGACAATTACAGAAAGTGGGAATTTTAATTAAAATATATAAATACTGCAATGCGAAAAAAAAAAAAATCTTTCAGTACGCCAGGACTTTAAAAACCATTAAGAGCAAAGGCTGTATGAATAGCGTAATTAAGATCGTGTTTCAAATGTTTCAATCTGGCAATATTGACCAAAAAAGTGTTTGTTTGCTTTTTAGTATATACATGTATAACTCCTATTATCCTCAGCCAGCTTTGCATGTAGTGCAAAGTGACCATATATATGTAATTATATACCGTATATATAATGATT
>VKOC01000001.1:148299-163665 GCA_009364415.1 Spea multiplicata
CACTACTGCCAATTCTGAGTTGCATTCGCACTAAATAACACTCGACTCATATTCACTCAACTGTGGCAGATTTAGTAAACCTCGAATTGCTTGGTGGTAGCAAATGTAAGTTAGAGCTATTAAAAATAATTGTATTCTCCCCATGGAGGGGATGAAAATATAATAAAGTACCCATTAGATGCATAGAGCCAACATTTGCCTTCTCAAAAATGTGTCAGCTCTCATAGGCCACTAAGGAGTATTCCACACATATGTACAATTTTACTAACAGATGTAATCTGAGGACTTGAGGATATAATGCAATGTTCCTATGAACACCAAAGAAAGATGGGAACAATATTCCATACTGAAAATGAAAAGGTAAAAAAAATCCACGCCTCCTCCCCATGATAAGGAATAATGTTTTTTTTTTTTTACTCATTACCTTTGCAAATAATTAAAATGCGGCTGATTTTATGAAGTCATGCTTTGGGATTCAATAAATTCAATTATTTCGGCTCTGATAATGAAGGGGAAAATTACAACCCATTAAAAATTTGAGACAGAGGGTTCATGTTGTGTTAGAATTTATTAGAAGTGTAATTAGTACTTTTGTTATGTATTTAACAAAAAAACAGCTACAGGTTAATTTCCTTATTATACGAAGATAATTAAATTGACGGGCCAATAAGCATTGATTCAGTAAATATCTCTGCATTAATATGACATGCGCTATTCTTTTGAAGCAACAATATAACACTGCATTGTTGATATCCAGCGCTGTTTTGGTTTGGGTTCTTTAATGATACCAGGTCACCCAGGTTTTGGCCATCATTCAGAAACGATTAACAGCTCCTGCTTAACCCCTTCGTGACAAAGGCTGATTTTACTTTTTGTACCCTTCGTGACAATGGCCTTTTTAACATTTTTGCGCTGCTTGTGTTTAGCTGTAATTTTCTTCTTTCCCGTTTACTGAACCCACACACATTAGATATTGTTTTTTTCAGGACAAGAAGGGCTTTCTTTAGATGACATTGTTTTGATTGTATCATATTATTTACTATTAAAAAAATTATAAAATATGGTGAAAGATTTAGAAAAAAATGACTGTTTCTAACTTTTAGTTGAAAAATCTTTTACTCATCTATAAAAGGTAATGAAAAAACCTGCTAAATAGATTCTACTATTTGTCCTGAGTTTAGAAATACCCAATGTTTTTATGTTTTTTTGCTTTTTTCTACCCATTATGGGGCAATAAGTGTAGGTAGCGTTTTGCTATTTCAAAGCCATTTTTTCCAAATCTGGTAATTCTTCCCCCCATGTGCCATTTCGGGTATCTTTGAACCCGGCCAATGCAATTTACCCCATCAAGTCATATATTTTTGAAAACTAGACAGCCCAGGGTATTCCAAATGCTAGTATTTTAACTCTTTCCTTGCACCATATCTACCACCAGTCTTTGTCAAACTTTGTGGTAGTCATTTTTTTGCATTTGTTTTGTCACACACATTTTACTTCAGGTATGAATTAAAAAGTTCTCGTATATGTCACTATCACAAAACACCCCAATATGTGTTCAGCAACATCTCCTGAGTACAGCGATACCTCACATGAATGATTTTGCCTGGCTGTTTGGGGGCAAAAGGGCCACATTTGGGGCATGCGCATTTTTCAATGGGGAAATTTGGCATTTGCGGATCCACTGCCCATGCCCTATTTGGTACATCTTTGAGCCGGGCCATTTCAGTGTGCCCAACAAAACCATATATTTTTCAAAACTAGACACCACAGGGTATTTTAAAAATGCTGGTATTTTAACTCTTTGCATGCACACATTTTACCACCAGCATTTTTTCAAAGTTTGCAGTAGTATTTTTGTGTGTGTATTTTTTGTGTGAATTTACAGCTCCTGGTATATGCCGCTGTCACACGACACCCCATAATGGGTTCAGCAACATCTCCTGAGTGCAGTGATACCCACATGCATGGGTGTGTCATTTTTTGGGGGAACTAAAAGGCCACATTTGGTACGTGTGCATTTTTCTAATTTGAAATTAGATGTGTGGCCATCCTTACCCCTGTGTTAATTGGGACGTTGTTGAACCTGGCCAATTCAATTTACCCCATCAAATCATACCTTTTTTAAAAGTAGACACCCCACGGGCATTTAATATGCCAGTATTTTAACTATTTCCATGCGAGAATTGTTTTAAGCTAATATGCAAATTTTAGGACCTGCTCACAAAAATATATTTTTTATATATATATATATTTTTTTTTTTACAATTTTTTTTTAACATTTTTTTCAACTTGGAGGTTCCCCTGATAGTGACATCAGTGGGAAATGATTTTTACATTTTACTAGTTTTTTACTAGTTTTTTTCTAATTATTATCAATTTTATTTTATTTTTTAATTTATTTTTACTAATCACACTGTGATTAGAAAGCTGTGCTCCATTGACTTGCATGGTGAATGCAGTACCTGTATTCAACCTGCAAGTGGAGCCAAAGTTCACTAGATGGTCTGGACCATCTAGCAAACTTTGAAAATTTGTTTGTTCCTGTTAAAGGACGGCGGCCATCTTACTTGATGGCGAAGATCACCGGCAGCTGCGGCTGTGACCGCTCTCCGGAGCGGTCACAGCCCATCGAAAGGTAAGTGTTTGGTGTCGCTGGATGCCTCCTGATCGCTTTTAACGCTTTTAAAACGGGCGTCCGCCGCCATACAAAGTATGGCGGTTGTTGACGCCCCGTGGAGGGGCCAGAGATGGCCCCTTCGTTCCGATCGCGGCGTTGCTGAATGCCTCGAGGTCGAGGCATTCAGCAACGTTTTTTGGGTGCAGAAAGCGAAAGTAGATCGCTTTCTGCACCCGTTTAAAGACGTGCCGGTCTGGCACGTCAATTGTCGTAAAGCACATGCTTTTACGTGCCGTGCCAGGACCGGCAATTGTCATCAAGGGGTTAATATGTATCAAACGTATTTATAATTTTTTATATGTATTTTTACCCGGGGGCATCCCATAGGTCTGATTCCGCTCCCACCGCCTTACTGCGGAGCACCAGTATATTACGCCATACCATGGCTCTCCTTGACTTAAAGCTCCACAGTGCCTTCTAAAACAGTAGGGGCATTTACTGTAAATGGGGCAGTTAGGGAGATCACAGATATAACCTTCCCACTGAGCAGCACCACACCTGGAGGCCTTATTGCCCCCAAAGGTCAGATTGACCCTCAAGCGTTGAGGCGAGAGGGGCTGCTGCCCACTTGTACCTGCTGCCCCATGCCGAGTTGGCATGCCTGGGAACTTCTAGGCTCCGGAGTGTAGCCTGATCTGATGGGCGGGGCTGATGTCATCAATGGGTGGTACTGAGACTAGTGGGTGGGGCTGACTGCATCCATGGGGCGGAGCTAATCCCAACCACTTTATATTTGTATGGAGGTGGGGAAATGGCTATGGGCGAGCAGCGCGGCATGTCTAAATGCCGGCCCAGTGACCTTTAGATTTCAGGCCGTGACCCGGAGAAGCAGCCCTTCACCTGGAGACGCTGGGCAAAACCTAGTCGGCCTGGGTCAGAACCGACTGCCGGTTCCCTTTCCGTATGTAGAAAAGTAGAGCTTTAGCATGTGGCCCCTAGCTGGACACACGACGACACTGAAGTATCTTATCTACCGCGCGGACCCCCTAAAATATACTCAGACGCGTCGGAGGGTTACCGCGGCCATAAGAACGACAAATGTCCCGTTCACGCGTCTCTGCAGCCGTTCCGTATGTTCTTGGCAGCGATCAGTGAGATATATTTGATTTA
This sequence comes from Spea multiplicata, assembly GCA_009364415.1. Classification (NCBI taxonomy): domain Eukaryota; kingdom Metazoa; phylum Chordata; class Amphibia; order Anura; family Pelobatidae; genus Spea; species Spea multiplicata. Next base: position 152,087 of record VKOC01000001.1, read on the forward strand.
TTTATAGGAACGCATGATACTTATAGGAGGCGCATGCAGGCGAATCTGCTTCCCCCCGAGCAGGCAATCCATGTCAACGTAGACTTTATGCTGCCGGGGGTTTCTACGCGATCAATTCATATTAATCCAGAAAAGAATTCACCTGACATTTACTGCCATCTGCTTAGATACACGATCCGCACCGGAAAAAAAACCCATAAAACAAAATAAAACGCCCTTTACGTTTTTAGAATGATATTTTAGGTTGCCTGGGATACATTACTGAAGGAAAACCTCCACTACCCCTTCTGGGAGGCTGTTCCACTTATCTACCACTGCTGTTTGGAAGCTCAAGTAAATCCCCAAGGTAATGTGGTGGGAGTTCCTGGCATATGCCAGAGCTGCTAGAAAAGAAGGAAATCAGGGGAGGAAAAAGGGATCATTATGACTTGGCAATGGAGCGGGAATCCAAATAGTAATTATTTAGTTAAAGAAAAATATGAAACTCAGTTTTAACTAAAAATTCTTATGTTTTGACATTACTAGCAAAACGTTTTGAGACGTTGGAATGATTGACAGTAAGTAGATACCGTTCCTCCAGACTTCTAAAAAAAAGTTTTAAATTCACTGAAAAATACTGTCACCGGGAGACGGGGGGAAATAATCATGTCGTTTCCTTAAAAAAAAAAAATGAATAATAAATGTATTAAAAATTGTAAATTCCATTAAATATCAACTATTATATTTTAGGGGGGAAAAAAACTAACATTTTTTCGTTGTGCATCAGTAACGTTCAAACATAAGGTGTGAAAAAGTGAAAGTTTTAGACAAATCTGTTTGTCAAAAACTGCTATTTTGGAAACTTCCTGAGGCAAACGCACCTAATCACCCCATTAGTAGGTATTTTATATTCAGGGATCAACTCAAGAGATTATCGTGTATATAATATATATATACACGATAATATATATATATATATATAAAACTATGCTAGCATTCAAAAGTTTGGGGTCACTTAGGAACATTCTTGTTTTTCCATTAAAAAGGATTGAAAAGGATAAGAAATCCAGCGCAGACGGGGTTAATGTTGGAAATGATTATTGTAGCTGGAAATGGCTGTTTTTTAATTAATTTTTTTCAGAGGCATACAGATGCCCTTTATCACTCCCATCACTCCTGTGTTCCAATGGCCCTTTATCACCCCATCTCCTGTGTTCCATGGCCCTTTATCACTCCCATCACTCCTGTGTATCCAATGGCCCTTATCACTCCCATCACTCCTGTTGCTCAATGGCCTTCATCACTCCCATCACTTCCTGTGTTCCCAATGGCACGTTGTGTTCTCTGATCCAGGTTTAATCGTTAGAAACCCTTTTGCAATTAAGTTACAGCCATAAATTTCCGTGACCGTATGTTCCCTTCAGTATACCAGGACATTTTGGACAATGCTCTGCTTCCAGCTTTGTGGGAACAGTTTGGGGAAGACCCTTTTCTATTCCTCTGTGACTGCGCCCCGGCACGCAAAGCAAGCTCCATAAAGTCATGGTTGAATGAGTTTGGGCTGGAAGAGCCTGACCTCAACCCCATCGAGCACCTTTGGCATGAACAGGAACAGAGACTGCAAGCCATGGCAGCATATCTCGGAGGGGGGACAGAGTGGCAGCATATCCATTAAAAAAACGTTTTCTTTAAAAAAGCACCAAACTTTTAGGGTGCGGACTATATTCGGGTGCAGCCTATATCCGAGCCAATACGGTATTAATGTCTGTGTTTAGAATATGATGTCATCAAAGCCCCTGTTTAACAGTCAGGTGTCCCAATACTTTTGTCTATTTAGTGTATATGTTCCACTAGTCTTAAGAAACTGTATATACATTCGCTGTACATAATATCTGCAATTATACGCAAACCATGTATAGCAGAAAAATAATCAGGGGAGCGATTCTGGTGCAAAGTGTTTTTCACAGCATACATGTGTCCCTCTACCCAGGTCTGAGCCCCTGTAGGCTTTGGGGCCAAGTAAGCCCCTTTATGGGAATTGCAAGCATGGGCCAGGGTGGCGAGAAGTGCATGGGGTAAGGCGGTGGGAGAGGCATGGGGTAAGGCGGTGGGAGAGGCATGGGGTAAGACAGGGCAAGTAGCGACCCCAACATGTTGGCCCTGGTTTAAATTGTTAAAGGATACAGCCTTCTCATATTAGGAAATTTGGCCCCTGCAAATACCCGTACTCGCCTTAACATGTATATTTGTATATTCCTATAATATTATACATTTATTATTATTATTTTATTATTATTAATTTTGGTTGTACTTTATCTTAAGACCTCTTTCTGTATATGAGAATCTGGTATTAGAAATCCCTCCGGACACGAAGGGGTTAATCGTTCCCCCGCCAGCACTCGGAGAGAGAGGCCGCGCAGCCCCGGCACAAATTGCCGCGCTTGTATTAGCTTTCATGATAGTGTCAAACATAATGATTGCCTGCCGTAGCCTGTAAAGCGCACGCCACGGGGGCCACCAGTCTGTTTCAATCATTACCACCCGTTTAGAAAGCTCTCTGGCCGCTGTGATGTCGCTCGCTCGCCGGCGTAAAACAAAGTGACGCGTGAGAGAGGCCGAAAGCCACAAATTATCACAAAATAATTCCCGGAGCCGGCTGCCGGCAGTGGTCCCAAATCCGAGCGCTGCCGGGGCTGGTGCCAAGCGTTATTACCGACGGCCCGGGGGGCATGGAGCTCAACTAGAAGCTACTACTTGGTTTAATACTCGGGGATGAGGGTATTAGGGGTTATTCTTTTCAAGGAACGAGGAGAAAACGGTTAAATAAACGGTGGAATTATCATTTTATTCTGGCAGCATTAAGTGATTATTGGCGATACTCAATAGCGAGAGTTTTGGACGTAATGAGCAAGTGTAATTCTTTACTGAGATGGTGGTGGATAAGTGGCGCTGCCTTCCAGTAGAACTATTAGAACTTGATATAGTGAGGGACGTTAAGCACATATACATATCTACAGCAGAAGGCCCCATGGGGCAGGCAAAGCCAAGGGGACCCATTGGCCACTTCCCACCCAGTAAGTCCCATACACCCTAGCATACATAGTCACACACACTTTCACATTTATACAAACTTATACCAACGCCAACACACATATACCCCCCCAACACACACACACTCACTAAGAAACGTATTCATGCTAATACACACTCACGCATACTTACACCGACACTCACACTTACATATTCATGCTAAGCCATGATTCATCTCACGCGCAGTTACGCATTCATGCTAACAATCACAATGCACAGTTCGATAGGGAACGTATGGAGATATTAGTAAGTTCTCTCCACCTTATGTAGGCGCTCTTTAGTAGAGGCTGCTAGATAAGTGGCAAAGCCTCCCAGCAGAAGCGGTAGAGGCTCAAACAGAGAGGGATCGGCATATGGCTCCTGAAGACGAGACCACCTGGCAGACTAGGAGGTCCGAGCCGAATGATCCTTATCTGCCATCAAACTATGTTACTATTTTTTGAAACTCATTTTAATGGCATTTTAGCAATATATTCTCTTTTTTTCCCCCACTTTTAGTGCCGCCTGCTGGGTTATAATCTACATGCCTCCTAATTTCAAGGCCAGGAATTATTATTTTTAAAGCATTCGTCTTCACTAGAAAACCCTTAATACGGCAATTCTTGCACTCGATTTCTAGGTGAGCCGAGGAGTTGGGTTCTTGGCCGTCCGTCTATCTCCCCGTAATCATTTTTTTTTCTTCTCTCCGCGAGTCCCGGTTGCAAGGTGCGCATCCCTTCATCTCACCGCCGGGGAGGAAAACCTTTGCCTATTATACGAACAAATCGTCTCAATCAACACTTGGGTCCCACAGCGGTTTAACACATAAATCCCATCCACGGCTGATGGGTCTGTAGAGCGTTATCCGGGTTTGTCGTCGTAAATCTCCCGTCTTATATGTCACATTTACTCCACATCAGCGCAGGACGGAACACGGAATGTCCTGGGGGGGAAAATGACGACCCCGGGGGATGGGAATTTAACCGGATATCAGGGCAGATTTCCTCATTTGTCTTTTCATCAGTAAAAAAATATAAGCGGAGATTCTTACATTATATCAAAGGAAAGAATGAATCAAACAGGATACATTTATTTTAGTTCACCAAAGTGTGCAAATCTTGATTTTTTTATTTATTTTTATTTTTGGACTGCATTTCTCCGTGGGCTTAATCATTTAATCATTTGGTTGCTGGCTGGGAGTGATGCAAGTTGTCGTTAAACAATTGTTGGAAGATATTCTGGATAAATAGCCTCACATTTTATTTTGATTTCATATTATATTTATACACACACCATATGAACAAACGATGGACACCCCCTGACCATCACTCCTTCATCAGCTTGTAGGACATCCCATTCCAAACCACGGACATTAATATGGAGTTGGCCCCCCATTTTCAGCTATAACGGCTTCCATTGTTCTGGGAAGGCTTTCCACAAGATTTTGGGGGAGTTTCTGTGGGATTTGTTGCCCAGTTCATCCAGTAGAGCGTCTGTGAGGTCAGGCGCTGATGTTGGACGAGACGCCCGGCTCACAATCTCCGTTCCAGTCCATCCCAATGGTGTTCGATGGGGTTGAGGTCAGAGGTCTGTGTGGCCGGTCAAGTTCTTCCAAAATGTTACATATGTTTACTTGGGGGGGGGAGGGGATCTTCTTGTTAAATTCTACCCCGTGTTATTTACAGCACTGTGATTAGTTATGGTGCGCCACTTAACAATGGGATTTATTCACTAAAGGGAAAGTCGTCAGAAGAGTTTGCAGAGACTTGTGATTTCAACTCCCTGGCTTCAGTATTCACACTGACAGGTTTCACCAGCAAGAAGGCCTGAGCTGGCCCTGTATAATGTATAATTCAATGGCTGAAGAGACGTTAAGCAAATCTCACTGGTTTAACTGGGTCACGGGGTTTCATAATGTATAGCGATGCCAAGGAGCTAAACCAGAACTCTCCTGCCGACTCTCCCTTTGGTGAATAAATCCCAATGTGGGATTTATTTATTTTTTATTAGAAGTTTGAAGAGCCGGAACGCCCTGTAAACACTTTGTACAACACTCTGTAAACGCCCTGTAAAAACGCACCCTGTAACAAAAACACCTGCTGGTAAACCTCTGTAAACGCCCTGTAAACGCCCTGTAAATGCCCTGTAAACGCCCTGTAAACGCTCTGTAAACGCCCTGTAAACACCCTGTAAACGCCCTGTAAACGCTCTATTTGAAATTTTTTATTTCACATCTTACTACAGACGGTGTTTTGAGATTCAAGGCCTGATCAGCGTCATCTGGACTGCTAGAACGTTTGCTGTATCTCTGGAAGTATTTCTCTGTAGCCAGACGCTGTCACTCATTTTGTCGGCGTTACACATTTGCAGTCAAATAGAGCGTCTTGTTTCTCGATGATGTCACATAGAAAGCGTGACTGCTGCCCAATCAGGGACAAACCTCCTAAGGGATCAATCAATAGTCTCTACAACACATTTTTTATATGGAAGATTTCCATATTGGGGTCATGGTGGTATTCACTAAAAGTTGACGTAAGGGTTAACCTGACCGATATGACTTAAGTCGTAGTACTTGCATGCTTCCACTCCCCGAGCATCTTGTATATTCATTGTTTTAGAGTTAATGGGAAGCCCATATCATTATACAGTTTAGCTAAAAGACGATGAGCGCCTCCAGCATCCCTCACCCTGCATGTAGGTGTTATGGCCTGAAAATTTGAGGTTGGGGAGGAATAAGAGCCAACCTATGCCCCCATCTCATCATTTTTAGAGAAAAATCATTAGAATTAATATTTAGGAAACCATCGAATGGTGACTGGTTTGCAGAATAAAAATGGATCAGGAAAGACTGGGAGATGGCATAGAAACATTTTAAATACAGAAAAGAGATTTAATAAAGTCAGCAGCCAACAATAAGAATACCCCCCCCCCCCAAATACCACCGCTGGTAATCACCCCAACACGGTGGGCAGGGTGCCCTTTAATATGAATTAGCTCTATAGGTCTTTCCATGTCCTATTTTCCACCGTCAGGGTGGGGACAACCTTGATTCAAGAGGGCTAACCCAAGCATACCGCCTCACGAGAGGGGCCCCCATCTTACCCACTAACAAGACCTAATAAACTGTCACATCAGGGAGGGAGAGCGGGAATAACTTCTTTTAATGTCTGTTGAAAAAGAGGGGCCCCCCTCTGGCCCCCAAACATATATTAAGCCCTGTATATATTTGACCTCCCTGCAGGTGGGTTCATGCCTTCCTTCAACTGCGCAGCTCCAGGGGGTCTCTGGAGGGAAGTTAACTTCAGAGGAGAAGAAATGTTAGAACTAGAGGGTGATAGACAAGTGAAAAGCCTCCCAGCAGAGGTGGTAGAGGCTAACTCAGTGAGCGATTTAAACATGCATGGGATAGTCACAAACCACTGATTAAGGTCTGAGTCCTTACATCAGAAAAACGAGCGGACTAGACGGGTAGAATGGGGCCGATCTGCCGTCACATTCTGTGTTACTTTGTAACTAATCAGTAGCTCTGCAGTCGGGGGCCGATACACGGCGGGTCATTTTCTCCACTTGTTTGTTATAAGATTCTGATCAGACGGGGAGGATGGATTTAAGCCACCCACTCCTCGCGCGAAGCATTCAATGTATTTACGGATGAATGAGGCTGCGGGAAGGAATCATTATATATCATCGTAGCTTGAAATGTCAAGGTCGAGAAGCTTCGGCGGTTGACAATACACGGCAGGATTTAATGCATAAGCAGATACGGGATACTAGGAGAGCCATCGCTTCCTTATCTGCCGCCACATGCTTCGGGCCAAGTGGCCGCGCCACTGATACATGCGCAAACCTGCCAGCCAGGGGCACGAAGGGCATGTTTCTCAAACATCCGGAACAACACGGGCTGCTGTGGGATTAACGGCAGGAAATCTGGCCCTCTTTTCTGCTTTGTTTGGCCTGCTTTAACATATATATATATAGGTTTTATCAAGATCTCCATTTTTTGGTTAAACTCACGCAAGTTACACATCCTTTTTCAGAAAAAAACAGGGTGCTGGTTTGAAACCATAGAAACATGTAAAAAAAAATATGAGTGCTAGTACATAAAAAAAATCCAAAAAACCTAGATAAAAAACAGTTATTTTGCAATGTCTTCTACTAGTAGGTGGACCTGATGCACAGAGACCCAATTCGTGTTCGGCAACATCCCCTGATCACAGACATACCCCACATACATTTATTTATATGGTCTACAGGGCCACATCCATGCTTTACATAGTACCTATAGGATAGTATTTTTAATACTTACGGCTTAAGGGATTTGGGGGTAGTGATGAGGGGTATACTTTTGGGGCTAGGGCAATGGGATATACATTTTTTATATTATTATTATCATTATTATGCTCTTATCAGAGAATATGGACAGTGATCACTGTATTAGCTTCTACCACTTCTACTGGGAGAATGGCCCATTTATCTACCACCCTGTAAAACATGTCATGCAAAAAGAGCCATTTGGGCTTCGTTCAACGCATTGCTGAATAATAGGACCAGTTCAGCTGTTGCTGCAGGCAGCAGTAGTTCCCTGGAGTCAGCCCTTCATAATGTATAGCGTATACGGAATAACTGAAAATATACTGAATAAACTCAGCTCTCATAGTTTGCCTGCAAGAAGTACAAACGTGCATTTTGAATCACAAGTTTGTTTTTTTTTTTCCCATTCAATGCCAAAGCTGTGAATGAGCTAAAAAATGCAAAACATTACAAAAAAAATTATAATACAAAGTAATATTACAAAAAAATTATAATACAAAGTAACATTTAAACAATAATAATAATACAAAGTAACATAAATATTAATAATTGATACAAAGTAACATTACAATGTTAAATAATAATACAAAGTAACATTAAAATAATAATACAAAGTAACATTACAAAAAATAATAATACAAAGTAACATAAAAAAATACAAAGTAATATTTCAAAAAATTAATAATAATAATACAAAGTAACATTACAAAAAAATAAATAATAATACAAAGTAACAGTAAAAAAAATCAATACCCCGTAAACACGGATAAAAATTGCCCTACGTGTATACAAAAGGAAACACGGTGTATTTGTGCCGGGGAAGAAAAAGTCTGAACAGCCAAATCGCTTCGGCACCATTGTTCGGAATAAAATTCTACTTCCTTTGGAAAAGATGTTAAGAGCAATAATACCCCCCATATTTCTCTTTATATTAACCCCACACCTCCTTGGCTTGTACATTCATTGAAACTCCTTTATAGGATAAAACTAGGACTCTGGCTTCTTATTGATTGAGACACCGAGGCTAGATATGGAGGAATTATAGTGATAGTTTTTCTAAAATAAACAGCAACGAGTTTTATATATTTTATTTTTTTTAAATCCTACAGACGCGAAGGTTGAGCTATAATTATTGTATTGGATTTTAGGATTCAGTTTGAACTTTTTATTATACTATAATAATAAAAAAAGGGAAAGTTTAGCTCAGATATAAAGTTCCTGTAAATTATATCTGTGTTAATGTGGCCCTGGGGTGTTTTTTTCTGTATTGTTATAAGCCGGACTCGGAACTCAGAAACTAATAAAGAAATAATTATGCATTTATTTGTATTATTTAATAATTATTAATTTGTGCTTAAGCAACATCTTTATATGAGACACACAAAAAAGGTTAAAGGGAACTCCCGCCATTTTTTATCACTAGTATCAGATTAAAAATATGGTTTCAAAAATATTGGGCTGGTTTCTTTTTTTTTTTTTTAAACCAGTTCTAGTTTTTGCTCCATAATATAATGTTTTTAGGTAGCTGAATATTAGGGATTTGTATGAGTTCTGCAGCCCAGTCTACTAGACTCCTTATCACACTGACTGTGGTAAACGATAGAATGGCTCAGTCTAAATGACATAGCTAGACACTATGACTAATGAAAGTCTAATAAGGGACGGACTCGATTAGCATTGCCATAAAGCATCAACTCAGTGTGGTGTTTGAGCCGGAAAAGTCATCCAAAATATCACATGACTGACAACAAGGGGGCTCCTGGTCTGCAGATAAAGGGAGTTTATTGGAACAAAATTATACTGTATATATATTTCTGTATACAGCGCTGGGGGTTATATTACTGTAATTACATGAAGCGCTGGGGGGTTATACTTACGCTGTATATCAAGCTTCTGGGTGGAGTAATATTACTGTATCATCAAAGTGCTGGGGTATTACATGGTTATAGCAGCGCTGTGGGGTTTATATTTAACTGTAATATCTAGTGCTCGGGGGTTTATACTGGTATAACAGTCGGCGTGTGGGTTATATTATTGTAAAAATTAATTTCAGGCGCTGGGGGTTATATATTAGACTTGTTATACAGGGCGGCTAGGGGTGGTTTATAATTCACTGTCTCTTACAGCACTTGGGGGTGTTAATATTACTGTATACAGCACTGGGGGTTATATTACCGTATACAGCGCTGAGGGTACTGGGTGTTATGCTCAAGAAAAATATTTGGGACCCTTTAAACTTCTGCAATATTGGCAGATGTCTTATAATGCAACTGTTTTATCCCTATAATAAGATAGACTTGGGTAACTAAGTAGCGCATGTCATTGCATTTTTTTTTCGGAAGAGTTGAGCAATGGCTTTAATGGCTTTTTAAATATAAATTAACAGCAAAATTTCCAAAACTTACCTTTAAGTGAAATAAACCGTTTAATGTAATTGATTGATAACCAATGTCATGCCCTAGAGACAATCGTACTGGTGTGTTGCCCCTTCCTTGGGCCAATTGTACTGGCATTATACTGCGATTTGCCCTTTAGGCTAAAAAACATTTGGCTGTAAGTACATATCATGCAGTGATCCAAATGTCAGGTAATCTGAATAATACAGAACCTGTGGGTGGCGATACTGTTTCCAGTTGCATGGATACCATGTGGATTTGGCCCCTCAGATAATGATGTTCCTTTGTATTTTAAAACAAAGGCAATTTCCAGGACATGTAAGGTTTCCAATGAGGAGAAACAAAAGTCCGGGTCAGACTTCTAAGTCAGGTTGGAATATATTTGTCCCAATAAAATGGAGTAAAAATGCCTACAAACGATTATATTATAAACCAACCGCCGGCTCCAAAGCCCCGGCCAAAAGCTGTTCCTGTGATGACTAACAAGATTTTGAACGTTGAAGAGAATAGGAATACCAAAGCCCAAGGAGTGTTCAGATAACTTATCTTACATGTCAACCGATACCAGCTCACGGATTTATTACACGAGACATAAAAATCGTCGGTGATACGGCTGACCTGAATTTCCATAGATCCCAATATTTTAAATGGCCAAAACAGGACATTTCGTTTATTGGGCCCAGTTTGAGACGTGGCTGGGCCTGGGCTTTATCATGACTATGAATGTGACATTGTGACCGATGGATAGACATTTAGAAGAAGAATTAAGTATTGTATTTGCTTTTCTATATCAATTATCGTGACTTTTAGGGCTGTAGAACCCTGCGATACCCTCATACCCAGCAAACATTCTATGATCATAGAAAAGAGGGGCATCAGGGGAGGAAAAAGATACACGGTTCTGAAATACCACAACTCGAACCCTTCTGAAGGTACCTTGTTTCCGCACGTCGTCCACAGCGGAGATCAGCTCCTCCTTCAGGTCGTGGCTCTCCTTGGCAATCTGCTCTCCCTTTTCCAAGAAGTTTTGGGTAGCCTGTTCCACCGAGGCCGCCAGCACGTGGGCCTTTTTTGAGCGTCCTTTCTTCTTGCCAGATGGACCCTTACTACTCGTGTTCACCAGCGTGGTTACCTGCGGGAATGAAACAAACATTGAGATATTACGTGTAACAGTGTATCGCACCTGTGCAAATGTATTCACATGTATCATATGTATTGTATTTTACTGGGTGTGTATCTGAGTGTCACCGATACAATAATCTCCACCTGAAGGAATGTAACGGATAAATACTCCGGGCACATAGTCATCCCTGGGACCTCTCCGGGTTTGACCCGGAGATTGCTGGGTGATCGCTGCTCCTCCGGTTCTCCGGGTCAAAACCCGAATCCTCCGGGTCGCGGGAGCAGGATCTTGACATGCCTCGTTTAGAGCTGCAACAACTAATCGATAAAATCGATAATAATCGATAATGAAATTCGTTGCCAACGAATTTCATTATCGATTAGTTGAATCGATTATTATTGATTATAAAATGAGGGTTTTTTCAGAGCAAATGCTCTGAAAAATCCCCCTCATTAAATAATCCGTTTCACTGACTCACCGTCTCACAGCTGCAGCAGCTCCTACTTACTCCCCCTCCCTGTAATCACTGTGACAACTGGCCCCGCCCCTTCCTTCTCCAGGCCAGAACCACATGGCTGTGACACTCATCTAACTGTAAGTATATATATATCTTAATATTTGGGCTACTGAAAGTTAGGGGAGGTGGGGGTTAATTTTGGGGCAGTTATGGTTAATGGGGTGTTTAGGGGCAGCTATGGTTA
>VKOC01000001.1:163765-197088 GCA_009364415.1 Spea multiplicata
TGTCCTGGAGTCTCCGGGTGAAGCCCTGCTGTCCTGGAGTCTCCGGCCGAGTTTCTTCTTTCTCCGGGGCTTTGTCCTACTCCCGCCTTTGTACCGCCCATTGTCACATGTTGCCCGCCCAGTTCTCCCCCGCTAAAGCCTGTCTGCCCCTCCCCAATATATAGCTAACCACGCCCCTTCATAAATCCACTCCCCCAGAATAGGAGAAGCTCAGTGTAGCCTACAGTGAGAAGCGACCCGGAGGATTCAGGTATTGATCTGGAGAACCAGAGAGGCGATGCTTCTCCCGGAGTTCTCTGGGTCAGAGAGTACCCAAGTAGGGGTATTAGGACAAGAAGGAGGTGGTTTTGGCCACTTCAAAGAGTTTTACTTTAGATTCTGTTGCACTACTTTACCCAAGAGCTTTATAACAACCTTATTCAACCCTCGTGATAAGACCCATTCAGCCCATCTTGTCTAGACTCAGACCTTAATCGTCTTAGGTTCAGGAGCCGTATATCTGTCCCATGCATGTTTAAATTCCCTCGCTGTATTAACCTCTACCAATTCTGCTGGGAGGCTGTTCCACCCTCTCAGTAAAGTAATACTTCCTTAAATCACTTGTAAATGGTTGAAAAAATTAAATAGAGCTTAAAGAAAGGTTAACTAATTTAAATCTGTTTAGTTTAGAAAAACGTCGCCTCAGAGGGGATATGATAACGTTATATAAATATATTCGGGGCCAATACAAACCATTGTGTGGAAATCTGTTCATAAACAGGACTATGCATAGGACACGCGGTCATGCGTTTAGACTGGAAGAAAGGAGATTTAGACTAAAGCAGAGGAAAGGGTTTTTTACAGTAAGGGCAGTAAGGATGTGGAATTCTCTGCCTGCAGAGGTAGTTTTATCAGAGTCTGTACAGACGTTTAAACTGCAACTGGATGGATACCTGGAAAAACATAATATTCGGGGATATAATCTTTAATTATGGGGAAACAGCTTATTGATCCAAGGAGAAATCTGACTGCCATTTTGGGGTCAAGAAGGAATTTTTTTTCCCTGGTTAGTGCAAAATTGGAAAGAGCGAAACCGGGGTTTTTTTGCCTTCTTTTGGATCAACAGCAACAAATTAACAGATATAGGAAAGGCTGAACTTGATGGACCCATGTCTTTTTTCAGCCTATATAACTATGTAACTATAAAAAATAAAAGAGTGAGTAATAAAACTCAGTATTGTAAAGTATACTACAATAGGTACGCAGCAATATAAATACTTTAGCTTCCTTTTATCTAGTCCATAGTGATAGCTGAAAAGGTTTTTTCACAAATAATGATATTTTAAAGGTTTTACGAGTTTCCTAAAACGTTACAATATAAACATTGTTTTCTATGTTTATAAAATACAATCAGTGGGCCAAATCCTTGAAAATAACCCTGCATTTTTTTTTTTTTTTATTTATGTATTACTTTTTTAAACTACTACTAGACAAAAAGAATGTATAATATCTGTCACCCGTGCCATGGGCCTAAAACCATGATTTTCCAAATAATTATTCTTACTTTATTATACATTTTATTATTATATAGTTATTATTTAGTTTTTTTGCTTGTCTTCAGAATCTTCTTCAAAACAGTTGCCGGCGGGCGTAGAAAGCCCCCTGCATGCGTTTTCATGTAAAACCTTCTAAAAATGCTTTGTTGACAGCTAAATCCCACATTTCAAGTAATAATTCCAGCAGCATTTACTGTTCTTCTTGGGTCCGTCTGCGGATGAACTATAACAGCCCCAAGTTCCCTGGCATTTACAAACGGCTCTGCGAAGGCCTAACAAGACATTTAACGAGATGCACAGTGGAGGGGGGGGGGGTTAATCAGCAATTTGGCCTCGTTAAGTGACTCGGCTTCCTACTGAGGACCCGTTCCACGGACCTGTTGGGCCAATTCCATAGCCGGTGAGAGATGGCTGTCAGGGCTGTATTTACATTTCGGCGGCTGTACACCTAACCCACAGCAGCGCCACAATGCGACCTCCTCCTCCGCACCACAATCATTACTCTTGACATAATATGCCCAACGCTTTGCCTTTTAAGGACGCTCTAAACCAGGGGCGTCCAACATGCGGCCCTCCAGCTGCTACAGGACTACATGTCCTCAGCCAGCCCCTTAGCTGAAAGAGCATTATGGGAGATGTAGTCCTACAGCAGCTGGAGGGCCGCAGGTTGGACGCCCCTGCTCTAAACTATGGATGCCGTGCCGTCATTAATGGGCCGGTTGGGGAGATCAGTGATGCCCATACCTGGGAACATCCACCTGGACGTCTCACGCAGGTTTGGTGATCCCCCTGTTAACCGTCCCATAGAGCACTGGCTCTACAGGGAGCCTCGTCTTCAAAGGGGGGATTTCGTCCCTGATATGCCCTCTGGACTTGCCCCCATAGGCAATTAATGGGTTATATTGCAGAAACTGTGCTTTCAACTGTGCTTATACTATACGGTCAACACAGCGAACTACCGTATTTTACTTGCATATAACAACCATCAAGTTAAACGTATAAAACATATAAATGTTTATCACTGACCAAGGGGAATAAAAAGCTTAATGCCCACCTTGCTAAAATCAACACCTTTCTTGACTAAATGAACCCATTTCAGATAATGCCAAATGGACCTCATTCAGACCCCCCCCCGCAGGGAATTCTTAATTATCATGTGACAGACAGTGATTGGTTGTTGCCATAGAAAGTGAAAAAAAAAACCAAAATCATTCCGTGTTGCTTTTTATGAGATCAGGCCTTCAGAAAAAAGAATAAAATGGTAGATCTGTTTCTTTATTGAACGCAACACGGAACAGAAATGATGTTTGGTGAATAAACTCGAAGGTTTTAGATGAAAGCAGAATGGTTGGGGTTGTCCTCGGACAGCCTCCTGCTTTAATGCCGTGTTAAAGCTATAATGTAGATCATTTGACCTTTTTTTATGTGAAATAAAAAGAAAAGTGGTCACTTAACGTTTTGTGTTGTTTTTAGTCTAATGATCGTTCTACCAAAGTCCAATACATTTCCCAGACCCCTTCCTCGAGTCTCCTTCGGTCATCCGCGGCAACAACGCAGTCATTTCAGGAACTTATATTTTGGAACACAGTTTAACAAAAATATATGTTTCTGGATGAAAAGACCGACGGAAAGTTTCAATACCTGTGAGAGAGGGGAAGTTTGGTCCTCTGGCCTTAAAGCCAAGGACGTTGGAAGCTCGAGGTTCCTTCTCCAACCCCCAGGGATGTCCAACCCCGGCGCTCGCCGCAGTTTTGGAACGGGTGAGGGTTACGTCTCGCACATCACAGTGGTTTGCATGAGAGCGCTTTGGAAATCCCACAGTGGATCGGATCCCTGGAATATTCCACCCGATGCCTTATGGCGCCCGTCTCTCCTCGAGGAGGACCAAGATGATCCTCCAGGCTAATGTCTGGGGGGGGGCAGGCATATGCCCTATGGGACCCGGCTACCTCTGTGGCCCTTACTTGAGTATCTTGGAGCACTGACATTGGCTTTAATAAAAAAAAATAACAAAATTGTGTATAAAATCAGACTACTTTATAAAGTAATGGTTCATCCACTTATAAACCACATCTTAATATTTTCTAATGTCAAAAAAAATGTAACATTACGTCATTCTGGAACATGGGTGGCAAGCTAGCCCGGTAAATCTTTGTCTTCTTGTTATTTTATTTGGCTTTTCAGATGTAAATGTTTTTTTTTTATTTACTCCTTTTTAACGTGATATTAAACAGAGTGGATTTTCGGTCGTTACAGTCTACCAACCCAAAATTAAATACACTTTTATGCAATGTAACAAAAAACGTGATTGTACATATTAGTCTCTAAGAACAAGTTGCATTATTATACCGTTGAAAAGTTTGGGGTCACTTTATGGCAAACATGGGAATTTCTAGCTGTAACATATTCACAAAAGGGTTTCTAACGATCAATTTGCCTTTTAAACTTAAACTTTGTGGTCAGCGAACACATCGTGCCATTGGAACCCAGGAGTGATGGGAGTGATAAAGGGCCATTGGAGCACAGGAGTGATGGGAGTGATAAAGGCCATTGGAAACACAGGAGTGATGGGAGTGACAAGGGCCATTGGAACACAGGAGTGAATGGGAGTGATAAAGGGCCATTGGAACACAGGATGGATGGGAGTGATAAAGGGCATTGGAGCACAGGAGTGATGGGAGATGGGAGTGAGGGGGCCATTGGAACACAGGAGTGATGGGAGTGATAAAGGGCCTCTGTACACCTAAGAAAGGATTCCATTAAAAATCGTTTCCAGCTAATAGTCATTTACAACATTAACCCCGTCTGCGCCGGATTTCTCATCCATTTCATGTTATTTTAATGGACAAAATGTGCTTTTCGTTCAAAAACACGGCCATTTCTAAGTGACCCCAAACTTCTGAACAGTAGTGCGGTTTGGCAATTTTTTATAATTCCTGTGGAAGTAGCATTGTTTTCTCAGCGCGTTTCTTTTGGGCTAAACACAGGGTTCCTTTAACTTCACGTTCTTGTTCTTTTTGAATTGTAGGGGAGACCATGCGGATCGCCTCTTCAGAGTTCGCCGATGACCCCTGTTCTTCGGTAAAACGCGGAACGATGGTGCGAGCGGCCCGGGCCCTGCTCTCTGCTGTCACGCGTCTGCTCATCTTGGCAGACATGGCCGACGTGATGAGACTTTTAACCCATCTAAAAATTGTAAGTTCAGTTTATACCGCGCTGCCTGTATCTTTATAGATTGAATTCAGTAATTACAAAGGTTTATGATTCCAGGTCATATTTATTTATGTGCTGTACCTGGGCTAATTAAAAACTAATAGAAGTCTACAAAACTTACTTTACTGAGGGGGTAGTAAATAAGCAGACCAACCTCCCAGTAGAAGCGGTAGAAGCTAATACAGTAAGGGAATTTACACATGCATGGGATAGGCGTGTGGCTCCTGAAGGAAAAATGGGCAGAATAGACGGGCCGTCAATTGCCGTCAAACTCTATTTACCTCCCATCATTTCTTCTTCTTTCCTTTCTTCATGCATTATTATATTTATTATTATTATATTATCATTATTTTAATTATTATTATTATTATGATTATTCACTTATTACTGTAGTATTATTTCTCCTTCCACATTTTTTACTACTTTCTGAAAAGTTCTTTTTTTTTTTTTTAGCTTTAGCGTTAAGGGATGGATAGCTTTATGGGACGTCCATAACCCTTACTGTCAGTGCCATCTAGTTCTAAACATATTATTATCAATCGCTTTCCTCCTCCCAGTGGCAAATTGATGGGAAAATGGTAGGATTTGTCATGAATCTTTTTCATAGCAGCTATAAGTTATAAGATTCCGCTTAATTGTTTCAATATTGGAAAATCAATTGCAATTTATGATTGTAAAAAAAAATAAAAATAAAATAATAATTGTCCATGAAGGTGGCTGTTGACACGATATGGATATTCAATCTCGCTGTTATATAATATATAATATATTCAGGACTTTATAGGAAATGTCTGAACTCCGTCCAGGTCAGGAAAACGCTCCAAAGCAGTAAAACAAAGTTTCATTTATTGTGTATTTCTGCATTAGATATCGCAACCAACGCCATTAGTAAGGCCAAAATAATAAAATATACAGAACATTTTATGTACTGAATTAGCTCGATTATAAGACGACCCCCCAAAATCTGAATATCAATTTAGAGAAAAAAAGAGCCTGAATATAATACGACCCTATAAAAAAAAAGTTTTACCAGTAAAAATTAATTCATGTAAACTATTTTTATCATATTTAATAAAAGCTATGATTGAGAAAAATATTTTTTTGTTTTTATTTCCCTTATACCCCTCTATATGCCACTCTGCCGCCCTGATATGCCTTTAACCCTCCATATGCCACTCTGCCTCCAGAAATGCCCTTTAATCCCCTTTATGCCTCTCTGCCTCCAGAAATGCTTTATACCCCCCCTATATGCCACTGTGGCATATAGGGGATTAAAAGACATATCATGGGACACAGTGACATATAGGGGGGGGGTTAAGGCATTTCTGGAGACAGAGTGGCATATAGGGGGTTAAAAGGCATATAATGCGGCACTCTGCCTCCAGAAAAGCCTTTTTATTACCCAGGCACCCACCATAAAAAAAACAAAAAAAAAACCCAAAACATTTTTAGGGCCATTTGTGTTAAATTTTCTTAGGCCCCCATGTTTAAAAAATGATCCCACCTACCCCTGACCATAGGCAAGCCAGTGGGCCTACATCGGTACCAATTCTGTACTGCGCTCTTCCAGATAACCTATCTGCTTTCTTTACCCTGAAATAAACTGAATTTTTACGAGATTGCTCCCTTTTAAAAATAACCATTTCCTTATCTTAAAAACACACAGAACATTGTTACATTTTCTTGTTTACACGCAATGCTATTTTGTAAATTTTCTTAGAATTTTGCTTCTCTCGCACTTTTGATGTATATATTTATATATATTTTTATGAATATTTATATCTGTCTATATTCATGCAGACTAACATAGATTATCACCTTGGCTTTTTCGGAGCTGGTTGAATGTAGGTGCCCCCTAGTGGAGAAACAGGGTAACAGCAAGTAAAATCCTTCCACCGAGAAAACAGAAATGTTATATTCCTTTAGATCAAAGAAAGTTAACAGCTGTACAGTTCTACCGGGAATATGTATTTGAGATGCAGTTATACAATTATAATAATTACATTAAATTACCAACCTTTTGTAAACAGCTAAATTCCACAAAGTGTATCAACCGCTGAGACGCGCGTTTTCTTTTATGGAACATAATTGTTGCGTTTGGAAACAAATATTTCTGTACATTTGTGTGACCTGAGCACGTCTAAACTTACATATATTCATCTTAATATAGCCAGAGGTGGATTATGAATAGGCTCCAGCATTTATTAAATGCAAGATATTATTATTGTTATTATGATTGTTGGTGTTAAGAACAATAATAATGGTGGTACTACTACCAATAATAATAACAATAATATTTTATTACATATAATATTTTAATTATTTATTTTTCCGGTAGCAGTGAATTTAAGAGAATTATGTTGAGGAGGTCCCTGTCGTAAACTGGAATTAGGACTATGACGCCAGGATTTCAACAAATAAATTGTTTGTGAATAGTCAGACTTTCCTACAGACTTAGATATTAAATTGTGCTCGTTGTGGAGTTTAGACATCAACAAGTGATTGACTACATCTTCTGCTCTTGAGTTAATAACAGTTATTGAAAAAGCTATCAAATTGTTTTAAGATTATTAGATAATTAATAGTTGCTTATGAAACGGGTGGAAAACAATTAAAAAAATAAAATTGTTCTCCCAATATAAAGGATTTCTGTCCAAAGGATGATGTCTCTTTGATCAGTGTTATCAATAAAATGATTTCTTGTCTTCATCAACCATCATGATGAAGAAAACTTTTGCACCCCAGTTGGGCACCACTTTACCCAAACGGGTCACTCCATACATGACCTTAAAATCAAAACACTGAGAGGTCGTTTCAAAAACACCCAAGAAAGAAAGACATTTGAAGCCAAAATGATACATTTTTATAATTGTAAAAACAGAGGACTTAATGTGGATTTGAGCTTCTTAGCTCATTATCAAAACTTCCTATAACCTGTGCCTTTTTTTTTTCTCTCTCTTCCTATGCTCCCTGTCCCCCAGAGCTCCCCCAGCTTCTGTGCAGTATATGCCCTATTACTATTACGACCTCTTAGTTTTTGTCTGCATTCTCTACCTTGTGTTTTAACCCTGTTTTAACCCAATGTATCAGAACATGTATTCAGTTTTAAATGTGTTTTTCACTTGCTTGTCAGAAATGCTTTTGATTGATAAAGGAGGATCCCAGAAGTCGTCTATTTTTTAATACTGTTAGTACCAAAAAAAGCGTATTACAAGATTCTGTATACACTGGACTAATACGGCTACCCCAAACTACAGTACTTGCTGACAGAAGAATAAGTAGACGGCTACCCCAAACTACAGTACTTGCTGACAGAAGAATAAGTAGACCTATTTCTAAATATCCGACTGATGTTGCTAGCATGAGCCTTTTAGACCTTCCTTTCATCATTGATTCCATCCTTCCTTTCCTTCAATTCAACCATCCACCCATCATTCCTCATCTTCCTTTACTTCCTTCTTTACTCATCTTCCTTCTTTCCCTCCTTCATCTTCTTCCTCTTCTTCGATTCCTTGCATCCATTCATCCATCCTTATCTACATTACCTTCCTTTCATCCTTCTTTCTATCCTCCCATTCTTTGATCCTTTCATCCACCCTTCTTCTTCTTCCTTTCCTTCATTCCTCATTTTCTTCCTTCCTCTTCATTTATTTTTCTTCCTGTTAATTTCCTCTTTTTTCTCCTCAATTCCTTCCATCCATCTATCCATACTCTTCTTCAATTCCTTCCTTCCGTACTTTGTTTCATCCATCCTTCCTTTTTCCTTTCCTTCTTTCCACCTTCTTTCATCTTAATTTTCCTTCCATCTTCTTCTTCATCTCCTCTTCTTCCTCTTCCTCCTCCTCAATTCCTTCCTTCCATCTTGCCATCCTCGTCAATTCCTTGCTTCCATCTTTTGATCTATTCATCCATCCTTCCTTCCTCTTTTCTCTTCCTTTACATCCTTCCTCCTCCTTTCCTCTTCATTTTCTGCCTTCCATCATCCTTCTTCTTATTATTCTTCTTCATTTCCTCTGCTTCTTTCATTTTTTCATTTCCTTCCTTCCATCTTTCCTCTTCTTCCTCTTCTGCCTGCCATCCATCTATCCATCCTCTTCAATTCCTTCCATCTATCCATCTTTTCTCTTCTTCCTTTTCTTTCTTCCTTCTTTCCTATTCCTATTAAAAACAATAGTCCAGTTTGGGAATTCATAGGAATAGAGTATGTTTACAAAACATATAGTTTCATCACATCCACGCTGAAGAGTATAAGTCTTTATCAGAATGTTTTAGGAGACCAGAAAACAGCCATGTAAATATAGAAAGAACCCTATTGATTAACTAAAGCATTGTAAATTAAGGCTATATACCGATAAAGAGAATGTCAATGCCATCAAACTATGACCACATTAAAAATGTATTGGGTAGTAAAACCCCTTTGTTTATATATATATATATATATATATATATATAGTATATATGGAAACCCGAGTGCACATTAGAAAAGCAGTTCATTGGATTGTCATTTAAGCAACATATCTGCCTTAAAAAAACCCCCAAAAAACGATATTTCCACACGGAAGGTGTTAAAAATAAATAAATAAATAATGGGGGAAAACAAAAAGCGCCCAAAAAACAGAACACTCAGCCTCATTCAGAAGAAAAGGGAGAAAAAATAAATAACGCTTCTTCTTGCCATTTTGTTTGAGGAGTTTAGTTGTACATTTCAGATCCTAATTAGCAGCGCTAATTAGCAACGCAACAAGAATAATTCTATAACGGATCAGTAATGGATCAGCTGGCGACTGAAATACGTCTCTCTTCTTAAGAAGAGAGCAATTAAACGCTAGGAAACCAGGAAAATGATGATCTGTTAGTTTTACATTTTTAATGACATTTTTTAAATTTTTGTATCAAAGTAATACATGGACAATTGTATGTTTTTTTTTTTTTAAAAGCAACAGTATGGTGATAAATTATATATAATATTATATATACATACACACACACACACACACACACACAAACACACGCAGTATGTGTTTATTAAATTTAAAGTAGCATTAAACCCAGGGTTGTTGAAGTCATTAAAGGAATGATGACAATGATGAGAAAAATAAGAAAGTAGACCGATTTATAAATAATTGTCCTGGAAAAATTTGTTAAACTTGACTGGTTGTGTTAGGAAGGATTAGATGGATTGTTTGGCTTTGGTTTTCATGTTCAAAGTTACCCTAAAAGTGTTCTTTAAAAAAAGCCCCCCCACCAATTTCCAACCCCGAAATAAAACCAACCATGGAAAATATTCCCGTTTCCACTGCTCTGCCAAATTTAGAGAAGTCGTTTAGTGTCAAATTAAGTTCATTTGTGAGTTTATTAAGGGGATTCAATTTACAGCATCTGATTTTGAAAAGCGGTTAATGGTGCCATTTAGAACGTACTTTGCCTTCATTGACCCTGCCAGGAATTACTTGGCAGCCTCCAAAAGGGTTTTTTTCCTTCCCGCTATTTCTTTGGTAATGCAATCAAAACTGCAAGACGCAAACAACTTGTAATTATTCGTACTGTTCCCAGTGAACCGCAACTAATCAACTACTGCTGGGTATTGATATGTATGGCTGTAGTGCGGCTTAAATAAATATATACACTGGAATTAGACTGACTTTGTTTGCTTTCTCTAAACTTAAAAGTTCACACAATTACCAACAAATACTCATTTTTTTTGTACTTGATGTCCCGGGATTTTATACAAATTGATAAGGAAAAGGAGTGTCCGTGTACGGCATTAGTGTGTGAATGGTGTTAGCACGAGTATGTGTGTGTGTGTCGGGATATGGTTAGCATAAATGAGTGTGTTAGTGTTTGGTGTTGTGGGTGTGTGAGCATCAGTGTACGCCATTACTTTGTTCGGGTGAGTCTAGGGTTAGTGGTGCCTGAGAGAGGAAAAGAGAATGTGTGTTTATGTGTTAGTGTGTTGGTAACTGGGGGGGACGCTGAAGAAATATTGCACCTGGATGCCCCTTATCCTACAGGGAGGCTACTCTTATGAAGTCAGTGGTTTAATGTCAATGAGCAATTGTTTATAACACTATATGTAGAGCGGTACAATGGACAGGCTGGCTGTATGGGAAATATGGCTCCTTTCTTCATGCACTTGCTAACACAGAAGAAAACCTCATGGCAGCGTCCCCTCCGGCTCTCTAAGAGCTGCTTAGTTCATCCGCACAGTAATGATAGCTCTGGCAGCAGAGGCTTGAGAACCATTGTGAATGAATGAAACAAAACATTCTGCGCTGTGTTTTTGTTGATTTACAAAATCCTACACTATGTGAAGCGCACAAAAATTTCCTTCATTCCGAAATGCTTCTTACATTAATCTCCTTGGTAGGACTAAATTAAACACAGTATGGCTCCGGCCCCGTAGAGATCCTAATTTAACACTCAATTTAAATTTAAGCACATCAAAGTATAACAAATATGAATAATATCTGTTGGCCTAGTTTTAACAGAGCATTTATTTTAAGGTATTTTATATGATTTATATTGATTTACATTAAATTCTCTTGCTGTATTTAAATGGAAAGGAAGTCATTTTGGTTACAGGATCCATATAATATGCACGTTTTCTCAATATTCTGAAAAAAAAAAAATAGTATTAGCGTTATAATGAGACAATTTATTTCTCGCAACCACAACCATCATCAGAGGTGAAAAATAATTGTGAAATTTACAAAAAAAAATACAAATTTTCAAAATTCATTTTTAAAATTCATGTACATTAAAGATTTTTTAAAAAAAAATAAATTTAAAAACATATATTTGTCAGTTTTATTCTGATATATATTAGAAATTCCCCTAAAATACCCTCAAACGGCTGAGACATTTTAGTATGAAGCTTTACTGGCCCTTTAAGTTTTAACTTGGTTAAAAAAAATATCTATCGTTGTCCTTAAACGGTGATAAATATGAAATAGTTGTTGTATCTCTCTTGTTGCCTAGAGAACTCTCAGCAGTGGAAAGCAGACATTAATTAATTCTGCTCTTGCGTTTAGTTCCAATATTTCCTCTGATTTAGGTTTAGATGATTATAAATATTTTTCCCAGGCTCGTTAATATTTTACAATGCAACAGATTAATTTTCAGAGCGGTTCGGAACATAAAATACCAAATAAAGAATTTATTTCTGCTCCGCAGAATTAGACGTTTACTATCAAGAGAAGCCATTTCTTTTTACAAGGGATAATCAATTATTTCTACGCCGTCTACCACCCGTGCGAACGCCATTGAGCGCAGGTGTCTCAGAAGGATGGCGATTGTACAATAGTTTCTGTATAATTAATGGGTTTTTGGCTTACTTTGGGAAAACTTCTTTATTTGAACATGAAAATGGACTTTTTTTAATCACTCATTTACCTTACTGCAACAGAGAATTGGATTCATTATGTGGAAAAAAAGGAAAGAACAAGATCAAAGGATAAAAAGCTTTTAAATCACTTAATTTGTTTTCATTTTTTTTTATTTTAAGATTCGGCCAAAATTGTCATCACTGGGAACTTATAATAACATAGATTGTTACAGAATACTGTTTTTTTTTTCCTTTTCTTTTCTATTTGATAATATAGTATAGTTCATATATACGGTGGCAGAGAAGGCATTTATGTAAAAAAAAATTAAAAAAACTAAATAAAAAAAATAAATATAAATAATAAAATAAATATATATAAAAATAAATAAAATAAATATATATTAAACTTTGTAATTATGCCCACGTACTTGATGTAAATGTTGTTTAACTTGTGAATAAATATAGCCAGATCCATGCTTAGTGCATAGCTTTCCAGACAGATAATTGATTTAGAAAGACGCAATATCAAAATCTCAAATAATATATATAAGGCATACCAAGAATATAGCATACATAGAAAATTCACAAACACATAATCGGTGTTCACTTATAGCAAACCAAGTTGTTCACCCAAGTAGGAAATCTGTAACTACCCTAAAGTATACCTTTTGGGGTTCCTACAGTGGCTGGTGTATTCTGTCCTTGGCCACGCTCCCCGTAGCACCGCTGTTCTGCCGTTAAAAGAGGATCACTGGTCTCTTCAACCGACCCAACGACACCATGGAGGACTGTGCTGAGTCAGCCAAGCCTCCATCATTCAATTCCATCCAGCGCCATGCATCTTTAAAAGGCGTAGCACTGGGATATGATGTCATATGATGTCATATCCCTGAGCTCAGAAGTAAGGAAGGCAGATCAAAGGGGGCAGCTGGTGGTGGGTTAGGCCTAGGGCAGCACTGAATATATATATATATATATATATATATATATATATATATGCCACTGCCTACACTCGCTAATGCACTGTCCATAAGGAAGATGGAAATCAGTAATTGAGTGTGACGGCTGCTTTAGTTTCGGCAATATTTAGTAAAAGAAGTGCTATATATGGTAATATGAGACGGCTATCGACTTTCCACCGAAGTTTCCAATTAACTCTGTAATATGGATCAGGGTGGCCCAGCCATGCCTAACATATTCACCAAATGGAACTTCATAAGACCCCATAAAATGATCCCAGAAAGGATCCAGTAAGGATCCACTGCCATTGGCCGAAATTCTTCAATACCATCTTTAGCATTCAGTCTTCTTTCCTCCCGGTACGCTCCATAGTAGAAATACGGAGCCGTCCATTTGTTCCAGGTGACAATAAAATGTGATTTTTTTCTGCAAACACGAATGTATCTTAATATAAATATTTTAATACAATAAAAATTCAGAGTTTGCGTGTCCTTGACTTATTCCGTAGCAGCAGAAATATAAGTAAAGGAAGCGCAGTGTATTCTGTTTATTTAAAACCATTAAAACACATTTATTGTGCACCTGGATTTATGGTCCGAGCGGCTGTTCTAGATAAGAAACCAGAATATGAGGGGTGCGCTGCTGCCATCTAGTGGCTGAACAGTAGACTGCTCCGGCTTCTGTAAAGGGCACTATTTGGTCCATCCAGTTGGAGCCATCTGTTACTTGCTATGAGATACATTTGTGATCCATCTGTAGCCAACGTGTAGCCTTTCAGCTGTTTTCAAACTAAACCAGCACGCCGTTTCAAAAATATCATACCTCTCAAGTGTTGGGTGACCAAATCCCTGATATCCTCATCAGAGGTCCTTCTTTTCTAGGAGCTCAGAATGTTTGCTGGGCATGAGGGGATCACAGGGTTCTATAGCCATAAAAGTCATAATAATGAGTATAGAACCAAGAGAAAAGTATCTAGAAATGTAAAATATAAATAAGGTGCAATCTTCTTCTTCTAAACATGACAAAGCTATGTGAATAACTATCAACAGGGCACAAAGTCACATAGAAAATCTTTGTACAGCCACACTGTAGCCATGCCTCTGACCATAGCCGCTATGACCAGGCTTCTCTTGCCATGTGAAAGTTTTTTTTTTTTGGGGGGGGTATATTGGTTCTTTAGGTGACAAATCAGACGAAGAAGTTGTTTTATTTTTTACTGAGACGTTGAATATGAGAACAAGGAGTTCAGTAAAGGGGAGCCGGCTTTAGAAGCTCCTAAAAGACTGCTTCATGTCACCATTAGTGGAGACCGCGTCTCCCCCGTCTCCATCTGGGGATAACAAACGATGCGATCAAATTCATTGTGGACTGGGTGATTTTTAGCATTAAAATACAAGGATATGAAGGTTAATTAGGACATAAGAATAACCTGCTGATCCCTCGAAAAAAACAACTTTTTGGGGCACAATGTCTTTATCCGATGTGTGTTATTATGTTATTATAGCGCACGTTTCTTTCTGATGGTTACACTTCTGCTGTAATAGATGGGAATCCAATGAATGGGGTGCCTGGTAGCCGAGCTGAGCTTCCGTTCCGTTCAGGTAGTGAACCGCGAGACGTATCATAGGTGTCACGCAGGTGACTTAATTCAGAATAGGCATGAGGAGCTTTATTACAGCCCTTCGGCAGAGACCATTAGCGAGTCACTACCATAGAATTCTTAAGGTGGGCTATTAATGGGTTAATATATATGGCTCATTTTATCCCTAGAAGCGTAAAGATGATTTTGCAAAATAATAAGAGCGGCCGAAAGGAATACGCAATGTAACATTTTAACAAAACAGATCGCAGGGCAGCAGAGAAAGGTCAGAGCAGGCGTGGGCAGAAATCTTTTATTGCCTGTTTATGTTAACGGCCTCGCCGCGGGTCGCGCTGAGTGCGCTCCTCGAATGAAACAGAAAACTGAACTCAGCCGGCTCTTCCAAGAGTCTTCGGAGGTTTAGCTCTCTGTTGTCTTTAATGGGATCTGGGTTTAAAGGGACAGTCAGGGATCAGGGCCAGACCGGGGATTACAATTGGCCCAGGCAGCTTAACCCTTTGGGTGCCAGAGGGCGGGACATTTTTCATCTTGGGACTTTGGGTAAATTTTTGTGGTTTTGCCATAGTTAGATTTGGGTGACAATTTATATATATATATACATATATATATATATATAATATATATATATATTTTTTTTTTAATTCAGTACAAGTTAAGCTATGCATGGAAACACAGTGCATCACGTCATATATTGATATAAATTAGGGGAAAAAATGGAAAATGTCCTATTATTTTCAAGCTTCAATGTTTGTTCATACGTGTAGATTGCACACGCAGGGAACAGTACCCAATATAATGCAATCGAGGCACACATAAGACGTGATTAATTCCATAATCATGCAAAAAAAGGTAGAAAACATACCTGCCCGCAGGTACGCAGTCTTTTTGCCCCTGTGATCACCCTCGTCATCGTTGAGCTGGTTGTACTAAATTCGAGTGCATTTTCTTGCTGCATAAATATAAAAAATGTATTAAGAAGTATATGGGTTTTTTTATTTTATTTATTTTTAACATCATTTTAATTGGGGGAGGACAGCAGGTAGCAGGGATTGGGCTTTTATTTTTACCAGCATGTGAGGCCGCTGATCCCACAATAAGTTTTTCACCTTTTTGTATAGATTTCGTTAGATCAGCTCCCTCTCAGAACCTGCTTTCAAAGTTCTTCTACTCCCCAAAGTTTGCCGATCTGCTGAAAATATCCCTGATCACAATCTGCAGGATTCAGGTTTTTATTTAACCTGAAATCGCTAATTAGTTGCAGAAATAACAAAGTTGCCACAAATTACACATTGTCTGTAACTCTACTGATTTTTTTTGTTTATTTTTGCTCTAAAACGTGTTTTTTCTTCTTCTTTTTTTCCGCAGGTAGAAGACGCTCTGGAAACCGTGAAATGTGCCACTAATGAGCAGGATCTGGCTTATCGATTCAAAGAATTTGGGAAAGAGATGGTCAAATTAAACTATGTTGCGGCAAGACGGCAACAGGTAAACTCTGCACTCTCGTTCTTCTGCGTTCTAGACCCTGGTGGACCCCAGGTAGACCTTTAACAGCCAACGCTGTATTTACCCCTCCCTGATGGCTTCCATTTTTGCGTCTTTGTCACACTTAAGTGTTTCAGATCATCCACCTAATTTACATATTAGACAAAGACAACCCGAGTAAACCCAAAATGCTGCATGAGTAATGGCCTTAGCCCCCAGATAAATAGCTTATTAACTGCTTAGTACTGTATATTATTATTATTATTTATTGTTTTATATAGCGCCATCAAATTCCGTAGCGCTGTACAATGGGTGGACAGGACACAACAAGTTGTATGTGACATAACAAATTGACTAACAGAGACAACAGGTGAGGAGGGCCCTGCTCAAACGAGCTTAATTAGATTAAAGGGCCGTTCCTATGTTTAAAAAATAATTTAAGCGTTAATAAAGTCGGTTATTTACAGCGCTGATGGTTTTGGTTTGTGTTGCGCAGGAGCTGAAGGACCCTCACTGCAGGGATGAGATGGCGGCTGCTCGAGGAGCTCTGAAGAAGAACGCCACCATGCTGTACACCGCGTCCCAGGCCTATCTGCGTCATCCGGACGTGGCGGCCACCCGGGCCAACAGGGATTATGTATTCAAGCAAGTGCAAGAGGCCATTGCCGGCATCTCCAATGCTGCCCAGGCCACCTCCCCAACTGACGAGAAGCAGGGTCACACGGGCATAGGGGAGCTGGCCGCCGCACTCAATGAGTTTGACGTGAGTATCATGCATACGAAACCATGCGCTGCTGGCCTTAACCCCTCGCTGCACCTTTCCAAAATCTCAAATACTTGAGAATACCTTTTATTTAAAAAAAAAAAAAAAAAATATTTATATGATATATATTTTTGTAATGTATTTTTATTTACTTTATGTATAAAAATAAATAGAATTTTTTTTTTTTTTTAAGTCTTTTATCCACTCTGGGTCAAGACACTTGAGCTGTGTCATTTTACTCGAAATCTTCGTTTTCTTTCAGGCAATTGAGGTTTAAATGACTTGTCTCTGATTTGCATAAATTTCCAGAAATAGACTCGCGAGCCGTACCCCTCCAGACGCCGTTTCAGGTGCTGTGTGGGATTTGGTACTGACTTGTTCCAAAGCGTTATTTTTGTTAGCGCCTGCTTTTCTCTTTATAGGAATTAACTCTCTCAGTGCTGCCAAGTCATGCAACACAAAGCAGACCTTGCCCAATCACTGCTCTACACGACGCAGACCTTGCCCAATCATTGCATATATATATGCTGCATATATACAATACATTGCATATACATCTGCAGCCTATTATCCTTCTCCATCCCAATTGTCTTTGTGTTATAACCTGGGAACGTTTGGGTTTTGCCTACCTGGAGCCTATTCTTGCAGGACGCGTCATGTACTACCCACTGACGGTGGGGGCCGTTCCTGCTGACATCAGGAGACGCGCGGCCGTTCCTGCTGACATCGGGAGTCACGCTCCCATTTAAGGGGGGAGTTGGCAGGGAGTGGGGAGTCAGGGCCCTGCTCCTACGACCCGGAGGTTTCGAGTGTTTAACCGGAGTCTCCAGGCAAAACAAGGAGAGTTCCCAGTTATAGGTATAACGGTCAATAAGGGAAAATCACCCAAATAAAAATGATAATTTTTACAAATGTATATAAGATACTGTACTTTCTTGGCCCCTTTTTTTATTTATGTATTTACAAAAAAAAAAACTTTTTAACATCATGTTGAAAAATTAGTACATAACTATTATAACTATAACATAACTATTCAACGAAAGAAATGCTAGAAGTAAACCAGCATTCACCGTAATCCCAATATACCGCTTATATGTATAAGTCTGTCTCCACCTAGTGGCCATTTCGTATATGACGCTATTCAGATTTGTGCAGATCACGCAATAGGTACACATCCACCCAAGTGCCAGCAATTGTAAATAACAAATAAATAAATATTTCTGCACCAATTGCTTTCAGAATGGCAGTGATTTCTCATAACGCGATGTACATTATGTTTAATGCACAAGCTTGCAGAACGCGTTTTGACATTACGTGCGTATTTGCGTAGACGAGATTCTTCTGTTTTATCTGTTGTAATGTAATAATAATTAGCACTGATGATATGTTAGGTGAGGCATTGCTGATGGATTAACAGGTTTAGAAGCAATTTACAAGGCATTATGGTAATAATGGTGAGCGCTTGTGTGTCTAATGCACTGTGGCCTTTACCAAGACATTACATATGATGTTGTCACCTTTTGACTTTTAACGATATACAAGAAAAAGTATTTTATTTGCACATATCTATTTATAATCCTATTTTCTGCTGCTCCTATATGCATTATTGTAGCATTTAGGGCTGTAGAACTAGGGCTGCCGATCCAGGTTGGACCAGCCTGGGGAGGGAGAGGGTAAGTGTGTCTGTTAAAGTGAGAGTACATGAGTAAGTGTGTGTGTGAGCATGGATGCATAAGTGTGTCTGTGTGTTTATGTGTGACCATTGATGCGTAAGTGTGTGTGTGAGCATGGATGCGTAAGTGTGTGTGTGAGTATGGATGTGTAAGTGTGTGTGTAAGTCATGAAATGCCGTAAGAGTGTGTAAGCATTGATGCATAATGTGTGTGTGTGTGTGTTGAGCAATGGTGCGATGAGTGTGTTCTGTGTGTTTTATGTGTGACCATTATCGTAAGTTGTGTGTGAGTTATGGATGTGTAATGTGTGTGTGGCAATGAAGCGTAAGAGTGTGTAAGTATGGATAGTGTAATGTGTGGGTGTAAGCATGAATGCTAAGAGTGTGTAGTATGGATGTGTTAAGTGTGTGTGTAAGCAATGATGCATAAGAGTGGTGTAAGTATGGAATGTGTAAGTGTGTGTGTAGCATGAATGCGTAAAAGTGTGTAAGTATCGATTGTGTAAGTGTGCTTGTGTAAGCATGAATGGCTAAGAGTGTGTAAGCATGGATGCATAAGTGTGTGTGTGTGTGTGAGCATGGATGCATAAGTGTGTCTGTGTGTTTATGTGTGACCATTAATGCATATGTGTTTGTGTGTGACCATTGATGCGTAAGTGTGTGTGAGCATGGCTGCGTAAGTGTGTGTGATTGTGTTAGTGTGTGTGAGCATGAATGTGTAATTGTGTTAGTGTGTGTGAACATGGAATGTGTACTTGTGTGTGTGTGTGAGAATGGATACGTAAGTGTGTGGGCATTGGGTGCGTGTGTGTTTGTGAGCATGGATCCGTATGTGACTTGCGGGGGGCGCAAGGGGTCCTCACCTGTGTAGAACCCTGTGATACCTTCATACCCAGTAAACACTCTAACATTACATCAGTTTTATACTGTATATATATAATATATAATATATATATATATATATAACCACATCCTCTTTAAACTTCTTTTAAATGTGTTGAGTAAAAATGATACCTACTGAAGTGGATAAAGTGGAAAGAGGCAAATCCTATTAAAAATAAATAAATAAATAAATAAACAGCATCTAAGAGCAAAAATTCTATTTCCTATTCACAAGGAATGAAAGTAGACGCTGGTGATCCTCCATGTACGTAATCCCGCTGATCTTCTTACGGGAAACGGCACATTTCTTACTTCGTCATATATTCCGTTGGGTACACCTCGTAACCAGGCACATCCAAAGACCCTGTTTATCAGAAAAGAGTAACAATTCCCGTCAGGGGGTGCAACATAATATGTATAATAATTTAAAAGAAAACCTATGAAGATCCCGTTCTTTAAAAGAACGTTCCTAATGCAGGTCGCCTCTGCCAGGCCAATTAACGTCACGCGTTTACCAAGCTTTGTACGGTCAGAATCCGTCTCCCGGCACAAGAAGCTCAATTACCGGCCCTCTCCGCGGCATAATATTTAGCTCTTTAAAGGTTATCCGTTTTGTTCCTTTTTTTTTTCATGGAAACCTTTTCGCTAAATGATACACGGCTTTCCCCTTAATATGCATTTATTCCGTGAATACGTGGCTTATTAAATATAGAAATTGCTTGTTGTGGTTCAGATAATTTACCGAAAGCGTCCGTTTCCGTCAGCGGCGGGAGAATTCTGGATTTTCAAGAAATCCTTCAAAAGTCTAGAGATTCCACATAACGTTTCGCATCTATGTGAAAGTAAAGTTGGGTTTTTCAGATATCTGGCACTTAATTGAGTTTGTCGACCTTGTAACATCATGTAAGAAAAAATAAATTAAAAAGCACAGCTGACAATTGGCAATTGACTGAGAGGGTGGTAGATAAGTAGAACTGCCTCCCAGCCAAAGTGGCAGATGGTAATACAGTGAGGGAGTTAAAACATGAATGGAGTAGGCATATGACTTATGCAGGAAGGACAGGGGTGGCCAAAACAGGCTTTCAGTGCAATTAATACATTGTTTTACGAAGAACCTCTACGGGGAAAAGACTTAATTAGCATCTCAACTCAAGGTGATTGAGTAGCGAATGTCACCCAACTATGACATTACTCACATAACCCGGAATTTTATACACTTGTCCTTAAATTTAGATTGTCTGATATTGGACCAAACACCAGGCTCTGGAATGACACAGAGAACCTCAGTACATTTTCAAAGAACACCAACAAAGACCTTCTCATACGCAATATATGGACAAAAGTATTGGGACACCTGACCATTACACCAACAGGGACTTTTATGACATCGCATTCTAAATACATAGACATTAATATGTAGTTGGTCCCCCCTTTGCAGCTATAACGGCTTCCACTCTTCTGGGAAGGATTTCCACAAGTTTTGGGGAGTTTCTGTGGGTATTTTTGCCCATCATCCAGTAGAGCGTTTGTGTGGTCAGGTGGTGATGTTGGACGAGACGCCCCCCTCGCAATCTCCATTACAGTTCATCCCAAAGGTGTTGGACGGGGTTGAGATCAGGGCTCTGCCCGGCCGGTCAAGTTCTTCCACCCCAAACTCATCCAACCGTGTCTTTATGGACCTCTTAGTTAGTTAAATCAGAGTTTGGGCCCCTTACTTTCAGTGAAGGGAAATCTTAACTCTTCAGCATACAAACACATTTTGGACAACAAATGTGAGAATAGTTTGGGGAAGAACCTTTTCTATCCCAGCGTGACTGCGCCCCAGCGCACAAAGCAAGGTCCATAAAGACATGGCTGAATGAGTTCGGTGTGGAGGAACTTGATTGAGCCCTTTTAGTAAAAGAGTCCGCCATGGCTTATATTCATTAAGATACGAAGCAATAATGGCTGCGCTGGGCTTCTGACCCATTAGTTGTTCAAAAATGGTCAAAGAAGTAGGCTTGAACCGTGATTGGAAATGCTTAAGTTTACGAATTATCAGTTTGCTGGCATTTTGGCTTCTAATGTCAGGAGACATCACGTGGACAAAATCATGACATCACTGGACATTCCACCCGTAGACTCCACCATGTTCTAAGTCATTGTACATCAATTTCTGCTCTGTCCATAAAAATGGATAACTAGCCTGGACACTTGAAAGGTCATACGCCTTGTCAGGACTGTTGGCAGCTACTGGTTTAGGATTCATCAGTTTTTCGTCCATATAAAGTGGCTTGACACAGCTCTCATTTTAATGAATAGGCATTTATATGTCCTTACAATGTACCTCGTTGAGTGATATACGATACAAACAATTCTTTCAGAGCATGACATTAATCATGTTTTATGATATCATTAGCATATTGTAATTCAATCCACCCATTAATCCATGAATCTACCCAAAAAGGATATCTCATTTTTTTTTAAAGCGTATTCATGTCTTTTAGCCATAATATTCCAAAATCCATAAATCACTCTTTAATAGGCTGACGGTTTCTAGATTTAATTCATTTCTCTAATATTTGCTTGAAAGATTACAAATTATAAATCTGAACCGACATTGGGGGGTTTTTTTTTTTGTTTTGTTTTTTCGGCATTTTGTAGAATTTTAGGACGTGTTCCGGTGATATTAAATGTGAAGTTTCATAATTAGATTAGTGACATTTCTGCCCAGAGGAAGCTCTGGGAACCGAACGTATCTGCTAATCGTAAATGTGCTTGTGGGCCGGCTGCGGCTGGCTTTTCTTTTCTTCCTTGGCATTTGAGCAGGGGAAGTTTAAACCCACACAACCTCTTCATCTTCATAAATGTTATATCCAAAATGCCTATTTTTTAAATAAATAAAAAAATTAGCCTTATTTCAGGTTTTTGAAAAACAATAAGACGATCAGTTGATCCCTCTTTAACTAAGGGAGTCTTTAGCTGAAGTTGATACGTTTATTGGGCCAACAAAAATGGCCATTCTAGTTACGGGCAAAGTAAATTGTCTTCTCCCCCTTCAGACATTCACCCGGACTCATAAAAAGTCCTAAAACGCAATGGTCCCTGATTTATAATATGATTAAAACAATCAAGACCCCACTTCAGAAATAGACCCAATCCAGGACCTGTGAGGATATCGAGGAACTTGTGGCTGCTCTGCCATTAATCCCAATGAATGCCATCCTCTTGTCTGCTCAGCATGTAAAATAAGGTGCGGGTTGTACTCAACAAAGCAAAAAGAAGAACTATAGAGCAGCACCAGTCTTATCGGTCAGTGGAGGGTGGACTAGGGTGGTGGGTTGGGGTGGGTCGGTGGCCTAGACTGTCTCATTAGAGGCACATTGAGTGGTTGGACTCAGTACTTCACCACGGCTTTCCATGGGCCTGTTGGGGAGATCAAAGATTCCTCTTGGAACTGGCCTATTTATACTGCTTAGGTTCTTTTCTGCACTAACAAAGGTGTATGATGTCATATCCCGGTTCATATCTTCATGAAAAAGACCAGCAGAGGCGCTGGACCCTCATACCATGGTAAATGTACAGTGGCTGGGGGGGGCACTGGGGTATAAACCAGATTAAAAAATAGTCACTGTATGTTCTTGAACACTCATGAGAAAAAGGACCTTGTAGAGGGTCTATCTAAAGCTCTGCTGTAGACCCTCAACTTGCCCTCTAAAGTTGACCTCTTCGACTGCTGCAGCCTTCCACAAAAGTAATAGATTTATACATGCGATGCTGAAAAAAGAAGTTGCCGCTCCGTATTTTAAGAGCATTTCCGGCGTATTCTATTTTATTTACATCGTAGCGCTGCTTTTAATTGAGCAGAAGACCCAGGGGCATCCGAGAAGAGATATGGGTTGGCCGGCTCCTTTGGTGAAAGACATGGGGTCAGAAGGAAAAGTCACAGAGGTGTTTAATAGGAGAAGGGTGGGCGTTGAAAGCCGTTCTTACTAATTAATAAATATAATCCGGAGTGCTAGGGGGGGATCAAAGCTAGAAGTTTGCGTTTGGTCTTGGCGGTGGAGACTTCCGTCGTAATAAAACCCGTACATTTAAATAAGCCAATCCGTCAAGCCGTGCCAGCGTTAAATTGTTTGTCTTGGAAAGGTTACAAGTTATCTCTTGCATTGTAAGGGCTGATTTTACTTCATTAAAACAAAACCCGCGCCTCCTTATTAGAAATGCCAAAAGCCGGATTCTGTCTCATTAGGTTAAGTGCATAAAATCTCTCTGCAGACAGGCTCGTTCTGCGTTACATTGAAATTAAACGTGATTTAGCCGAAAAGCGAGGGTCTTGGAGTTGCGGCTGCTTATGGTAATAAGTTGGAACTTTTTGTTTTAAGAGGTAACCAGCGGCGCTCGCGGCAGCGGACTCCACGCCTGATTCGCGGTTCAAGGACGGACAGCGTTTAATGGATGTTCTCCGTTTCGAGTGCTTTAAAAAAGAGATCTTTGGTCCGAAAAAGGCGCTTTGGAGCCGTCTATAATGCAACGTATTGAAAATGCTGCGTGGGTGCGATGATCATCACAAAAAGGAAAGGCCAGAGAGAACGAGGATCTTGCTCGGTTTACAGCTGCTTGCTGGTTTGATCCAAGAAAAGAAATGTTTACTAAATCAAATATTTCACTTTAAAAAAAAAAGAGAATTGGGGAGTTATTTTCCCAATTTCATGTAATTATACTGAGTTAAAATCTATAAATATATAATATAATTTAGAAGAGAGGGAGCACAGCCGGACGTCTAATAATTATTATAAATGTAGGGTAGTTTATACAGAAGACTTTAACCCTACATTCATAATGAGTAGCTTTTGGTTTAGGAGTCCTGTTGTGGCCTCTCTCTTCTAAATTATGATTTTCAGCTGTAGGTAGCACCCAGGCATTAGACTATATTAAATTATTAGCACATATATTCCAGTATATATACATATATATAGATATAGATATACATACATATTACACACACTACCATTAAAAGAAAAGTGTATTGTTTCCATTAAAATAACATGAAATGGATGAGAAATCCAGCACAGACGGGGTTAATGTTATAAATGACTATTGTAGATGGAACGGCTGAATTTTAATGAAATTTCTTCGTAGGCTTCAGAGGCCCTTTATCACTCCCATCACTCCTGTGTTCCAATGGCCCTTTATCACTCCCATCACTCCTGTGTTTACAATGGCCCCTTGTATCACTCCCATCAATCCATGTGCTCAAATGTGCCCCTTTATCACTCCCATCACTCTCGTGTGTTCCATATTGGCCTATTATCAGTCCCAGCGACTCCGTGCTCCCAAATGGCCAACCTTTATCACTGCCCATAACTCCTGTGTTCCAGTGGCCGCCTTTATCACTCCATTCAATCCTTGTGTTCCAGGTGGCCCTTTATCACTCCCATCTACTCCTCGGGTCCCAATGGCCTTTATCACTTCCATCACTCCTGCTGTCCAATGGCCCATTTATCACTCCAAATCATATGCCTGTGTTCCAATGAGCCCTTATCTTCCGTTTCATCCTGTGTTCCAAGTGGCCTTTAGTCATCCCATTCGACTTCCTGTGTTTCAGTTGGCCCCTTTAGTGTGCCCATCACTCCTGTGTTCCAGTGGCCCTTCTATCGCTCCCAGTCACTCCTGGTGTTCAGTTGGCCCTATTTCCGCTCCCATCACTCCTGTGTTCAGTGGGCCTTTATCACTCGCTCACTCCGGTGTTCCAAGTGGCCCTTTATCGTTGCCCTCACTCCTGTGTTCAGTGGCCTTTTATCATCTCCCATCACTTCGCTGCTGTTCCAGAGCCTTTTATCGCTTCAGTCCACTCCTGTGTTCCCATAGTGGCCCTGTTATCGGCTCCCATCACTCCCATCACTCCTGGTGTTCCAAATGGCCCCTTTATCGCTCCCATCACTCATGTTGTTCCAGTGGACCCTTTTTATCACTTCCCATACTCCTGTGTTCCAGTGCGGCCCTTTATCAACTTCCCATCACTCCTCGTGTTCCAGTCCGGGCCTTTATCGCTGCCCATCATCCTGTAGGTTTCCCGGCCTTTATCACTCCCATCAATACCTTTGTTCCGACGTTGTCCGATTTCACTCCCATCACTTCTGTGTTCAAGTGGACCTTTATCACTCCCTCACTCCTGTGTTCCCAAGCGGCCTTTATACATCCGCATCACCTCTATCTTCCTGTTGTTCCCAACGGCCCTTTACTCCCTCAACTCCGTGTTCCAACGGCCCTTTATCACTTCCCATCACTCTGTGTTCCCACGGCCCTTTATCACTCCAATCAATCCTGTGTTCCACGGGCGCCTTTTAATCACTCCCATCACTCCTTGTGTTCCCACGGGCCCTTTATCACTCCCATCATTCCTGTGTTCCACAGCCCTTTATCACTCACATTCACTCCTGATAGTTCCAACTGGCCCTTATATCACTGCCCATTCACTTGTTTTCCCACGGCCCTTTATCACTCCATCATCTGTTTGTTCCCATCGGCCTTTAATCACTTCCATGTCACTTCTGTGTTACATATGCCGTTAATCATAAATCCATCACTCCTGTGTTTCCCACGGCCCTTTTATCAGCTCCCATCACTCCTGTGTTCCACGGCCCTTTAGTCACTCATAGCTGTGGGTCCCACGGCCTATTATCAGCTCCCATCACTCTGTGTTCAATGGGCGTTTTTACTCCCAATCATCCTGTGTTCAAACGGCACGGTTGCGTTCGCTGATCCAAGTTTAATGTATCCATGCAAAAGTACGGGGGCTTCCACCATATATGAACATTCAGTTGTCAGGGTCACGCCAGAGTTCCATCTACCTGAGAGAAACCATCCTTGTATTTAACAGTGAATTCCCAATTCTGCAATAAAACAGTGCGTCGAGTATGTTGCGTGTTCACAATTTTTTGTAAAAGATTTTTATTTTTCTATGACCAAATTCAGGGCCTGCTTTGTATCGCATGGAAATTTGGTGTATCCGGTAAAAATGTGAATAATCATCATTAAATAATTCTTTCTGGGAAGGGTTTGGGGACTCGACAGCGCCAGCAATTCTCACCCTGCCTTTAGTTCCAAAAATGTAAAATTCAGCCGTAGGTGGAACAGCACCTTTAAGATCATAACGATTGAGAGAAAATCATTTGTATGATTCCCGTTAATAAACCGTGGGGACCCGGCGCTGAAAAAACCACAAATGACTTTTTTTTCCGCTGTTTGTAATAATTGTCCCTGTCATTAAGCCCCGGCGGGGGTAAACGTTACGCGGCCGCACGCATTGATTCTTATTGCTTTTCTTATTATTTGGTGAAGTAAGAGAGTAAAGATAATTTTTCTGCAATATGTGGGTTTTTAATTCACCGCATTAATGACGATTTCAAGAGGCTTTCATTTGCACAGATCTTTCTGCGCATTCAAGTCTGCTCTCTGCGATCGCTTGTGGGGTCCTCATTATTATTAATTTATTTTTTTTTAATTACAAAAACTCCAGAAAAAACAGAAAATGAATGAACAAGACTGAAAAAAAATGCCCAAGTGCATATAACGTCAAGATTCTAAAACTGTTTACGTAAATTAGCGAAGAA
The DNA here is from genome assembly GCA_009364415.1 of Spea multiplicata. NCBI lineage: Eukaryota > Metazoa > Chordata > Amphibia > Anura > Pelobatidae > Spea > Spea multiplicata. Next base: position 190,792 of record VKOC01000001.1, read on the forward strand.
TTTGACCCATTCGGCCCATCTAGAGACTCGGACCATAATCAGTCTTAGATTCAGGAGCCTGTCCCGTGTGTGTTTAAATTCCCTCGCTGTATTACCCTCTACCACTTCTGCCGGGAGGCTGTTCCATTTATCTGCCACCCTCTCAGTTAAGGAAAACCTATTTACATCACATCTAAATGGCTAAAAACCCCAGTTTAGGTTCGCTTTTTGTCAGCATTACCATGGTCTCTCCTTGTGACCCTCAACGGCAGGTTTATTATTTAGTGAAAAAATAAAAATGAATGTATACAGAAACCGACAGTGTTTTCAACTTAACCAAAGAAAGAAAAAAATTCTTTCCTCCAACTATTTGAACTACGTGCGGACACTTTATATTCCGCATTTTTTTTAAAAAAATGTACAATTTACAGAATAATAATAATTAAAAATCTGTCTAACCTTTTTTTTGTCAGATTTCAAAGAGCTCTTTTTAGCTGTTCTAACCTAGCGAGTATATCGGGCATCTGGCGATAGGCTGTCCGCTCCCGTAGGCATTTTTAAAGACCTTTCGCAACCTGCTAATTTGTTCGTTCCGGAGTGCGAATAAATAAAAAAAAAAGACGAACGTATTTGCAAGATCTTCACAAGAGCGAAGAAAAAAATAAATTAAAAAAAACCCCAACCGCTGTATTCTTTGAGATTTTATTCTTTCGTGTCTGGGAAATTAAGGTCAAATGTTGCATTTTGAGAAGAAAAAAAAAAAAACTGTTACAATGTTGCTCAAGCACTTAAAGGACAATCGAACGTGAGAAAGGGTTTGACTCCATCGTGCCAGGTTCCATCACCACCTTTTTCATCTATGAAAAAAAACATAATAATTGCACAAACCATCTGTTGAGATGTTTCTTGCCAAGCATCGAGTGGTTTTCAAACAATTGCCCACCGTCCACGGAGCCGGAAATATGTTTATAAGGATAAGCCTAATTTATAATGGGGGGGGGGGCTTTGGGGGCTTCGGTCTAAAAGTAGTCAGAATGTTCATCAGCGCATGTTTAGAACTTTGGTGAAGAACTGATCTTCGTGGACTGGCGTCGCTCACACTGGAGAAACAGAAATAGCCCAAAGAGTTTGGGGACATCAAAGGTTTCTTCTTCATTCCATCTGAAGAAGACACCTTTGAGGCCCCAAAAGCTTGCTGAACTTTACATATTTGTCTAGATCATCCCTACGAAATGTATCAACTTCAACTAAAGACTCCATCGTCAAAAACAATTATTTTATTTTTTGGGGGGATGAGAGGAGACCTTCCATCGATCTCCAATGATCGTCCATCTTTTTTCTCTCTCTCTCCGCAGAACAAGATCATTTTAGATCCCATGACCTTTAGCGAAGCCAGATTCCGGCCGTCTCTCGAAGAGAGGCTCGAAAGCATCATCAGCGGGGCGGCCCTGATGGCCGACTCGTCCTGTACCCGGGACGACCGCAGAGAGAGAATCGTAGCCGAGTGCAACGCCGTTCGCCAAGCCCTCCAAGACCTGCTGAGCGAGTACATGAATAACGTAAGTCTGTTCCGACCGTTCTTCGCTCTTTCTGCTTTGCTAAATGAACCTTTTTATGATTCAAGGACAGGAAAGCTGCATCTAACCGAGGCTAATCCTCCTAAGTCTCTTTATCTTAGAACAGTCGGTGGCTTTTGTCAGAGGAACATCTAATGAGTCTTAACGTTGTATTAATAAAGTGTAATTAGCAGTATTTTGTTTGTTCTAGATGGGCCACCATTACAGATAGATGAACGTCATGTAACTGGACGGTAGAATTAACATTCTGAGAGTCGATACTTTTAATACCGCGTCGGTTCATGTGAGGAATAAGTGTTCCGTCTAATTATACAGTAAGGAATACGCGGTGGTACAGTTTGCAGAAATATTAATGCTGTATATATTATTTGTGTCTCGTGAGTATCTTCTAATAAGATGGGTTGCTCTAAACTGCTTCTTGAATATATTTGCATGGACGCTCCCAACAGTACCACCAACTGCATGAATACATTGTGTTTGTGTTATACATAGTGCTGGGTTAAGGCCACCAGAGACCTTATGAATGGTTCTTTCTTGGGGGGCAGCATTCTCGCGTCTATCGCCTCTCTAGCCACAGTCTGCTTGTTTTGACGCAAGAGGGAAGGCCGTGGTGGTCCAATTGTGTTTTCCCCCCACAACAGATTTTTGCAGGATGGCTCGTCTTCCTCCGTGCTGCCAAGTTATAGACGTGGCAAATATGGCGCCATCTGCCGGGGCCAGGGCCGCGTTAAGGAAGACCACACGGGTGTGTGAAGTATAAAGGTTAACAAGACCATGAATGGTCTTCAAGGCCATTAGAAACGAGCGATCCCAGGCATTTGTTGGGGACCTAGTACTATCCTGCTATCCTGTGTCAATACAGGGGAGAAGAAGAACGAAAATATTAATTTGAATAAATCTCTGTTTTAATCTTTTATTTTGTAAATATTTTCTAGGTGGATAAAGGAGACACAAGATATATTATGTATTAATGGCTATATATATAAATATAAATATATTGGTAAATATAGGGTTAACAAACGAAATTACACCTTTCATTTCTTTTATAATGGAAACTTCTCTTAGATTTATTTTTTTTCCTCCTGTTTTGATCTGCGATTTGATTGATTGATGTTGATTGATCTGAGGATTTTAAGTTACGTAATCCTATTTTTGGGTCATTGTATTCTTGTTGAAGTTGTAGAATTGTTCACTCCAAAGCCGCAGAAATCCGCTGTCCGCGCGCATGTTTTATGGCAAATACAGGTATTTTTATTCCTGTATACACTTTGATGTCACTTTGTTATAAACCTCATCCTAAATTAGAAGAGGGCTAAGGCTTGGATTTTTCTTAATTGTTCTTCTCGTGGGAAAAGTGATCATCTAATGAGACTTAATTTGTATTAATAAAGTAAAGGAAGCGTTTAAATGAATCTACGCGGGACACGCGATGTAACTGAGCCGTGACCTTAACATTATAGTGTCGGGAAATATTAACATATTTTATAGTTGTGGTTATTTATTACAGGATTCATAAAAATACAGAATATTTGTCTTTTATGTTGTTTATGACTATTTTCATGGTTCTATTTGGTAGGCTTCCATAATTTTTAGTAATCTTTGCCAGTCTAAAATTTTGGTCCTCAAACTTTTAGTGACTGGGGACCTCTTTGCATTGAAAATACTTTTAACCCCTAAAGGCCGCCTTCCTTTATCCAATTAGTGGTAGTAATAGACACGGCAGCTCACGATATCTAACCTATGTTATTATTTAAAAAAAACTCCATGTGGACCCCACTTTTTCCCCCCGAGCACATGCCAGGGTTGCCAAATTCAAAAAGGAATGAGAGAGAGAAACCCCCCCCCTCAGTATATTGGCAACAGCACCCCAGAGCCCCACATCACATTATGCCATCACATTCACAAAGGTATATGCTCCAGCATCAAATAGGTTAATTGTGCGAGCTCACACACACACACACACAGAAATGTTGCTCTCTTGCATTGAAAACACGCACACACATACAAAAGTACATTCCAGCAAAGAAGAGGTTAACGCACGAAAACGTGTGTGTAGTTAACCTCTTCAATGCTTTGGTGCAGTTAACACAGGCACAGGCTGAAAAGGCAGCGATCAGTCATTAGATACAATATATCCGCCACATTGTATCCGGCGGCTGGGAGGGGAGGCTGGCGGCTCCACGCGTTCCCTGTAATGTAACAGCGCATGGTGAGAGATTGTTACATCGTGTCTGTCCGCGAGGAGCCAGCAATGCCGTCACAACGCAGCCTTCTCCCTGCATGAACCGTCTCTCCATAGAGCCGCTCAGGATAACCGACCGCCAAGCCGCTTAACATCTCTTTAAAAAAAGCCAAGCTGGTCAAATGCCGGCCACTTGGCAACCATAACACCACACGCAGTTTTACCATAAATGTTCCTTTTCTCTGTCTGTTGTTCCCCTTTAAAAGTCTTGGTGATCACTGATGGCTTGCAGACTTTGAGAACCTTGCTCTAGAACGTTTTGCGACTGTTGGATATTCTGGATTTGTACACCAAAATGAAAGTATCCTTCTCACCTTATTTTAAGGAGTTCTAGAACAGCTTAAGAATACATTTATATTATATTTATTTTTCTCCTTTTGTGCCAGGAAAAGTCTCCGTAGCATGACATCACCCAGCATGCACCTCGTCTCACTCACTCTCACTTTTTTGCCTCTCTTTGGTTATCAGCGCACCTGGCCTAATGAGCTTTACGGCACATGAGCTGAAATACCTCCTTAAAAAACATCATAAAACCACATGGACAGCCCAAAAAAAATAAATAAAATCACCGTAAGTCAGAAATGCTTTCAACGATCGGTCGGTCTGTTTTTAGAGGTCCGAAGCACTTTAGTTCAACCTTCAAAGCATTGCAATCGGAACCCACAGGGAAATAAATCCCCAAACCTCGTACGTATATTCTGATTTCCGCATAATTATCGTGTAGCAGAGAAATTAAAACACCCGCGTTCTCCCGTCAATGCTGGAGATACAAAGCGTCCTGGTTGTTTTTTTTTTGCACCGTACGGTCCTTATCTGTAATCAGCCGGCGGTCCGGGTAATATAATGCAATCATTTCTGTTTCATTTTCACTAAAAGAGATTATAGGATGTGAGTCATGAGCATTCGCGGTTCAGAAAGTCAAACTTATCAAAAAAAATAAGCACGTTTCATGCAATATAATTACCAAAGGCACTTCCCATCATGCATTTCTGCCCATACCAACTTATTCTTTATGGCACTTTTTTGTTGCTTTTTGGTGGAAAGTTATAGTGGTCACGGTCGCTATGCGTAGGGACAGGGAGCTGTATGCGCTCCATATTTACTTTAGAGTGTGGAATGTGTCTTTATGGTAAAAATGTTGATCTATCCATTGGAAATGCAGCCTGTGGTCATAGCTGGGGACTTCTGGAGGTCCCATCTCTTCTGGAGGTGGCGGTGGTCAGGGATTAGCCCCAGCCGGACTTCTCATAGTCAGTTGAAACATTGGTAGGTACTAGAGCCTTCGAAAACTTCCACCCCATTTTCCTTAATTCCTTGGAAGTCTTTGGAAAAATAGTCATTAAGGATGTTAGTCCAGTAGTATAAATGAGTTTTGTGGTCCGTAGTATAGCTTCACCCAGCTAGCTTCACACATACGGGGCAATAGTTTAGTGAATCTTAATGTAGGGGTAACTTAAGTGGCTAGAGGCGGGTTATAGATCACCCCTGCCCCATTCTCGCGGTCTTCACAACATCTTTTTAAGATTAACCCTTAGGAGCTAAAAGTCTTGGGATGGCAGTTAGCCTTGTTGGATATGGTTTGAAAGGGGAAAATGGACCAGAGATTGACACGGCGGGTCTTACACCGGCGTTATTTTGTGGAGACCGGTCTCTCAATGGTGGCCAAAGCTCTCAAACTTTACGATATAGTGAAACTCCCTCTCTCGGACAAGTCGGAAGAAATCCCTACTATTAAGGGTTAATGAATCCTATTCCTGAAAGAATAGTATTTTAGAAACGTAGATATGAGCAGGATATTTCATCAATGGTATTTTTTAAATTAATCCTACACCAGAACATGTGGCAAAGGGAGGAGAGAACGCTAAGAAATGTACAATCATTTTTTTTGGGGGTACCAAATCAGAATGCAATTTAACCAAACACAATTAAGATCTCTATCCATAATGATTTTGAATACTTTAATTAATGTCCTATTTTTTTTTCTTGTTTAAGAAGATTTTGACTTTATTATAGTATTTATCCGGATAACAGTGGCGTCTCCAGCTTTCATATTTAGGGGGGGCACATGGGGGGCCAGGGACCAAAGTAGGGGGGCCGATTATAAAATGGTACATATACACTACATATATATATATATACATACATATAACAACAATCACAATACTATCATGCCCAGGTTCTAGCATGTGCTGGCTGACTTAGCATGATAGGAGTGTGCTTGCTGTTTGCAATTATATATATATTAATACTGTCATTCTGTCCAATAAAAGTGTTAACACACCGAAGTTGGACCAAAAAATAATTTATAACAGCAATCACACTCCTATCACGGCTAGGCAGCCAGTACATGCTGGAATCTGGGCATGAAAGGAATGTGATTACGGACTCCCTATGCCAAGCTATCCCCCAACACTTACACATCCATGCTATCTGAAACCCTCATTCACAAACATTCAGCATAACACCCATCACTCTCACACACTAACATTCAGCATAACA
>VKOC01000001.1:207510-241794 GCA_009364415.1 Spea multiplicata
GTATTATAATTATAATTAAAATTTGTACTTTGGGGGCAACAGAATAGAAAAGGTGATTTACAAAAACATGTTTTTTTGTCAGGTGTTAATCAAAATAATAAAAAAAATTTTTTAGCTTTATTAACACTTATTGTTAAAAAAGGCAAAAGAAAATGGAATGCCGGCATTTCTAAGAGATATCTGTGTTGGAAATGTCACATTACGTTTTTTAGCATTTCCCTTGCTGTTTTGAGACACAAAAGTAAGAAATGTATTAGGATATTGCTAAAATACATTATGGCGTCTGTGATAACGTATGCAATAAAACATTAAAAACACTCTTGGGTTAAATGTTGCTGTTCCAGCTACTTCCCTGAATTTACCACTTCTGTGCTTGGAAACATCATTCCTACTACTGTTGCTCGTCCGAGCTCTTCCTTCATTCTTTGATCTGGCTAAATTCAAACTCTTTAATAATTTGTGCTGGGAATACTTAATTGTCACGTGACACAAAAGAAGGCCCCTGATAGGCTGTTGTTTTGATAGTATTAATCCTTAAGAGGAAAGTAAAAATGACAGATCTGCTAAGGTGCGCATACACACTGTGTGTGTAGGTAATATATATATATATCATAATAATAAATGTAATAAATATATATATATATATATATATATATTATATAACACACACACAGGGATTGTATGTTAAAATATTGCAGAATATAACACCCAATCACAACAGCTTTTGATATATACTATTTTCCTAAAATACAAACCAAGGGGCATAATCATGGACTATAAGTTTAATCATGAAATCACTATTCAGCCCATTTTTACCGGGTCCGTTAAAGTAAAATCAATAAGGAGCCGTTGTGAAGATGATACAGTTACTAGATTTTTTTTTTGGAAGCGATTGTTTAACACCATTAGTTAAATCGGTGGAAGAGAACGTGTGCTCTAAGCCAAGTTGGGAAAGGATGGATTGTTAATATAGAATGATCTATATCACATCAGAGGAGCAAATGTGCTAAAGGAAAAAGCAAGATGAAGTATTTTAGAAATGGTGTTTCTTGGAAGTCATCAAATATATAAAGAAAAAGGGTAAAACACCAGTATAGTTAAATCGACTGTTATGGGGCTTTTTTTGTATTACTTGCCAAGAAACACTTTAAGTGTTGGAATATTTGGACTTATTATGTACAAAAGAATATGAATGTTGTACTGAAGCTGATTAGATAGATTTATGGTCAGTTGAGTAGCCATCATCATTGGCACACAAGCCCATTTGGTTCCACCGACATCTGTCATGATCAGGAGGTGGTGAGTCACGGGACGTGCCGAGCCCGGCACCTTTTTCTGAGTGGTGACCGCGACGTCAAACGTTATTTATGGTCTATAGATTATGCTCTGACAAAGGAAGGCTGTTAAAGTGCATTTTCTTGAGACTTTCAAGGAAATGGGACATTTTTCAGCATTTACATGCAAGAAAATGGGAGAACAAAAAGGATTTGAAGAATAATTTATTGACGCGTGTAATACGCACATACACGCTCTCATTTTCAAAAGACTGACAAACAGTTCAACGGAGAGGTTGGCCATTGGTCAGGGTTGGAATGTTGTAAACTCATGCATGGCATGGGGCTCAGGCTTCTACAATGGTTCCTACACATGGATTTAGTGCCCAGCGCACAGAATACATCACCCCATCCCAAAAACACACCCCATACTTTGCACTACCTTTACATAGCTTACTTGCCTCTTTCCCCGATGTACTCTCATATCCTTAAATCTAAAGACTAAGTAGCAAACTGTTAGCACTTTGTTTGGTTGGCGCACCAGTAGAGGAGGACCGACCACCTATTTGCCTCCAGTGAAGCTCAAGTGAGAGTTGACCTGACTGTGCTCCGATTTCCATTCCTCCGCTCTTTTATGATCTGGGCCAAACCGTATAATCGGGTCCAGCTGTATTGCCAAGGAACACTGGCAATATGTTCATGTTTGCGTGTCAGCATACATCAGACCCTACTGGGCATAGGACATCACTAAACAAGCAAGGATCCTAAACCAGCAAACTTGATGGACCAAAGTTGGTTGACCTTGTACCTTACATTTTAGAACGCTCAGAAACATTACCACGTTCAATTATATAGAACGTGGGTGCAAATATAGAACCCCACAAAATCCCAAATTTGGCAAGTACTGCAGTTTGAGATATTGTGAACTATAAAAAAAATTAGTAATGCATGGGCTGGATTATACATTAGATTTCACACTGGTTTTCTCCACATGACCCAATGTGCTCCGTCCATAAACGTCTCTACACTTCGACTGCTTTGCTGCATCACATTACGCTGAACCTGTTCTACAACATCAGACTTCCTTTACATACAAGAGGTTTTATTTATTTATTATTATTTGAACATATAATAACCCTCGATGTAAAATAGTTGTTATCAGCACCTACGCTTTCCGTTTGATGTGCTTTCTGAACCGTGCCATATGAAGCACGCATCGGTGCCTTTCACCAGTACAGATCTATTTTATTTTATCTGAAAGCACTCTGCGAAATATATATTTTTTTCTGGCGCGTCTACTTCAAACAAAGCACTTAATTATTACACATAAGTGCCGCTGAGCCAACAGAATATTTAGTGGAATGTAGAAAAAAAAATGAAAAAGATGAAAAAGTGACAGAAAGTTAACAAAGCTAAAAACTTCGCTCTTTCCAAAGTAAAAGACAACTTAAGACGGTGGTTTGAGACAAAGCTTTAATAAAGTGCTCCAGCGCACTGTTCTTCACCTAAAAAAGCCTCTTCATATCAACGTTGAGAGCCATCAGAATTATACATTGCCCGGGAACACAAAGCGCATTATTGGATTATCACCTAATTAATGACAATGTATTCTTGCGTTATCAACAATAGCGTGATTACTGATTGCTTGCCTTCCCGCCGCTTCTAGATACTCAAGTCGTTACAATGGAGCAGCCATGACAGGTATACAACAAAAGATGACAGTTCACGTTTCAGCAGACGTGGAATTGGAAGAAATAAATCCTCAAGAAGTAGTTTGTTGAGGAAACGGTTCTCGGCTAAATCTCTGATTACACCCGTTGAGTGCCAAGAACAGGAAACAAAATATATATGTGGCAAAGTAACTTTGCCATGCCTGGAAACTCTCCATGTTTGACCCATTGTCTCCAGGTTTGACCCAGGGTCTCCAGATCACTTTCCCTTTTCTCAGGCAAAGGTAATAAATTGGGTCACACTTACCACCTGCCCACTTTCACTCATGCCTACATCTCCCTAAAGACAGCTTGGGGCCAGTTCCACCATATGTGTGGCCCAACACAGGGCTAGCCCCACCACCACACTGAACATCTCTCCCGAAAAGTTCCAGATGGCCAACCTTGGTAAGCTCCTCCAAGGTATGGACATCACATTGGTCCACATTACGTCTACACTTTTTGCAACAACTCCGAACAAGTAGTTGAAGAGAAAGTCCTGGTAAATTCTTGATTTGACAAATTATAGGTGAGCTTCTCCAGGATTTTTTTTATTTAATCTGAAGGATTAGCATCAATATCACACAAACCAATATCCATTCAGAAACCAAGATAACAATACCGGGCAGGGAATCATCTAATAACTGGCCCCTTCTTGCCCCATATACGATCTGGTAGGTGGCAGAGCTGCTCTTCAGAGGCAGGACTAGCCCATGATTGGTAAGTAAAGAGTCCACTCGCATGTTATATATGGTCAGCAAGGGCTTTACTCACATGTACCCCAGGACTGCCCATGGGGTACACAGGGCAAATGCCAGGTGATCTGTCTGACTTTTCCACTACATGGGAAATGCAGCCACTTAATTTGCAGGCTGTGTGCTTTAAATGCTATTAGTATCTCTGTCTGACCCTGCTCAAACACAAAAGCCAATATCTCATCTGTCCACCAGTTTCTAAAGTACATGTTTATCACTGTGTTGGCATCGGTAACTACGTCTGTTACTGTATCTGACACAGAACTGACATACGCCAAAAAAATCATTTCTTTTATTAATATCTCAAGAACTGCAAGGCAGAAAAATCAAGTCCGCAATTATTTTGTGATCTAACTCGCAATTACAGTATTATTGTTCAAAAGCGTACTAGAAAAAAAGAAGAAAAGACTGTAAAAAAAATTAAAAAAATGCTTTTTTTTTTAGCAATAAAAATGATGTCTAGATATAATTCTTGAGAAGATTACTAGATATTAGACTAATTTCACACATTTTAGTAACGGCCAAATGGTGTCTATAACGTTGGGGTGGTTGGAATTTCTTGCATCTAGATTGTGAAAATAAGATGTTTCTATATTTTGGTCCTGATTTTACATATTATATGTGAAACGTAATCAAGCTTTCCTCTCTGTGTTGATAACTAAGGTAATATAGCAGTCCAAGTATTCCTGTTGTAACCCTTTCATCAAGACCGGGGACGGTATCACTGGTGAACTTTCCGGGTCACGGGGTCACCGGGCAGACCGGCGTACAGGTACGTCACTAAGCCTTTTACCGCGATTCCAGCGTCGCGTTTGAACGCTGGGATCGCGAGGGTAGCGCTGGCTAACTGGACCTGCTGGGTGTTCCCAGCGATCAGTAGCAGACGACACCCCCCTCCATTCGTGGCACTGTGATCGCTTTTCAGTACGAATTCACGACTCACGGAATTTAAATATTTAAAAACATACTGCGGTCTTCAAGTGAAGACGCAGTATGCAATCGCCGGTCCGGAAGGGGTTAAAGGGACCAGCCCCTATATAGCCATATGTATATAAACCATATTAAAGCATATAAATAAAACACCTGACTAGAAGAATCCTTAACTTGGCTTCAGTAACTCCTAACTGACTTGATGAATGTATTATTTATTGATTTATAAAGTGCCATCACATTCCGTAGCGCCATAAAATGGGCAAACTGGACAATCGAGTAACAAATTTGATTATTCAGAGATGGACGTGGTTCTGCCTCTCTACAGATCTTTGGTCAGACGTTATCTAGAGTAGCGGGTACTGTTCTGGAGACCCCATCTCTAGAAGGATATTGACATTTTGGAGAGAGTTAAATGGTTTGCAGGAGAAGAAAAGACTGAGGGATCTCAGTAAGTATGGCTTGGAAGAGAGAAGGGTGAGAGCGGATATCATAGAAACATTTAAACACTTGAAGGCATTTAATAAAGGACAGGAGGGGAGAACATTTCAAAGGATTAGAAACAAATTCTCCAAATGTTCTCCAACTAACGTTTGCACGGCTTGCACCACCATGTTAAGACAGCACCGAGCCTTCACATTCACCATTGAGTATTATGGCTTCCCCAACCTACGAGAGAACGCAGCCCCAACCTACGAGAGGACGCAGGCCCAACCTACGAGAGGACGCAGCCCCAACCTACGAGAGGACGCGCCGCCCAACCTACGAGAAGACCAGCAACCTACGAGAGGAACCCAGCCCCAACCCTACGAGAGGACGCCAGCCCCAACGCTACGTGAGGACCCAGCCCCAACCTACGAGAGGACGCAGCCCCAAAACCATAAGCCAGTGCTGTCACAACCTCTACAAGCCCAGCCGTCCATCCCGGCTCGATCGTGTCATGATGACAGATCGTCGATGCATGTTGTGATCTAGCATCTCTCTCAATCAATCCAGCACATAGAAGCGGTGGGAAGCCATCTTTCCCCAGCTGCTAAACTGATATTTATTAAGTAAAATAACAAAACCACGGACGGTGGTAAAGTTTGTGATATGAGCTTCGCTGAAACACATTGTAGCGATGTAAAGAGTTAAACCTTGAGATTAAAAAACATATAAGAGCTGAAGGCTATTTAAAGCCGGGCACAGCTTGTGTGTCTTTTTTTGGTTTATTATACCCGATTTAAATAAGTGATTCATAGCGGCGGGGTTTTCAAGTGTCTACATTTTCATAAAATATTTGAAAAAGTTCCCGATCTCTACGCACTCGCGTAGAATCGATCACCATCTAGTCAGGTGAACTGCCTGATCTCACCTACACTACAGAATTCATCAAACCGCAGTCTACTCCGTTCACGGGCTCTATTTGCATAATCATTTTGTATTAATAATAATAAAAAAAAGGTTCGCAGTAATAGCATAATGGAAAAAGACAGAGCCCATAGATTATGCCACTTAGGAAACGGAACAGGATTTACCGCTGCTCCAGAAAACCAGCACAGCGCATTTAGTTTATTAAGCAGGTTATGGAAGGATTCGAAGGTTTGAAGATGACCTCCTGAGATTGCAAGGGGCACCGAGATCCAGTGTTAAACTAGAGCCCAACTTTAGTCCATTTAAATCGTCTCTATGTTCATTTCATTTCCCTCTCTCTCCTTATCAAACTCAGTTCTTCCCCGTAACTCGTTCCCCATTCCTTCTCATTTACATCTCTCTACCATTATGTTTTAGTAAATTCTCGTTTTTCCTGTTCATTTGCTCTATTTAATTCTTCATCACGGGAGGTTAGACTCGGGCTTCTAAATTTTCATAATGTTAGGCTCTCTGATCTCTTCTATCCTTTATTCTTTCAGCTCTGGGCAGAGGATGTAGGCATCGGTGACCTTCACCTAAAGCCACCCACCCCCTACCTGGGTCTGACCCACTTGGACCCAACCAGAGATGGTTCCACTTCCTCCAGCTTGCTCCAACTCATTGGACCAGGTTCAACCTCTTCTTGCTTCTATAAGGACAGATAGAGAGAATATTTTCCAGAAGGCGAGGAGAAGGCATGTCCACCCGCCTGCCTTTAGAGAATGGTCACTTTGCGATGCTAGCAACGTAGGAGCTGAAATGGACATCCATTGACTTTTAAGCTTAAAGAGGATCTCCAGCCACCTCCAGCCAACCAAGACAGTGGTTCAGTGCCCAAAAATTGGGAATGTCTGGACTGTTGGCAGGTATTCACATGACAAAAATCAATGAAAAACATTTGACAATTCCTCGCATTCCTGGGCATTAATGCTTCAAATAAGATTTTGACGGTCTTTGTCTACTACAGGCATTAATTTTATGTAACATGTTAAAAAACAAACATGCAAGTTAAACCAATTAAACGGAGCGCTGCTGAATTTGAAGTGTCTCCATTTTTTAAATAACAAAAAAAATTCCAGCAAAAAAGAAAACTGAACTAATGACGATGCTGCACGGTATTTTTAATTATTAACAACGGCTCCTCTTTAAACATCTCCGCTGTTGAAAGACGGAAACAAAAGAAAATAGTCATTTTGAGTGTTTTTTTTTTATCGATTTTGGGATGTTTTTCTGAGATAAAATATGTACAGATGCCTTTTCTGTGTTTTCCGTTCTCTCTACCTACGCACAGCTTAGTCTGGCAGACAAACATTATGTAATATCAGGCTGGATGTTAATGGCTGGTGCTTACTTTAGTTTTTGGAATAAATATCAGTTTTTGGAGGGGAAAAAAATGACATATAATGCTTGTGCTTTTGTAATCTAAAAACTTATGTCTGCACAATGTTTTTTCCCCCTTTTTGAATAGTATTGATTGACCAATGTGTGAGATTTCAAAAAAATAAAAAAAATGAAAAAATTGGTTGTCTTCACTAATTTTGAACCCCATAGATCCGAAACCAGCTGAAAGTTTAACAAAAATAAGAGGTACTTAAATGCATCCGGCATGTCCTTTGAGCGGTACAAGCTAGAAGTCATTGTATGCGTCAACACCAACAGAAGCGACAGGACTTAGATCAATCCCTACAGAAACCGTTTATTGTTAATGCTATTAATTACTATTTTTCAACCACCAAAAGGCATAGCTAGGACATTTAATGCAAATTCTCTGTTATTTCCCATTATCCTCCAGTGAGGATTTCGTCAGAATTCTACCGATATTCCAAGCAGGAAGTTAGAACTCACTTCCTGGACTCTACTTGTATTGAATGATACAGGATCAAGATGGCCGACTTAGAGAGCCTGGGTTGCTTCAGGCAGGGGAGCCGCGTTTGGCTATGCCCACTACCCTGCCCATTTAACACCGTCTATGAAGATGACTTTTCCCACATACAACTCAACAGAGAACAGAGAGGTCATGGCGATATTAATGCTTAAACAAACCAGAGGAGAAACCATGGATATGATCACAAATACATACAGGGACAACACCAGCCGCTCTCTGATGACCTGTTCATTCATAGGACTGCGCAGAGAACAAGAGGTCATCCATTCAGTCCTGACGAAAGGAGTTTTCACTTAACGCAGCAACAATAGTTCTTTCTAGTAAGAGCAGTAAAGATGTGGAATCCACTGCCCACAGAGGTTGTGCTATTGAATTCAATTAAATGCCTTTAAATACGGGCTTGAGAAGATTGTACAGGGATATAATGGGTTAAAAGGACATGGATTGGTTATAGCTATGCTGATCCAGGGATAAACCAGAAACCCTTTGAGTCAAAAAGGAATTTTTCCCTTTTTTGATAAACAGTTGAGAATTGCTTGGATGTGAAGCTGTTTCTGGTCTTCTTCAGGATCAACAGTGAGATTGAACTTGATGGGATTTGGGATTTTTTGGACCTACACTGCTATTTAGATAAAAGACGTAGGGAATTAGGGCGAGTGTGAGTGGCCCATATAAAGTACAGTAGGTTATTATGACATTTAATACTCTCTATCGGGATAACAGAGACAGCGCCCGAGCTGTCATCTTGATTGGAGTGTACTTGTGCATTTGGATTCCGACTAGCTCTATACCAAGGATTAGATTATCATAGCCAGCAGACCTGATATAATGCAGCCAGAGAAATACTGTATATTTGTCTGGTGTCCAGAAAAAAATATATAGTTATTGTGGTTCAAATCGCTTGAAACGGATTGTTTCAGCAATGGAAATGACAGCCGGTGGTAGACCATCTAGAAAAAGTAGAGTTTCCGTTTTGGGCTAATTATTTCTTGTACAGGAAGAATGAGAACTCGTGTTCTTTTATTCCTGTAACAGTAACCCATTTTGGCCCCAAAGGGTTTGAAACTACAATGCATCGGTTTGTAGACCATCCTGTTTCATCTCCTAGACTTCACAATGTGTTATAAAGGGGCAGCCATGATGGGCTTCTTCCGGTGAAGAGGCAAGATCGATACATTGAAATAAATTATAAATTATTATGTATCGTAGAGGCCCGTGCTTTTGCAGAACGGACTTCTCAACTTCAGCTCCTACATGACCAAGTACAACGTCGTGACGAGGGGGTAGCGGGAGACATTCCATAGGCCTTGCACCCTCCTGTGTCCCATAGGAAATGCTTAAACTTGGAAAGACTGACATTTTGTCAATGAATTAGTGGAAATTTAGGATTTTTAGTTGGTGATCTATATTATTACATCATATCGCTTCCAACGTTAAGTTGATGGAGTTGCTGAAGATGTCCCACTTGGGATAACGTACCGGTGCAGGACATTGCCCAATGTTAATATTGAGACTGGGCCATTGGTACGTTATTGCTCTAGACAGGCTAATGGGGCATCAAAGCGAAAAAATCTTGGAAGTCTGTAGAGAGTTTCTACGTGAGAGGCCGGTGGCGGGACTTCATATTTCCATTCGAAATGAAGTGAATGAATGAGGGTTCCGTTAAACACATCGTAGAGATAAAGGCAAACTCTACATGGAACCTACGAGCAAAGTGACATACCTATCTACATAACTATATATAAACCCAAGCGCCTAATAATAAACTCACGGTGTATAATTGGCCCTGACAGGTCGACGTACAGAGAGTTTGATGCATGGCGCACGTTTCTGCTCCTGGCTATATTATATAACCGCGCTTGTTACATTTGACAAACGCCGCTCCTGTGCCGAGGGAAGTTCACGGCTAGTCCTCACTCGGACAAATTATAGATTGTTCATCAACATGACATTTCTTCTTCTAGTACCGTTTTATAAAGCGCGCCTGGTGAGATGGCCTCAGCTCTCCGTCTAAGCGTTTTAAAGTCCCAAGTGGAACAACAATACATTTAATCAACAGAGTTTGCGGGCCTAGTACGTTTCTCAGGCCTACAAATACACACGCAGGGGAGATGCAGCTTCAAGTGCCCCCCTGAAGTCATTATTACACAGTCATTTATTGCATACTTATTTATATGTCTGTAATATACACCCCACCCCAAACATTTTAAAATGTTTAAATCGAGACACCTTTGTTGAGGGTTTGACCAGAGGTGAGGAGTGAGCATGAGTGAGCACTCAGCTGTAGAGCCTCGTATAGTGGCTACCTGGGAGCTGTAAGGGTGGTCGGTGCACCATCTGGCCCATGATCCTCATTGGATCCCAAAAATTGAGACTGCCCAAAAAAACCCAGGGCACTTGAGAGGTATGCATATGTGAGCTCCTAGAGATACCAGGGGAGGAAAAAGGGAAAGAGGGATTTGGGTGACAAAGAGTTACCCTTGTTGGGTATGATATCACTATCCATCTTATGCTCCCAAGGACCTGAGTTGACACGGCGAGAGGAAGAAGTGACAGACGGCGAACGAGACAATGAAGACATGTCTTTTTTAGCTTAATGTTACCATGGCTACCAGGAGCAATATGCTAAATTTAATCTTTTAAGTGTCATGCGGATGGGTTATGCGCGGTGGAGGCTGATGAATTAGACACGTCGGTGGCACAGGGTTGAAGTGCGAAGTTGTGTTTAGTCGTTAAACCCTCTTTGCTGTGCATTTGCAGACTAACAATATTATATACAGTACGAGGCGACCCTAAAGCGTCAATAAAACTAAGAACGCGACGGCAGGTAATAATAATTCGGCCCCCGTCTAGTCGTAGATTCAGGAGCCGTATGTCTATCCCATGCATGTTTATATTCCCTTGCTGTATTACCCTCTACCACTTCTGCTGGGAGGCTGTATCACTTCTCTACCACCCTAACAGAAAAGATTTGTCATTTACTACGAATCTCTCATGGAACGGAATTTTTTTTTTTTTGGTCGAAAATCTTATTTTTTTAAAAAAAAAAAAAGTACTTAAGGGGAACTTCAAAAATGCGCAAATTAGAAAAAATGAAAAATATGAAAAAAAAATATGATTAACCATTTCAGCACCAAATAAATATGGACATAGAATTACCGGAACTTTATATTTCTGTGATTGTATTCTAATGTATGCATTCTCCTCATTTAACAGGAAATAATATGGATATAATAAAGACGCTATTCATATATATATATATATATATATATATATATATATATATATATATTCACATATTCACACACACGCACTCACAGATACTTTTTCTTTTTTGCATCATTGTAATTCAAAGACATTTTCAGGATGGAATTTTAATCTTAAAGCAGAGCCATTTCCTGTGATCTTTTCCAATTCAAGTGTAATTTCCAACAATTTTCCGTCTCCCGCTGCATTGTGTATCATTCTGTTTGTGTGGTTTGCGCCGGCCAGGATCACAGGCGGCTGCGATAAATCTCGGAGGTTTGTGATCTGCCCGCTACCTGCCCCCTGCGCGTTTCACTCGCCATTTTCACTCACAAGCTGCCCCAGCGGATTTAAATGCGGCTTTTTGGATTAGTTTTTATTCCGCATGCTTACAATGTTACTGTGCATTGATGTCCTCTATTAATATTCCACTAAAATAGGACAAAAAAAGGAATATATAGTTTCATGTGAGCATAAAGTATATGCCATTCTCAGTTTTTACCAAAATAATACTATTTCTGGAGCTGCGTTTTATTTCTAGCCAACATACTGTATACAAGATTTATGGATCAAAAATAATGTGAACATTTTTTTGTTTCATTTTTGATCCAATAGTTTTTGGGCAACGAATTTCGTTACCTGCTCCTTCAGTTCAGATTAAATTTGTAAGGATTTTTTTTCATTCCTTGTCACTTATTCTCATTCACTCGCTCTCGCTCTCTCAATGTCTCCCTATTTTCATGTCTCCACTTCTGTTTCTCTGCAGCTCCACTTCTTGTTCTTCGCCGATTCTAGTTCTTCTCCTTCTACCGGCTCTCCCCTGCATTATCCTGGCTCCTACCGTGTACTCCCCCAAAAGGCTGAGCCTCGGCGCATCCCCCCATTTGGCAGAACGGGGGAGAAGCTGTCCCCATGGTGTCCCCCGAGGCTCCATACTGTTGCAGAAGAACTACAACAGACCAGCATAATGCAGACGGATCCACGGAGAAAGAGATGTGTAGAAATTAGGTGGTCCTGGTACTTTAAGGCCAGTGGCTGCCAACGGGTTGCCCCCAGCTGGCTACACACTTCAGAATCTGGTCAAGCCCTGTGTGCCATATTGCCACTCTGGGCCTGGTTATCTAAATAGTTTTCTCAGGGCTCTCACAATTTGCCTGGTATCAAAATAACGGGAACATGAACTCGCTTTCTTATACCAATAGGCAATTCGTACCTGATCCTCCAAACTTTCTTATATCAGCCCAAAGAGCGGAAAATAATTCTAAAAAAAAAACAAAAAAAACTCCATAAAAGATAACATTATCAAAACACAAAAGAACGAAAATGACAAACTTGTACATTTATAAAAAGCTGCAGTTAGAGCTAAACCCGGACACGCAGCGATCTTATTTATACACGTACTTACGTCATGCAGACATTATATGCCTCTCTCATCAACAAAGACACCAAATAATCAATTGAGCGCTCCGTGAAATATTATGAAATATGGATTGTGCATCCGTGTCTGAGATGCAGATTTTGGCACGTCTACGTCTCCGAGCACCAGAAAAATACCCCCATTATGTTTGCTCTCTTATCGCGCAATTGTGAATGTCCGTCAAGACTCCCGTCGTCCATACTTTGCGCTCAGAATCCGTGAGTGCGATGAAGTCATTTTGGTGTTGAACATTTCTAATTTCAAAGTTTTAAACGTAATGGTTTTAAATAAGCGAGGACGCCCTCCTTCACATAGAAATTATATATAAAAAATATTCTAAAATATGGGCCGATTTTAATATATATTTTTTTATTATTTTTTTCTGTATGTCCATAAATAGCTTAACACAGTTTAAAGTCATAAGGGAGACTCATAAGTCTTTAGCGTGGAGCAGAGAGTGGCATTCTCAATTAATTTCCCATGATCTCATCTAGAACAGTCTGAGCACACATGCAATACATTGTTTGCACCTATCTGTTTATAAATTATATTGTGTCATAAAGCAAATATTTCACGCCTTGATTATTTCTGTAATTGGCTTCTCATCGCCTTGCTTTTCCGCGTTACGACTGGAGCACTTCTTTCCAAATTGTTTTGTTTCGAACCATGGCTCAGATTAATGCGTTTCCTAGCGTCTCATAATTCACCCGTCGCAAACTTTGCTTAAAGCCAATTTTCGCGGCATGCAAATGCCTGGACGTTACGAACGCCAGACCTTAGTAGTTACAACTTGGATCCATGCCGTACGGCGGCTTTTTTCCCCCCACCAAACATCAAAATAAATGGTTATTTATTAAATCGATAAATACTTGTAGCTAGTAGAACGTCCGGGAAATCCATTATTAAATAAATTAGTAGGAACTTAAACACTTATAAGCATAACTTTCTGCTATGGCTGTGTTAGTCTTAAGCCTAAACCCTGGCTAAGCTCACCTCCAAAGATATGAAGAGTACACATCAGAGCCACGCTAGCTTAAGCTCATCTTCTTGCTTATCTTCAAAGATTGCTCACCTACCGTTACCTTCTAAGGACTCCATGTCCTAAGTAGCCAAGGGGGTCCTTTGCAGAGAGGCATGGAGAGAGGGGACAAGGGTGCCAGTGACATGGGCAGTGACATCGAGGAGGGTGCTGTCAAAAGCGCTTCACCCCCGTGCGAGGACAAGTGTCCCTCCCATTATATATGGTCTCTGGATCCATTCATGGGCAAAAGACAAACAGAGACCTCTACCACCCTTACTAGACCACCAGGAATATTGCTCGCTGGAGATAACCAACACCAATGGTGAGTTTAGATCATAGGATAATTACATCCAAACTTTGAGGTTCCCAAGGGTCGGGAATGCATTTGCCTTTCACTTCTTCAAATTCTGAGTTTACATCATCATGCGTTAATCTGAATGTACTTATTTTGGTTTTGCTCTCAGCCTTTCCATGTTGGTGAAGTAGAGTCGCTTCTGCTCAACTCTCTGGCCGGGCGTCCCACACTCCATGGATTTACTAATTACCCGGCAAGTGATTGAGAACGTTACAAATGACTCGGTTATCTCTAAAGCCAAAGTTCTACACAGAAAATAATTGTAAGTCTCTCCGTCTGTTACCTTAATATGTTGCCTTGTTGGCTTGTAGTTGGGTGTAAGTCTAGCTGATAGAGTACCTAGAACTAGAACCCTTGGAGACAAGAACTTCTCAGTATCTCTAACCTCCATCTCATTATAATGTTTGGGGTGCCCCATATTCCCCATGGTGGTGGAAAAGGTACAGACATGAAGACTTTGTTTGGTAAGACATATCAGAGGTGAATGATCCTACCTGGAAAATTCTAAATTAGCTGACTCTGAGACTTTTGGAATTAACCATTTAATAGCCCGACACAAAGATCATATTGCAGCTACTTGCTCGTGGTGGCAACCAAGAGGTTCTGATGATGCTTCCTTGCGAAAACTTGTTGGGATGCAGAGACATTCTAAATTAAAGATGCCCTCCAAATAAAAGCACCCCTCTGGGGTCAGCCACTCCTTAAGTGCTATACATGGTTTCCCCACCAGGTATCTCCCTTACCCCAAAATATTAGATGAAAGGGCTAATTTCTCGGTCCAGGGGGTCCTCCGTTATATTCATTGCCCAGGGTCAGATACCTGCTATATTTTACAGTATCCACAATGCTTAAACTGGTGTCTATGATGACCCATTAAAAAATATTTCTTTGTTTTACATATGTATCAGTCAATCTAATGTAATATGTGGCATAACAGGTCTCTTAATTAACGGACTCTTTAGATACCTCCGCCTAATGAAATCAGGAAGCCTTCATCGTAAAGACCTCGGCCGCTCAACGCTGTTTTGGTTTACAGGTTTTTAGACCTAAACAGGAAGAAAATAGCTCCGGGTGTTTTATCTTCTCCTGGAGACCCCCCGGGATTTCAGCCGCCGATGCATGAAGCTGGAATCGGTCCTTGCACAAGATACGTGTCGAGAAAAACATTTTGTTTATTGGGAGGTGAGCGCCGCCGGACTCGCTTGGCGCGCAGAGGTTGGCAGCTATGGAGAGCGACTTAAACTTCTGCCAACTACATAACGAGAAATTAACTTCTAAAAGCGGCAAGCCTTACACGTCTGATCTCTGATACGGATACATCTGTTCCAAAGGAGAACTCCACTTTAACCCTTTAAGCACGGGGAATATGGACAGATCCCCCCCTTTAATTTATTCATAGAGGCCTAGCTTAATACATGCATCACATGATATAAATGTATTATTTCCCTGTATAATATGCCAAATTAAATAAGTAATGAAAACTAAGTCTTAAAAGTCCTGCATGGACCTCACTGTTATTTGAAATACAATAAATATATATTGCATGCCCCCCAACTGTCACGATTGGGGCGGGACAGTCCCGATTTTGGCACTCTGTCCTGCCTATCCCTTCCTGTTCTTTTGGATAAAACTGCACCAAAAGTCCATATTCTGGTAACTTTTTCATATTTTTTAAAATATTTTTCACACTTATCTTTAGTGTTATTCATTTCGTGGCCTTTTTCTCTTTTTAAATTCCACGCAGGGTGAGATAGCGGAGTGGAGTTTTCTTCTCCGAAGTTCATTTAGCCCGTTAAGAACCGAAAACCTAAAAAGCTCGTGAATATCGCCTAAGTCTCAATCATTAGCGTCACTGTGGAGACATCCGATGGCAATTTTAACGAAGCGGCGCCCATCTTTTAAATCGAATAAATCCTTAAACAAACTCTGTGTTTCTTAAACCTCGAAGTGCTGTGTTATTTAATTATGTGCTTTTTCCCGTTTTTTTCGGGGCGGCTTTATTTATATAGCGCCAACCATTCCCGGTGCGTGTCTTACAGTCCCTACATTCAAAGGGTCTGACACAACTAGAACCGACAGACTAGGATACAGGTGTCCAACCTGCGGCCCTCCAGCTGCTGCAGGACTACATCTCCCATACTCCTCAGCCAGCCCCTTAGCTGAAAGAGCATTATGGGAGATGTAGTCCTGCAGCAGCTGGAGGGCCGAAGGTTGGACACCCCTGGACTAGGACAAACCGATACATTACAGAAAGACGGCCCTGTTCGCAAATGTATAATCTAGGTCACTTTCTCTGTTCGGTTTGTAATTAAATACAAATAAAATAATGGACATTACATGTATTATATTGGAGCAGCCCCCCCCTTTCAAGCGCTTTGTCTCCATTGGCAGACACCGATTGGTCCAAGCTTTTTATGGGTAATATGGGGAGGACGAAAAGGTAAAAGTAGCCCCTATTAGTAAGTTTTAAATCAAATAAATAAATCTCCATTAAAATAATATTAATAACAAAAAAAAAAAAAAAACTATTAGAAAAATGTTAATTATTTTTAATTAATTTTCTCACAATTTGTTTGGTACTACATAAAATGTCTACTAATATCACCCCTATCATCTTTAGATGACAGACGCACTGTTTAAGGATTTGATGATAAAAAGTACAACAATAATAATACATTAATAGTTATAGTAATAATAACTTAATAATAATCATAAAAAAAATAATAAATCACACACACTACAAACCCACTAAAATGTAATGCAGGGTCATTTATCCATCGGGATACTCCAATAATATTCAGATTTCTGGGCTATTCCCATAGCTGCCAACAACCCCAAATTTGCAAGGCCACTCCCAACAACCTGGACTATGCTCCATCCAGTCACAGGACTGCTGGCAGCGACACGCGTGCCATACTCATGCTAGGGATTCTAGAGCCATAAAGAGGCAGGCACTTTTTTTCTGCTGCAATGGCAACGATGCTGTGTTTAGCTTTTAAGTTGCTCTGTTTAGAGGACGCCGCCATTTTTAAACGGCGGTCGACAGCACAGAGGTTTTTTTCTTTTCTCCCAAACGCCCTTTCGCAGCTTTGCTTTTTTAGCGCCCAAATAAACAGAATTAACATCGTTTTACAAAAAACAGCCATATTGCAGCACTGAAAATAAGGGAGTTTATGCAAATAAAGCATTATCGCGCAGCGAAATTGGGCGACTTAATGTACCTTCGATCAAAATATACTGCGTGTTTTACATGAAAAAATAAGCACTTTACAATGGAAACGAGCTTTAATCTTCTCTCTAAACGGCGCGTCATCTTCCTTGCACTGATAAAGCACAGTTACATTTACATTTTGTTGACTACATGATATCATAAACCTGAAGCAATTAGGATGAAACCCACTAGAGGACCGTTCGTGAAAGGTAATGACTAAGGAGCTGTCAGCGTCCCCACGTTTTAAATCTTTTCTAATGCGAAGCGTAGCGGCTTGCGCTCCACACTTTTCGGGTATCTTTCGAATGTCCAACGGCAGCGTGCTAGTGCGAGATTACACGATGACATCATAAAACCCACTTTGCTAAGTGCAAAAGTGCCGATATGGGGGTTTTTGTTTTGTTTTTTTTTTGTTATTTTTTGTTATTTTTACGTTCAGTTGTATTTTGGATAGCGCGATTGGCTGTCTGGCTCGCCAAAAACTGGTTTAGCCTACGATCATTTCCCAAAGTTATTAAAATTTGAAAATAATGTGGAATATGTAAATATGGCAGCGACATAATTCAGCATTTTTAATGCCAGAGCGTGCTTCTGCATTACTTTTATACGCTATCCGCGTACATCCCAAGCGTCCCATTGCTTGGTGGGGCAGTCCTGATTTTTGGCCACTATACTG
Source organism: Spea multiplicata (assembly GCA_009364415.1). Taxonomy (NCBI): domain Eukaryota; kingdom Metazoa; phylum Chordata; class Amphibia; order Anura; family Pelobatidae; genus Spea; species Spea multiplicata. The sequence continues at coordinate 225,382 of VKOC01000001.1, forward strand.
CTGTCTTAACCTACCCTCCTGCTTTTGCAGCCATGGGCTGGTGGGGAGATCCTCTGATGCCCCCTGACCAGCCCAGGGAGAGCTGTGAGATTAACGGAGCTCCCATTGCATCCCCCCATGGCCTCCGCGTGACGCTCTGCCGTGCCAATTTGGACACGTGAAGTGTTGGAGGAGTACGTATCCGTGATGATGTATGATACATGCATAGTCGCTACGGGCAAGCGAGGGCCTGGAGACAGAGAGGAAGGAACCTCGCTATCCAACCCGCCAGCTCACGCTTTCTCCTTCGACAAATTCTAACGCAGGAAAAGAAGGAGAAAAATGGAAATTCCATATAATCCCAAATCTAATCGGTTTCATCAAATTTCCTGGCTCAGGCAGGAGATTGGCAAATGTGACGCGAAGCTCCTCGGAATCCGGTGAAAAAAGCTCCAAAAAATAGACATTATAAATGAATCCGCAATGGGAGATAATAAAAAACAAATAAATAAATATATATTCAGCGACACCCTTTACTCAACATCCAACGGCGTAGTAGAGGAACCTGGAACCCTAATCAAAGCCTCCATGTTCTATAAACCGTAATTAAAGAGAGAAAACATATAGATTAAGATATTCCAAGATTTCAATGAAATTACCATATGTGACTAAATTAAAAAAATACAATAAAGTAGTATTATTACCTCACATGGTGATATGTGGTGTAGAGACGAAGAAGCAGATCCAAGAAATAATAAAAATAATCAAATAAAAATTTTAAAAAAAATTCTACTGAAAAATGACTAAGTACACGACGATAAATTGTTATTTTGGTTATACCTGCATACATTTGTATAATTCAATTAATACATTATTCAAAAGGAAGGTAATGAACTAGCTGACAATTATTAACCTGGTAAATCTACGCCCCCCCGGGGGGGGTCCCCTTATTACGAGGATCAATTCAATATTCGTGTTCAACCTCGGCAAGCAACAAAGATTTCATCTACACAGCGCTTTATATTATCGCATTTTTCCATGCGTCCTCGGCGCCGAGCCTCGCCATCCCCGTGCTCTGTCGATGCAGGGAGACGGGGCTATGTCAAAGATGCTCCGGTCGCCATGGAAACTAAGTACGCAGAGCAAAAAGATGTAGAAGACGTGCGGACACCAGATGCACATCTCAAACTGCGAATAGACTGACATCGCTGCCACGCTGCGACTAGACTTGATAAGTGAGAGGCTTTGGAAGCAGCCATAATTTATAGCAGAGATTCATATAAATAACACCTATATATATATATAACACCTGATTCATATATATTAAAAAAAAAAAAGTTTTGCAAACGCCTTTTTTTTTAAAAAAATATTTTGTTTGCTCCCTGCTTTATAACCAAAGAAAAAAGTTAATTAATTTTTTTACAGTATTTACAAATAAATAAAACTAGACTTTTTAAAATTTTTTTTTTTTTTTTTTTTTTTTTTTTAAATTACCTGTACCACTAGTAAAGTAAATCCGAAGTTTTTTTAGCCTTTTTTTGGTGGGGGGAGGGGTTAAAGCTAGTTACTAGATTTTATTATATTTATTTTTTTTTTAAAATAGTAACGAGACGGGGGAAAAAAATGGAATTTCAAATAATAGCAAAAAGGAAAACTTTACTCAAAAGCGGTCCTGGGACGGAGGGTCATTATTTCCTGGGAATTTGTCTTTAGGGCGATTAGTCGAATGAATCTCACTTTTCTGATTCTGATTAATTAAATTCCACTACATTGCTAATAACAAACTCAAATATTTTCGGGAACACCTATTTTAATAGAAGAAATGGTCAACGCAGTCTTAATTCCATGACAGCCGAGACAGCCTACAACGGATAAGACCATCTGGTCGGCCATTTTGAAGTTCATGGCAAAGAAAGCCAACGCCCAGGATATGGAGGGATCAAGTACCATCAACCTAGTGTCACGTTGACTCAACGCTGCTTTATACACCGTAAACCACTACTGCGAGTATCTTGACAGACCTCATACAAGGTTTTTTTATTTCCGCAGAATTCATCTTGAAACAACCAAAATGATTATTTCCCTTCAATTACATTGTTTCATGTCACAACGAAAACGAGACTATAGAATTATTAGTGCCGAGCATTAATTCTGTCATGTATCCCTTCACTTGCGTATGAAACATGCCTCTAATGAGCCTCTGGATGTGATTAAAGTGATACAGCCGAACATGTAATTAATTACATTAGCTTGATGGATCAGATGGGTAATGCTTAATAGCATCCTACAAATAAGCACTGTTCCTACAAGCGTAGCACGGGGGGTAGGAGTCCACCGAGGGGCCTTTGATAGATCGTGGCTGTCTGTACCCAATGCGGCCATGTTTTAAGTGAATGACCTCAAAACAAACGTAACTATTTCTTAGTTATTTATTCTTTGAATTCAGGGGATTCAAAAAGCGTTGAGGTGATGTGTCGCATGTCCTAAGAACACGACAAATAATAATAAAAAAATATATACTACAGAGACTTCTACATTGTGGACAGCAAAAAGTCCCTTATTGTAAATGAATGTTGTACCCACAAGGGTATTAAGATATGGAGCTTTGATTTATAATACGCACCCGTGGGATTGGGCGTTATTGGATTTTTGCATCGCCAAGACTGGTAATTTTTCCACTGTCCTACTTTCTATTAAAAAAAACATAGCAGAATGGTGTATGGGAGAGACATACGGGCCACCGAGAAATCTGTTTTCCTTCCTACAACTCTTCGTACTGAATCCCCGAGATGCTCCAGGGATAAGGTTTGACCGGTTCTTAAGAACAGCCGATGCTCCATCAGCTTTTGCTCCATCGGATGATATCATTGATTCCATTGGATGGAATCTACTCGGAACATTTAGAACTTTCGATCCCTAAGTTCTAAATAAATCTTTTACGTTAACATAGTCCTAAATTCAGAGACCGAGCGGCTACCAGAATCATACGACGGATGTTGAACAGGCTCTGATTTATAGCCCAACCATCGCCACCCCATGAATATTCCTTAATGCAAAACATTTTCTATGTGACATTTACAAGACTTTTATATAAATTGTAAATGTCACATAGGGAAATGGGTTGGATTAAGGAATATTAATGGGATCATAATGGATGTCTGATTATCTCACATTAAAACAAAAATGAGTAACATTAGTTTATAAGACCTTTGATTTCCCTTCAGATGTAATTAGGGATCTCAGCCGTCCCTCCGAAGGAGGCATTTATTATCTCGGAAGCATAAGAGCCTTTACATCTTTACCTATGAACATTGGTCCACTAAGCAAAAATCACAACTTGGTTTATCTTGAGTTTTAGCCCAACAATGCTGTTTTTCCAACTCAATACTAGAGGTGGGTGGCCGGGGAAGAGCATGGAGTGTTACGTTATCAGAAGAGCTGGAGTGGAGCTGAGTCAAGTCTTTTTTGGAAGGCAATGTAATGGACGGAAGTGGGCTTCTCCCAGCTCTCTGCTACTTGTCTACATCAGTTTGGCCTCTTCTGAGCACTTCCGCAAAAAGGCGGAGCCTCTGCCCGCATCGCTGGGGCAACGTCTCCCCTGATTGGAGGAATGGGGGGCAGGTTGTCCCCCTGGTGTGAGAAGAGCCGCTGTTGCAGAAGTACTCAGAAGAGGCCAAAATAACGCGGAAGGAACTGCGGAGAAGAAGAAGAAGAAGCAGAGCTGCCAAGATGGAAAATTGGAGACATGGATGTGGCTGGAGGAGAAGGTAGGGAGACATTGAGAGAGGGTGAGAGAGAGAGAGAGAGAGAGAGAGAGAATGAGGATGATAGAGAAAGAGGGTGGGAGAGAGAAAAAAAGAGCAAGAGAAAGAGGGCGAGAGAGAGTGGCAACTTATTTCGATTCTGTATAAAAAAAATAAAATAAAAAAAAAATTGAAAGGGGCAGTAAATCAAAATTGTTGTCCGAGATGAATGGACCAAGACTGCAGAAAAGGTTAGTCTGTGTTGGTCCATATACACAGATCTAATAACCGGCAGTCTAAGATAGTAATTAGCAGTCTGCACTAAATGCAGTGTCTCAATGCTATGAGGACGCGAACGGCACTTCTAATAAAACGTAACAGCAGTCATTTTATAATACCATTGTTAAGCACGACTATCTTTCTTCAAATAATCTACAGTCATGAAATTGAAGTACCCCGTCATACTTTTTCCTTCTATTAATATGGACCTTTCACTTACGAACCTACTTTGGAAGGAAAATATATTAAGAGGTACAATGCTGAACACTATCCGAAGACACCGCGTTACTTAATTTAATCTGTAGGAAGGAGAAATATGTTTATCCTACCTCTATTAAGAAGACTGACTGTTATTCCCAAGTGTAAGTGAATCACATTATTATCATTGTCCCGTTAGTGGGGGGGGGGATCATAGAACGCGTTGGGCTACGGGCAGAAAATATGCTTCTCACACGGCAGAGAACGTCGATAGTTGTCACTCCCGTGTGGGCAGAATTCAATTCTTTTATAAAACAATAAGAAACAACAACAAATGAATCTGCGTTATCAGTAGAAATGAGACATGACACATACAATAAGACTGGGTAACAAAGAGCTCTTTGACAGTCGTTGTTACTTAAACCTTCGTAGTACAGTTTATCATCGAGATGAAAAGAAAATATCTAAGGCCGAGCACGGCTTAGTCCAGATACGGTGTTTTACGTTTGAACAAAATGCCGAAAATTTAACACAACATAGCAGATTATTTAACAGAAACGGTGGACATTTATGAATATGAAAAAATAAAACAGGGTTAAATAGGGTCTCGGCAGTATGCTGTCCTTGGAGCCACATGTCCTCCGGCAGTGGAGTCCTGGGATAGAACATGTCCATCGGCCAAGTAAAGAAGATGGCAGCCATGGAGGTAGGTTCTTGGGGGCAGCTGGTGGCAGCACCCCACCGGAATAACTCTGGAAAGCTATCTTGGGCATTGTCAATTGCGTATTCAAAACGGCTTGTTCGCTAAACCATGAGTCACACGTAAATTGAGGTCTATGTATCATGAATGACCAACCCTGCCAGAGGTTATCCCTACATAATGTACATCAAACAACGGGATCGCATCTCCTAAGTAACCATCTATCATGATGTGTCAACGGCCCTTCGTGCAGAAGAAGACCACATAGTGAAGCGAGATTAAAGGGTTCACCTGCTATAACTAACCGCGAGTTTAATGAATAATTCCTTTTAACAAAACCGCAGAACTCTGTACTGGTCAGGTTCGCGTGCGCTATATCCGTGAAGGTTAGAAATGGTTACTGAAGGAGTCCCTACTGAGATCAAGAATGATAAATGATTTATGCGATTTCTTTCATCTCTGCCAACGCGGTCAGAAAAGTTAAGATTTGTTATAATGATATAAAGGCTTGACGTAGGGATTGTGCCCACATGGCCCACTATTTATACCCCTACTGACTATTTTAGGATTTGCTTTGATCAACTTGCACGAGGTGTAGAGCGTTAAGAAACTTGCGGAATGTCTTGAACTTGGACTATTGCATGGGTCAGGATACGTGTGGCTTCAAAACGGTCACTCCCATGACCACCAGCCAGTAAGAGGTAGAGCTGGGAGAAACGTAACAAAATGTTTTTTGCGGAATTACAGCGGTTTCCGGTGGGAGGAAGGTACTACTTTCATCCCATTTCCAGAGAAGGGAGAGTTCTTTCGCCCAGCACTCGCAACACGGAAACGCATGGCTATCTCGGGATGTTCACAATGTCATCTCTAATATGCTGAGTGCTTTTTAATGGCTAATTAACCCCGTTAGTTATAGGTATTCAATAATAGAATAAGCTGTCTGCCTCGGAGACCTTTCTCTCTTATTGACTGTCTCTGGATCGGTGGCGTGTTGGTGGCCGCATAAACCGCTATGTCGGGGAGAAGACATTCTTATAAAACCCACGTCATTTATCATGGCAGCCGTAGGCATTCTGTGTATATATCATTACGTGTATAATTCTCATATTGTTCCCTGTTTTAGTACACATGAAGAATATGTGTTCTTCTGTGTGTACGATATATGTGGGTTGTCCGCCTAGGCACACGTAACTCATATATGGTTGGCACTCTAAAGGTTAAAATCAGGACAGGCTAGCAGAATAATCTAATAATCACTTTACAATAGAGTACACTGTAAATGACATGTGAAGTTCTTTAAGGGTTAAATCTGATAATACTCTGCTCAATTTAATGTTTCATTCCAAACATAAATTCTTGTAACCCTTCTTTGTCCAAATCTTTCCCAGAAATAATTAAGCGAGAAACGTTGCTCCACTTTTTTAGGGAATGCATAACTGTCATGTGACACAAACACTGTGGTCTAAGATGAAAGAGTCTCTTAAATGGCCTGTTTTACAAAAAAAAATCTGATTTATCTTTCAGATGAACAAATACAATGATAGATCTGATAAGGCGTATTCGCTTTATGATCTAAGGAGTGCAATTGATCTTTTAAATGAGATATTGATGATTATGGGGAAAAAAAATGTCTATTTTTTGAAGACCCCGCTAACTAGGAAACTTTCGTCAATAAATTACTGATCGGAGGCAGATCAATAAACTAAACTAAAGTGTCCTAATCTGCTGCAGATTAGCTGTTTTTAACAGAACGATAAATATAATCCATGTGGATGCGTATAGTTTTTTTTATCTCCCCAGAAAACCCCATGTTTTTAGGTTTTTCCTACGGAAATAACCAATATTTCCAATATTTATCAGATGTTTGGAAATAACACGTTTGCATCGCTGGTCCCCTAAAATTAATCTCCTTCCGGATTGAAAGCCAAATGGTAATCTAGATGTTTTTTTTCCTTATCTCGATATTTTCCCCTCCTTCTCCGTCCTTATTACTCTTTTACATTCCGAGACTCCGGAATGCCGAGATCTCAGCCTAATATATCATCAATGGAGTCTCTTCCTGCGCGAACGGCTGAACCAGACTGCCAGCTCCGGCTGTGGAATTGTTAAACCCATTATCTTGTATTTTAGACATTGCCTTCCAGTCTCTATCCGGCTTTTTTTTTTTCTTTTTTTTCTCTAGGTCCTTTAATCTCGTTAATTTTTACTGCTCACTTACAGCAGACTGATGTCTCGGTAAGGATTCGGCACATTGCGACCCTCTAAGGAAGAGGATGACACAAATTATCTAATTGTCGACTCGTAGGTGGCTCATTTTGGTCGAGGACTAAAGTGTGATCACAGATAGAATTTCAGCCGTGTCTTCTAATTCACTAATAGACTTGTTAGTGTTCTCCGGGGGCTATTTAAACTATACGTGAAATTTGTGTCAAGTCAATCAGTGACCTGTACAAATTCACTAAAGACTTATAAAAAAAGAAAGGAACACGTTAACCAGAGCGTGAATTCTTTCCGCTTTCATATTCTTCTTACCCCACATTTTAACTTTTAATTCTGTATTTTTTTACCATTTTTTTTTCTTTATTTGAATTAATATATATATAAATAATAAAAAATAAAAATAAAAAAATAATAAAATATTTTAACATTCCACTTAGACAAAATATTAATTGCAATAATCCTTAGCGGAGATCTGTCCATTTAATTTGTTCCCCTTAGGTTTAAACATAAAGCAAAAAAAAAAAGAAAATCTGTTATAAAACCTTTAACAGCCTATTAGAGCCTGCTTTTGCGTCACGTGACAATTATGAGTTCCGGTCTAAAATAACAAATAAAAAAAATGGAATAGGAAGCGATGATGAATTTAGCTCTGAAAGTATTAGCAGCGCCTTTGAATGTCTTAATAACTAAGAGTTCTTCTCTGAAACTTCTTTACAAAAAACTTCATTAATGGGACACAACAGTTTCTGGAAATGTAAGAAATCTTGCTTATTTTGCAGGATAATAAAAATTAGGAATGCAATCATTCAGGTCATCTCTGCTCCCCACCGGGTCTCACCAAGACTCACAGCACGGACAGAAAGAAGCAGGAGACCCCCGCGGGAGCCGATGAGGTTACAAACTCGGCAGTGTATAATAATTGCTTATTTATTGTCAATAATCAGCCACATCGATATTCAGCACCACCCAACGCGTTTCGCCCCGAACTCAGCGCTTATTCATAGGAATTTTGCAGTATATGCAATGTGTCCAATAGTACATATAATTTGCATTAAAAGCAGGAAAAAATATAAAAAAGCAATATGTTTTTGAAAATGTAAATAAAATTTTTTTTAAAAAAATAATAAAAAAATATATACTCACGCACATAGGTTAACAAAATATATTATATATTTTACAGAAATTCTGTAGCAGGAACCAAAATTTGCTGCTTTTAATTTTTTTTATTTTTTTTTTAGTTTAGATTCCATAGAGAAAGTTGCCTGTAGCAGAAATAAGTAAATATTAGAGTGTCCGGGTTCTGTAGCACGGGAAAACACTGAGCAATCTGGTATGGAAATTGTCCTAGTTATAAATATGTTTGGCATACCTTTTCACCGACAACTCTTCGAAGCCCGCGAGAGGGATATATAACGCTGAACACTCTGATTATATGGACTTGAGGATTGGGAATTAGAGTCAATACGGTAACTCTGGAACCACATCAAAATTTATCTCCGAGATTGGTAGCAGAATTACTGCGGGTAGTTTCAGTACTCGAGAGGACGTTTAAGGTGGAGAAAGAAACTAAAATCAACAACAGGCATTTATTAGAAGTATAAAATATACAGGAACAATATTTACAAAGCCAAGGTTAAACTTGTGCAACTGCGGCTTATAAGTTTGGAATCTAAATAACTCTTGTTCGGAGTTCCACTTCTGCCTCTACACTTTTAGAGTACAGCGAGTGGCGTATTTACCTTCGGCACTGCCCTGGTTTAGGTCATCACTAGCGGGCATTGGGTTATGACGTCATATCCTGGAGCTAAACTTTTAAAGAAAGTACAGAAGGAGACTACGTAGGGCTCTGCCGGCTTAACATAGTCTTAAAGGGCCAGTTGGGGAGATCAGTGGGCTCCCCTTTAACCTGCCCATTTAGTAATGGCGTTCCAAGGATCCTGAAGGCTCTGCCAGGTTATGAGGCAGAGGAGACCTGATGTCGTAGGCCTAGGCGAAAACTTCCAATTCTTAAACGGGGCATGTACCTAAAGCCCAACTTGCTCGCCAGCCCTAAAGCCACCAGCTGAACAGTAGTTGCCGGAAATTTAGAAAAGATTGTTTAGAGAGAGTTCTTTGTATAAAATCAAAATCTGTGTATTTTTATAAAATGTAATTTTTAATCCATAACTAAAAATCCACGAATTGCCAAATGTTACATAATTTTGCAATCACGTAACGCGTTTCATCCAATAGCAATGACTTACTCATAGGTCTGGGCGAGAACTTGCCGCTGTGTATGAGTCAAAGTTAGTAAGACAAAATCGGGGTCATTTTTACAGCATCTTTCCTGTCTTATACAGATTTATGTGTGAGATTTAATAAAAGTCTCATCTAGCGGTGGACAAAAACTCTCAACTGTTTCCTAAAAATGGATGGAAAAAGTGACCAGTATTTTAAAATGATTTCAAACACCAGAAGTGATTATCCCAGTTTTATAACGCCTGCCAATTAACTTCATTTGTAAAAAAAAAAAAAAATAGAGAATTTTATGCACAGGTGAAAATCACGTCCTGAACCAGCTCTTTGTGCGTACCTGGGAGCTTTCCAGGTTAGGCTACCCAGAGCTCGACCACTCCTGGGGGAATGGCTCCATCAATGGGCTTGGCTAGGCCATAATACCCTAACGTAGGCATGGATTACGAAAGAAAGTAGGTGAGGCCAAGGGCCAGTCCCTTAACAGGAGAAGGAGGAAACTGACCCGGAGACCCTGGAAAGCAGGGCTTCACATGGAGACCCCGGGCCAGACCTGGACCGTCCCAACGTACAGTTTCTGTAACTTTACGTTGTATACAAGGGCATCTCTAAAAACAATCCAACAACACAATTTGAAAAGTTGGATCATTTTTAGATGTACGCGTGTTGGACAAGCTTACCATACGTGACTGATTCTGTAACAATAAATTTCAAACTTCAAGAGAAAACTAACTGCGTATTATTTGCCCGTGACGTATATTCTAAGTAAAATACATTTCATATAAAAATCATATAAAAGAAAGTCATAGTATATTTCTTACAATTCAAGAATAAGCAGTGGCCTTGAAATAGTTTTATCTCTACTTTCCATAAAAAAAACAACAAATGTGGTTCAGGTAGTATTTTATACATGGGACGGAAAAACAAAAATTACACACACAAGAAAAAAGAAAATCACAATAGAAGCACAATAATTGCTGTATTACTCCATCTTTATTGCCAATTCTTAATGGCTTTTCAAGGTCACGATCATAAAAATAATTCCCTATGAACGGGAGAGAAAAGAACAGAATACAATGTTATCCGTCTTCCCGGGACTTGTGAAACCAGCGCATTGTTCCCTATCATTTTGTTAGTTAATAGTGTGTCAAAAATTCTTACACATCAAATCATTTCAGAAAACAAGAGTGGAAATACAACAAGCGCACGACACAACCTTGTAAAATCATGGTGACAAGCGAGTTTCACTCTCGGGCCAACACTTACCAAGCAGTGATATTCCATAAAACGTGTCTCGGATCACTCAAATTATTTTTAACAGGCTATTCCTAATTCTAAAGGGACACAGAATGACAGGGGGATTCAGAAAAATGGTAAAAAAAAATACCCGATAGTATCTATTTTTTTTCTTCCATTTATTGTAAGAAAGAGTTTTTGGATATTCATTATTTAAGGGTCTGTGAATACGGATATTATTTTGTAAAGGTGAGGGCATCTGCCATAAGGTTGTAGACAGACTGGCATCTAAACTAATAAAATAGATCAGTGAATAGCAGATCTATAGAAATCCTACGGTGTGTGAGTCTGGTCCTTTCTTAGTAGTTATTGCTATTTCTGTACCACCTCGAAGCGCTGTTGTGGTTGTGATACCCACTGAACATCCTGGCAAGACCGTGGCAAGACTTTGGGCCCCCTATCCCCTGTTAGCAAGCCTAACTCTACCAGAATGGAAAAGTGGAGGACTATCTGGAGAGTTGGAGCTTGGAGGTCTTATGTGGTCCTCGATCCTTGGCAACACGAGAGGAACAGGAGAAGAGAACCATGCGAGGTCAGAGGTACATATGTCCTTGCTCCAACCTAGCATGGCAGCCGTGTAGTACAGAAATTGGGGTTTATTTGGAGCCACACAACCCAAAATTCCTGTTTTATTGCCCCTGGTGACACTAGGACACAAGACATTAGATGGGCAACTTTTTTTTTTTTTTTTTAGTACTAAGCAGTATTTCTAAAAGCTACCCATAGAAACACAGAATTCGGTGGAAGTGAACCATTTGGCCCGTCTAGTCTGTCCATTTTCGCTCATGTAAGACATTAATCAGACACTTTACATGTGGGCTGGGAAAGGTTATTAAGGGGTGAAGAAAAAAAAAATTGGTTGAACATTTAGGTACATTTTGAGTCTAGAGACAACAGCTCCTGCTACATAATAATTTCCAGCTATTTGAGTCAATAACAAGAGGCACGATTAGCTCCAGGTTTACCGAACGGTCAAGGTAACAGACAGCGGCGGCGAACTGGCAGAGATTTGTTTAGTTCACGTATATTTATTGCAAATGCTGGGAGACGACTGAGTTACAGGACATGGTTTGATCTATGCCTCGTCAAAATATAGCCTTGTCATACACACGCATTGCCGAAAGCGCAGAATCGCCCCGCAATATAACCCGTTCCTTACCGGGAAGCATCGAGAGATGGAGCCCGCCATTTTGATTTTTGCTTAGGCTCTTGGGCTTAAAAGAAACTTCCAATTCAGCCCATGGATTTGTGCTGTTAATCTGGCTTATTCACAAGAATAATTAATAATGCCATTATTTCCCATGGTTTTACCTATATACGGGGCAGGTAGCCACAAAGGGGTGGGCTCGGGGTAAAATACACCATTGGCACTATGCATGCCTACATATTGATCCCCTAAGATCTTCTTCCATTTGTGCATCTGATATAATAATTTATGAAGTGTTCTAGGAAAATGATGTTATTTCCAATTTTTCAATTTGTGTCAAACTAAATATTAAGTTTTAGTTTTGCAAATACACTTTTTTTTTAAACAAGTCATGTAAAAGAAAGCATAGCCATTGGAGGGAGATTTTTTTTTCTTAACCATCAATAATGCACTAAATGAAAACCATCTGGCTGCTGTTAAAACACTTGATAACATTTTGATCAAATTAACAGCGTTATTTGTGAAATTAGACAATCTGGTCAGTGCTGGAACGGTCAGAATTAATTATTCTTCATCGCTATAAGATTTCCAGAGCACGTTTAGAAACTTTAGTTCTAGGACACAGTGAAGTCATTTTTTAGACGATTCTTCACAATTTTCTTACATTTTGTTCAATCTACACCGATTCTCGTGAGCAACCAAACGTTACACGCTATACTAATGCCCTATAAAAGTTTTTTCACCAACAACCATAGTTGATGGGTCAAATGCTGGACGTATCATAGAGAAGAAATGTATGGCAGTAAACATTCTCTAGAGGTTCATGTGCAGTCTTGGAGATAGAGGGGGTAACAACCTCTTGCGTGGGCTGACAGAGTTGCCACCTTTTGTTCTTTGAGACTTTGAACTTGGGAGTGTAACTCGAGTGTGGCCAGGGTTATGACCATGAGTGTAGTTCTACTGCTGCCAGCTAAAATGTTTGGTTCAGAAGAGAAAAAGAAGAGGAGAGAAAACAAGGCAGAAAAGCAAGAAAGGTAGAGGGAGAGAAAGGGAGAGAGAGAGAGAGAGAGAGAGAGATAACAAAGGAAAGAAAAGAGAAGAGAAAGAGAGAGGGGAGAGAATTAAATGGGAAGAGAGAAAAGTTAGAATGCAGGATGGACAGACAAGAAGGATAAATCAGAAAGTAAATGAGAGAAAAGAAAAAGATAGGAGAAGGAATATAGAATGGAGAGCAGAAAGAAACGATAGGATAAAAGAGAGACAGGAAAGAGATTAGTGAAAAGAAAGAGAGGGGAGAAGAAATAGAGGAGATTGGAGAGAGAGAGAAAAAGAAGAGAGATGGGAAAGATACAGGAGACATGTAAAAAAAATGAGAGAGCGAGAGAGAGAGGGGGGGGGTCATCATCACAGTCTATAAAAACTCTGCAATATGTATGAGCATTATGGGGCCATTGCATATAGAAGAGATGGGTTACCATATAAATAAAACTGGGTAACACAAATTCTGCAGTTGGAGATTTTGCCCAGGCCTAAGACGGCAGGTTTATGGGAGCGGGAGCCCCTCTGCCGCATCTACGCCACTACTCAACGGGCCGGTTAAAAAGGAGATCCATAACACTATGGAGGGCTGCGCAGAGTCTCCATTGTTGCCTTCAGTGCCTCCCTTCCTTTAAATGTGGAGACTGTGATATGACATCATACCCCGACAGCCGGTAGACAGGAGAACGGCACAGAAGTCGGCTAGGGCAAAGCCAGAAGTAAATATGCCACGGCTCAACGGCCGTGTAACCTCTGCCAGAGAAAATGTGCATGGGTTTCTCCATTCTCCATAGTCTTATCTATATATATAGAGTTGTAGCCGACATGGAAACGTTAACTGTGTGTTAAAAGGCTACTGAACTCATCATTTCACGCTGATTTGTACATAACGCGGGTATTATAGCTTGAACCACACCGTTCAGTAGCGCTTTAGAAGCGGCTTCACTCGGTTCTGGATCTGGTGAAAGATCCGGCTCATTTATCAGCAATCTATGGAAGGACCGAAAAGATGTTTTCGTCATTTTCACTGTCAGAATGAAATATCCTCTAACGGGGACCATATTCCGAGCATTACCGTTAGTTTGCAGTACAGGCACGTAGGGAGACGACATCTCAAACTGGATAAACAGAGAAGTCGCGCAAAGAGATGTGCCGGAACATAACCGTAAGAACCAGTTGTGCATAGGCTATTTCAGCAAGTAAGACAATTCAATAAATACAACGATCCCATTCGTTTTCACGAGTTCATGTTAAAAAACCATCGATCCTTAAGTCAAAGAAGAGCTCGCGTTCTAATTTAATAAGGACCAGTGATTCGGAGAATAGGTAAGCCAAAATAATCATTTTTGTTTCCAGTTTTTGTATGGTTTATACGAAAGAGGGGGGGTTAGGGAGAGACGGAGAGCAAAAAAGAGAGCTAAATAAATTGAAAAATCACACAAAATTATTTTATTTGAAAATTTGGCAAAGCCGGACCAGTCTGTAAATCAAGGAAATGCAACCATAACACATATTAGGAATAGTAATAAAAATATTAGGAATACTAATAATAATAATAATAAATAATAATAATAAAATAATAATATTAATAATATAAAATAATAATAATCTTGACACAATTCATGGTTCTTAACAAACCCTTACTATACTGCCTACAGCAATAAGCTGGTCCATGGTTAAAGGTGGTTAAAAAGGCATCAAAACCACTGTTTTCCAAGAAAATTTGTGCCTACTGGGTATCCTTGTTTGTATTCAATGTAATGTATATGGTATGGTACAAACATATAATTGCCAACGGGGGGGCATCTACTAAGACCTCTGCAGCCCTACCTATGATCTCCTTATCTTTCGCCATGGCCAACTTTGACCTTGTCCCGTTACTCGTTTAAATGGCCCATTTCTCCACAAGATCATGTTATAAATATTTGGCAGCGACGCAAGTTGGGGTGTTAATAGAAACGGCCAAACACGTTGCGGTGGAGATGTCTAGAAGATGTCTCTTTTTTTACGTCAGTCTCCTGTGAATGAAACGATTTTAAGCAACCAATTTCATGGGTTTTGGCACTGCTGTATCATAAATAAGGATTTTTTTTATTTATTTATGTATTTCTTTATTTATTTTAAGTACCGGCTCCCATGGTGGCCACTATCGAGTATATCTTGTTACAGAAGGCTTAATAAAATGTAAAAAAAAAAACCCGTGGTTTCAAAGGTCTAAGTATCAGTCTTTTAGAAGGTCCTCAGGCATGACGAGCTCCCGATTTGAACTTCTTTGCTATGTTTGGGCACCAGGTCCATGGAAGCAAGCGATTTTGCCCCTGCCTTCTGCACTCATATTTAGTAAAAGAGTCAACATTTTAGAAAAAAGGCTCTTAGAAATTCCTAAATACACCAATGCAACGTTTTTTTTAATTTGTTTTTTTTTATTTCGAGTAACCATTATTTTTGTCCAATTTACCGCATGAGACGAAAGACGCGTCGCTTGCGTAAAGCAGTTTTTTTTTATTTATTTATTTTTAAGGCGACTAAGTTCTAAATCTCCCCGTTTATTAGGAACAACTCTTGAAAAAATTTCTATTCATTGATTTTAACAACTGTCTCAGAAACAGAAAATCATACAAATTGACTTTCATCCCCGCAGGGAAAATCCATAAACCATTACGAGAAACAAAGCAAGTTTTTCGGCCCCCTTCTATTCCTTTGTTACTCGCTTGTTGAGAAAAAAAAAATGCATTTTAAAGGTCACTCACCTATTATACGCGAAAAGCGAGAGGCCATCCCCTAAAAACATGTCTGCCCTTTAACAATGTTTTTTTTTCTTCTTCTTCTTTAATTTAAGGATTTTTTACCTTTTTTTTTTTTGACCGGTATGCACTTTATTTCCAAAAGCAGAGCTTAATTTCATTTCTATCAGCTGGCGGAGCTTTTCACATATTACGGCTCCGATGGGAATAATGAAATTTTATTATGTTACAGTATAACAACTACAAAAAAAAAAAAAAAGCATCACAAAAATCATACGATGTTTGAAGGCATCGGTGGCCTTTAAAGTTTCAGACCTTGCTAACAAAACGCTACAATATTTCTATCATGTTTCCTGGATTTAAAACCCGACCAATATTAATAATAGTAAAGTTTCAAAACTTCTTACTTATCGCTGTGTTTAAGTTTGGAGAAATAACATATTGCGGCTTTCTTTATTTTTTTTCTGTAGGTGAACGTAGAGAGGGTACGGAGATCTTTAATGTAATGACTGGGTTGGAAAAAGTCAATTTTGTCTACAAAGTCGTCCCTCCCTTGTACAAAAGACGTTGATGATATATATATATATATTAATCTATATTATAAAATATATATACAACTACTTGTACAAAAAAAAAAAAGGACCAGCGCTAATACAGATCTGTTTACATGTGACAATCATGGTATGTGTGCTTCAAGAGCTACGGAAAAATGCTCTTCAAGGGGAAATCCATGGAAAAAAAGTATTTTCCTTCTTAAACATACTGATGTATGGGGTAATATACCCCCCCAGCGCTGTATACAGTAATATAACCCCCCAGCGCTGTATACAGTAATAT
>VKOC01000001.1:269246-288370 GCA_009364415.1 Spea multiplicata
ATATATATATATATATACTATTTAGCACCTGCATGTAGATTCGCATTTGAAAAATACACATTTTTTGCGTAAACCCACCCGCCTCTCTAAACCTGTTTATTGGAGAAGATTTCCCCGGCTAGGAATGTATCGGTATAGACTTTTCATTCGAAGGCACAATTGAATAATACAAACTGCATTATAGAGCTAACTGAGCGGCCATCATATTCTAACAACATTTGACCAGCGCTGGCATGCAATAATTTGAAACTGGGTTATAATAATAATAAAGAATAATAATAATAAGAAAAACTATTAATGTTGGCTGTCAGTTTCTGTGTGCCGGGGCATTATTTTCGGCTTCACCTTTAGTAACCCTTGAGGACGGATCCCCGTTGGGCTTTATAATACAGCCTTGTGTAAACTCTTCTCATGCATTATCTTTGTGTACGGAAAATGTCTTTTATTCACAAAAGGACAGTTTGCACAAAGCTTGGTATTTATTTAAAGAGCTTCCTTACCTTCCCATCCTTTTAAACATTTTAATAAAGCCGTCTGAGTCCCGGAGTGAACCGCGTTTATTAAACCTGGAAATTACTAGGTAGTGGTTCTGCACAATGAAATATTTCAAATGATATGCCGGGTTCAAGAACAGATAAGGAGGCTGGTGCCGCGCATGTGCCTGTCATGGAAACAGGGCGCACAGAGATATCTGGAAACTCCAGAGCGATGGTCGATAGGCACGTCCAATTATTCAGCTTGCTGAGGCTTACTTGACCTAAAGAATAGCAATATTTCTGCCAAATTCACCCCGTTTTTGCTCAGAACAGCCAATGCAACTATGGGTGCCACCAACATCAGGAGAAGAAGACATTGTCAATGTAGGACACTCTGCTAAGTAAAGTGAGAAGATCCCCTCCGTGTTCCCTGTTAGGTGACAAGAATTCTTACTATGGCGTCTTCCCAAATCTGCTATAAACCCCCAGCGCTGAGCAACTTGGCCTCGGAGGAATGGGGATTTTAGTCCCTCTGGCAAAAGGCAAGGCGAGTTACACCTCATAGCAACTTGGCCTGGGGAGTCCAGGCTTCAGGCCTAATGGCTTCGGCGTTAGCAGTTAAAGGTCCGTAAGAGCGACTCTTCATTGGGTGATACAGAAGGAGGCTCCTGCTGGCAACCAATAGAGTCGCTCTTCTGGACCTTTAAAATCCTGGCGCCAAAGCTGCTCTGTATTTTTACCATGTTAACCCCATATTAACCCTTTAAAAAAAAATAAACACGTACACAAATAATTGCCCAAACACACACTTGTGGTAAAATGTACTGTTCGCATAAGTAACAGGAGTTTACAATAACCTCTTTAAACTATTTTCTCGCCCACAGAGAAAGTAGAGTTTTTCATACGATACTTTACTGGGACCTTTTTTTAAACACAAAAAAATTATTCTTGCTTCACTTTTACCCCCCAAGAGATTTATAAACCCCTGAGTGCCCAGGAAGTGAAAGTGCACTTGTGTTTTGAAACCTGTTTGTACCCCAAGGGTTAAAATAGTATCTGATCTCTCTGGAACTTGACTTAATGGATAAGAGAAACTATAGTAGTGAAGCGGGGACTCCAAGGTGTTCCATAAACCACAAACAAGATAAACCAAAACCACAACGATCGCTATGGAAATACCGTTAAAACCACAAACCACCGTTAAAACCGCAGCTGGACGTCCTTCAAGTACGGCCCAAGAAATCCGCAAGGACCGGAATGCATTAGTGACAAATCAGAGCTGTGAAAGGGTAGAAGAAACCATCAATAACCTATTAGAATGTTAAATAGATAAAACCTAAAAAAAAAACCTATAAGACCTATATAGTTATTTTGACGTAAAAAGAAAAAAAAAAGCTTATTATGTGAGGTTTGTTTTTTTTTGCTTAATACGTTAAAGCACATTTAACATATCTTAGAACTCCAGGTCGCGGGAGCTGTGTTGTGACACGCCCCACTCCCCGCCCATTTCCCCCTTAAATAGCTGTGTGTCCCGCGATGTCATCGGCTACGCCCACTGGCGCCAGCGGGACTTCCTGTCTGCATCCCGCAAGTGGGGGGCTCCTGCTGTATCTGTATCTTTCTTAACTTGTTTAAAGTTTACAGCGCTGCGGAATATGTTATTTCTTAATAAATAAAGAATAATAACGACAGTACAATCGCGTTCTGCAGCCCCCCTGACGGCGTGTTGGTACGAGTGCCCCTTCAACTCATTTGGAAAATTTATACCGCATGGCTTCGTTCTAATTAACGCAACGTCGCATGATGGATTTGTATTTTTATGTGCATTCGGGGAAATGCGGTCTCACACTTCTCCATTTCATTCCCTCGCTTTTTTTTTCTTGGGGGCAATTAACCTTTCTCATAAAAGCCTGCACATTTCTTCTTCCCGCAGAATTCGTTTGGGACATGTGACAAGGGAGCCCTACGGACGTAGAAGCGGGTCATCTAGCTTGGTTATCATCACCAATTATTGTGCATCATGGAAATGAAATCATTATACTATATACTGTATATATTAAATATAATATATAAATCAACTATGGCAAAAAAAATTTAATAAATCAGGTATCAAAAGTATAAACAAAAAGACCCAAACTTAAGTCAAATTTATAATACGGAAGCTGGAAAACGAAACTCTTAAATCAACTTTATCATTACACACGGTATGTGTCCCCTTTTATCGCTGCTCTACCTGGTTTTACCTGTTTGGTTTTTATCATACCTTCCAACTATCCCATATTTTGCAAGACAGTCCCAAATCTCAGGCCCCGCCCAGCTGAGCTGGCCAGTTTCCCGGTTGCGTGGGCAGTGGGTGTCATGGACAGGTTTGGAGGAACCTCTGACTACCTCACGCAGGTGTAAAATCGATCAGCACAGACCTCCATCGCAACTCCCGTGCTCAGCTTTAAAGTGTTGCGAGGTGCCGTGCCGCCCTGTCCCCACCCATCCCCGCCTCCAGCCAACCCCTCCCTTTGCATATGACCACACCCACCAACAAAAGCCTCCTCTTTCTGCACCCACCTGAAAAGTTGGTTGGGTGTGAAGTACACATAAGTTGTAAATTCAACGCTGCAAGAGATCCTAGTGCGACCAACTGTCCTGCAATTACCGAGACAGCCCTGTGCCCCAGGGAATTCAGATCAGGTATGCAAAAAGAAAAAAGCGCATTTTATTTTTTTAAGTTAAAACTATTAAAAAGAGCATCTTTCCGTAGTCAGCTGAAATTCGGACATGGTTTGACACAAAAAAAAATGTTTTGAAATATCTTCCTTTCATGCAGATGAAATCTGTATTCTACTTTCCTTCCTCGAAGGGGAAAAAAAAATAAAAAAAATCTAGTATTTTCTGTGGAACTGAATATTTCCTCTGTCTCCGCATCAGTGAAAAATTATCTTTTTTTCCAGTTTGGGAATCTGCCAATAACTAATCATTGAAGTCATTCTTTTGAAAAGGACTCACAGTTTCAACGATAATTAAATGTCTATTGATAGCGGAGTTGTATGGGATTAAAGATTACAGCTGGCAAGTGGCTGCGCTAAACCACGAGAGGCATCCGAACGGCCCGGCCGGCCGGCTAGCCTCGCACTACAGAGAAATTAAACAAGACTACCCAGGCGCTAATCTCCCAAACGGGCAACTGGGGCGATGGATAACCGAGAAGAATAAATGAGAATATCTGGATTAGAATAAACTGCAAGGATAACGCTAAGCGAAGAGGATGATCCGTACGAGGAAACCTGAGAAACCTGAGGAAAACTGGCATTAAGTGAATACCTGCCATGTTCCCCTCCGTACAAAGGTCCCTCTTTTGAACCAAAATCCCTGCGTCACAGGGTTTTAAAGCCCTATCACGATAATGTGAAAAGAAACAGCAAAAATTGGGCTCATAAATTAAATTATGGAAATAAAATACTGCATTCTTCTAAATGCATTAGTTATTTATCATAAATGGCAGTCAATAGATTGTAAAGCCAAATAAAAATGTAAATAATAGTTTTATAGTACAGCGCCACGGAATATGACAACGCTACATAAAACGATAATAATAATACAGAAATATGGGTAGCCAATGAAATCGCATAACACGTAGAGGGTGCGAGCTACGGCAAAGATACATGTCCTGCGCACAAAGTAAGAGAAGTGAGGGGGAGACGGGGGGAAGAGAAGGAGAAGTTAGAGAGAAAGAAGAAAAGCGAAGAGGAGGAGAGAGTGATAGAGAGACAGAATGAGTGAATGTGTGTATAAGTATATGGTCTTAGGGTTAGTGTGTCTGAGCATATTCTGTTTTAGAGCGTGTGTCAGTGTATGGTATTAGCCTGTGTGTGTGAGGGTACATTGTTAGCCTGTGTGTGTGAGGGCACAGTGTTAGCCTGTGTGTGAGGACACAGTGTTAGCTTGTGTGTGAGGGTACAGTGTTAGCTTGTGTGTGAGGGTACATTGTTAGCCTGTGTGTGTGAGGGCACAGTGTTAGCCTGTGTGTGAGGACACAGTGTTAGCTTGTGTGTGAGGGTACAGTGTTAGCTTGTGTGTGAGGGTACAGTGTTAGCCTGTGTGTGAGGGTACAGTGGTTAAGCCTGTGTGGTGAGGGTACAGTGTTAGCCTGTTGTGTGTGAGGTACAGTGTTAGCAGTGTGTGAGGGCACAGTGTTAGCCCTGTGTGTGTGAGGGTACAGTGTTTAGCATGTGTGTGAAGGGCACAGTGTTAAGCAATGTGTGTGAGGGTACAGTTGTTAGCATGTTGTGTGAGGTACAGTGTTAGCATGTGTGTGAGGGTAGCAGTGTTAGCCGCTGTGTGTGAGGGTAGCAGTGTAGCATGTGTGTGGGGTACAAGTGTTAGCCTGTGTGGTGTGAGGGTACAGTGTTAGCATGTGTGTGAGGGTAGCAGTGTTAGCATGTTGTGTGAGGGGTACAGTGTTTAGCAATGTGTGTGAAGGGCACAGGTTAGCATGTGTGTGAGGTACAGTGTTAGGCCTGTGTGTGAGGGTAACAGTGTTTAGCGCATGTGTGTGTGAGGTTACAGTTGTTAGCATGTGTGTGAGGGCAGCATGTGTTAGCATGTGTGTGAGGGTACAGTGTTAGCCTGTGTGTGAGGGTACAGTTTTAGCCTGTGTGTGAGGGCACAGTGTTAGCAGGGCACAGTGTTAGCATGTGTTTTAGTGTACGGTGTTAAGTGTGAGTATGTCAGCACATGGCATCAGAGGTAAGCCTACCGTTATAGTCCCAAGGAGATGTATATGTGTATGTGCGTATGCGTGTGAGTTTGGTATTAAAATGTCTGTGTGTTACAGTGTTAGTATGTGTGTGTGCGTTACTTATAGGGGTGGGTGCTGGAGGAATACTGCCCCCAGGTACCATGCACTTACTCTTCTGGTGACTGCCCCACTTTTACCACTTTGCACCAGAAAGATTTTTTTTATATATAACCCCCCATCCACTCCTAAGATCTCCCCCCCCCAAAAAAAGGCCATTATAAAAAACATACGCTGACATCACTGTTGATAGATTGACTTTAATCCGCAGGCTGATTGCTTTTTATTTATTCCGCAGATCTATTTCTTAATACAGTTCCATTAAATCTCTCCATCGTACCAGCGTAAATATCCATTCTCTAATATTTATCACCGCATAAATCTACACCTGCTTTTGCAAAATACCACCTAGAGAAGACCTTGTAGGAGTAATTGCTGGGGGGGGGGGTTAGCAATGTATGGTCATGTGACTCGAAGGTCACATTTAAACTTCATCATTTACCTTCCATAAATATGCTTAAGGTTGTCCTCTTTGCTCCGTCACGTTAACTAAACCGCTAATGAGATATCGCCAGCGTCGTGGCTAATATGTTTCCGTTACCGTAAGACCTTTGGAATGAAACGCAAACGTTTCACGTGTTGATTTTTGTGTTGCTATGAAGAAAACATTCCACGGCGATACCGACCTTCTCTCTCGTGGTATTCTGAAAAATGACTCCCATCAGTGCAGCCGCACCGTGTGTTTGATGGTTTGTTGGCTAACTACCTTATGCGGGTCGGCTTTTGGACCAAATATTTTTATCCGATGCATGAGATTCACTTTTAAAAAAAAACAACAAAAAAAAAACCCCGTAAAAATATATTTTATTTTTATATTTTATATCTATTTTATATTATATCACTACTTTTTAAATGTAATAATAAAAATAATGTTCATCAAAAAAAATGTGCACAAATTAAAAAATATAAATTTTCAGGTTGTTTTTTTTCTATGTATTAAATGGGACTTTAATCGACTTCATTGATTGAGTAGATGACTTTCCTCATGGAAAGAGTAAAGCTGCTAAGGTAGGCATTTTTGTGATGATTTTGTAAATGGTATTTAGTATTCAAGAACTTATTCTTGTTTATTGTTTTCTATAGCACCATCGGGTTCCAGAGCGCTGTACAATGGACGAATTGGGCACTTTGAGCTGGGGTACCCGGGCAAAGAGGTCACTATTCCGGGTCACGAGAGCGCACGCGTCTCCATTATCCATTAAAATAATTCCATTAGCACTACTCATTCCCTTTTTTTTTTTATGACTTTCTATTAGAAACGCCGGCAGATTCCGTAGCGCTATATTAAAGCGGCATTAAAATTTTATTTGACACTAAAGAAAACAATTAGGGCAAGCTTTCATAAATTAAAAGTAAGGATTGCAGAATAGTTTCCTTGAGAGTTTCTTCCCCTTGCCGTCTTCTCCTTGGTTCTTCGCCGCAGAAGCCGGTGTTGCGATACATTGTATTCCTATTTAATGTAATATATTGCTAATATATATATATATATATATATATATATATATATATATATATATATATATAATAATAAATAATATATCTGAATATATATCTGAATAAAATGTATCCTAATGGAAGCAGTCTACTTAACATTGTGTTAGAATCTCCAACAATGTTCTTAGTTCGGTTGTAGGACGCACATAAAACCGCACTTTATATTTTAAAGTATCTACAAATTTCATGAGGTGCCATTTAATGTGCCAAGCTCATTGTTTCTAAACAATGCCGGAGCGGCCCATTGATGTCTCCAAACGCCTGCCTCGGCCTGTTTATAGGTCAACGAGTGACTCACTCCCTACATTGAAAGACTTTGGAGGCTCAGAGTAGCCGTAGATCAAATCTCCTGTCATGGAGCTTTTTAAGAAGCGAGGGAGCGGAAGAATATCTCCTTAAAAAGGAAATATATTTCTCTAAAACGTTACGGATTCTAGAGAGCCGATCGTTAAAGAAACGAAAAGAAATCAAAATGAACAAAAAATATAATAGAAAGCCCACAACGACGTCCCATCAGCTCATCTAAGACCTCATGGTGGAATGTGGAACTGTACCTTTAATACGACCCAGAATTATTTTGGATTTTCGATGGGAAGATCATGAACATAGGGGTTTGAGATGTATTTACCTTCCACGTTGACCTAGGCCGCCCCTCCTTCCTTGCCCCCTCCTTCCTTGCATTAAAAGGTGCACCGTGCCTTTAAGGCACACAGCACCGGGACATAGCGTCGTATCCGGGTGTTCCATGTCTTAAAGTCATACAGGGCCTGCTAATGCAGTTATGGAGGCCAAACCTCCATAGCGCAAATGGGCCAGTTGGAGAGACCAAAGATCTCCCAAATACCCGGCCCATTGATGCACAAGATGGCGATCTGCCCTGGTTTGGCAACAAGAGGACTGCCGCCTCCCCTGGACCTGCCGCCCTAGGCCTGGGTCTAGTTGACCGCGTCACCTCATGAGATACTTGAAGCCACCGGCCTGGTAGCGTTGGCTGGCGGCTTTGTGTAATCCGGAACACGGCGGCTCATCTCCTCGTGCTTTCTTTGACCGACGTTCTATGCATGAATGAAATGAATTGAGCTGCACTCCACGATTTAATTGGCTCCGCAAAATAATACAATGTGACAAACTTTCAAATATCAATTCTCTGTGGCTGTACTACATGCGTAATTACACTCGTATTAACCCAAAATAAAAACAGTCATTTGGATTAACAAAAACATAGTTTCCTTAGCAACAGAAAAAAAAGTTGTTTTTGATTCAAATTTTCTTTGTAAAAAAAATTCCCCGCCTCACCCCAAAAAAACCAGACGCTCACAATTAATGGAAGTTCTTGGGTTCCATTAAATAGCAAAATATTGAAATCAACAATATGACTGGCACATTTTGGGCACAGCTTCATGCCTGCCAACGGTCCCGCAACAGCATCTTCTAAAACCCCTACACTGGCACCGCTGACCATGATCCTACCGGTGAATGTGACGTAAAATACATATTTTAAGACTCTTACCAAGCACCGTGGGAGTTAGAGTTCACAACTGATGGAATGCATACCTCCCAAGTGCCTCAGCTTTCTCTAGACAGTCATGATTTTCAGGTCAAGTTGATGTTCCACCAAGCTGCTCAGGACAACAGAGGAGGTCCTCTGAAGATGAGGATGCCCATGAGGAGTCCCCACTCCCCACCACAGGTGTCAATCTGGACACCTAAAATGTTGGGGGGGGTTATGGATGTACTTATGTCTGGTTTTCACATGAAGAATGACAAGACTGGAGCCTACGGGGAGGAAAAGCATTATTACCTTACGCATGGGAGCATTCTGATGGATACATCGACCCGGCTTTGTTAGCATAATTTGTTAAGTGTACTTGAAATAAAAACGTTCACCTTCTATTCTGAACTATTTGATTTATTAGAAACACGCATGAGCAATTTAGCTTAAATGCCCCTAATTAGTTCAAGGCAACAACATGTTTGCCACATAAATTATACAAAACAGCTTAAATTAAATCAGTGTCATTTACTATTTTAACTTGTTTGGTTGAATAAGCTTCATAAATATTGCATGTTCAGATAATTGCACGCCTTTTACGTGTTACCCAACAAACCAGTGATCCCGACAGAGCTCTGGAAATCACGAGATAAACAATTCTTTTTTTATATATAATTATTCTTTAAAAAAAAAAAAGATAAATTAAGAGCTATATTTAAAGTGCAAAATAAGGAGCAATTACCATGGATACCACAGGATTATATTAATCCCGACACAACTCACTTTGGCTAAATGTGATTTTTTTTTAATTTGCCTCTTAAACCAAATCTCAATTATTTAATACATTTTATTTATATTTTTTTACGAAAATGGTGATATAAACTATATTTTGTCAAAGAGTAACAGGGGGCCACCTAATATGAATAAAATATAAAATTCTATGAAAAAGTGCTATATCCGCAGAAATGCAATGTGACTAGGATATAGTGACATCACGTAATGGAGGAGTTGGATGATGATGTCACAGGCTCCACCCACTTCCGCTACGATTAACAGGCACAGCATTTTGACAATATTGTATTTATATTAAAATGCTGAATATTTGTCAAAAATGTAAATAGCATTTATTTTTTATTCTTCTAGCAATTTTAACGGTCAATAAAAAAATAAATAAATAAAATCTCCTATAGTTTTAATGCAGAGAGAAAATTCTACCAACTTATATTTTTTTCCAGTTTTTTATTTTTTCATTATTATTATATTATTATTATTTATTTTTTATTTTATTTTTTTCTTCATTTTCTTTCTTAGAGTTTATTAATAAACATACTTGTTTGGTTTAGTGTTTTCAACAAAAGTCCAACATCTACTTATCCGATCCAGTTTATCCGACTGCAGTGCAACAGTGCTCCAGCTGTTCTTGGACTACAAATCCTATAATCCCTCGACTCTGGCCAGGGATTATAGGATTTGTGTTCCAACAAAGGCTGGAGGACTGCAATTGGACAGCCTGGATTTAGAGAATTGGGTTTTACTGTCATCCTGGTCTGTCGGGAGATCATGAAAGTAACAAAAACATGGAATCACCTGGTAACCTGAAATTTGCTGAATTATTGAATTTATTTTTTATATATTTATTTTTAACTCAGATTCTGGGTGGAAGACATGATTCTGAATTATTTTTTAAATTTGTATTAATTATCACTAGGCACTGCGGAAAACATCTGTTGAGGTGGAAGGTCTCAACAGATGGAATAACCTCATTGGAATTCTTGGAGACATATCTAACTGTGATGCAAACAAGTCTTTAATGAGAGGGTGGTAGATAAGTGGAACAGCCTCACAGTAGAAGTGGTAGAAGTGAAAACAGCAAAGGGAATGTAAACATGCATGGGATCGGCATACGGCTCCTGAATCTAAGACGAGACCAACGACTGATTAAGGTCTTTCCAGCAGACTAGGTGGGCCAAATGGGTCTTGTCTACCGTCTACGTTCTGACTGTTCATCCTTTCAAGCTGCCGAACCCGCGGCCTGGGAGATGCCGTTTGCTTCAAGTGGTAGATCTATTGACAGCGTTGTGCTCAGGCTGTACACAGATTGGATTTTGCGACCTCATGTATGGAAATCGGTAATGCAATCACGATGTGTAAATCATTTCTATCTCGGTATCCCTAACCAGCGGAACGCGGGAGAAGCTATTTCAGTTAACGATTATAAATCCTAGTAGTAACATTCATCTATCTAGGGATCTGATGGCCTCCAAACTCCTTGTTGGTATTACCAGGGCAATCATTCACATAAAAAATACCTTTTTATTGATATTTATGGGCTAAATGCTTTATTATTGAAAGTTAAGAGAAAACATTTTTTTTATTCCTTCTTATTCATTTTTTATCATTGCTTATTACTGTTAATTTTATTTATTTCTGTTATGTCTCGTTTTTATATTATTTTACTTCTTTGGTAATTGTCTAAATCCTGAGATTTAGGGGCAAAGTGATAAAACGCCAGCAGAAAATAAAAATATTGCCCTGTTTTATTATTTTTTTGGCTTATTTTGACATTAACAGTGGTTGCCAATTAACAGGAAAGGAAATTTGTATATTCAACCGAAATTAGGATTCTACATTCGCAAACAATGTGGCTCAAGTATCATTATTATTTATATAGCGCCTTCATATTCCATAGTGCTGTACAAAACATAGCTAGGACATTATAAGTAACGCATCACGTAGCAGGGAGAGTTTAAAGGAGCTTATTTCTGGTGCTAATTATTTAAAAGTGGTTTTATCACTCTAGAAACCAATAGAAAATGTTGATCGGATGAATGAAAACCGCCAAAAAACATAAAATCAATTAAAAGAGGAGAAGCGTTCAGATGCCATGTCGTCTACAAGTGTATAGCCTTACAAATTATTATATAAAAAAAAATATTAAAAATATATAAATAGATAATTATAAAGAAAACGGTACTCAGAAAAGTCATCAATGAATCAATGCTCTTAGAAATGCATATAAATGTAGATATAAATACAATAGTATATTCATAAAAAAGTATACCATTGTGCGATTTGCGTTTAATAATTGAATGCCGGAGTATGTGAGCAGCAGCAATAAATACGGCTAGCGGAGACGTACTTAGTGTTCCAAATATTGTGAGGCTTCTGGGGACTCGGGGCTGACACTGATGCGGCTGTAACAGTTTAATATGCTGGATACATGTCACAAACTAAATTAGACATCTTTAGAGCGCTTTCTGCACTAGAAAAGCAGACAGCTTTGTGACATTAATTGGCCCAAAGCGAAATCGCGCAGATTACTACATATCTGCGCAGATTACTACATATCTGCTTATGCCCTTGATGTTTCGTACCTAGAAGGAGCTATTTTGCAGGGTTTTAGGGGTTAGTCCAAAAATAAAATGATAAAATTGGGTTGAATAACCAATAAATTGGGCCCCACTGACCGAGCAGTCCACGGAGATTTAAATAATCCCACGGCATGAATAAGAGATTGGACGTAAAAAAAAATAGCCCATTTATCACTGTGGATTTCAACACTTCATACGTCTGCATTGTAAATCTGCGAGCCCTTTTGGATGTAAAAGGGACATGTGAAGAAGAGATATTTGAGGTCTACGTGACCATGTTGGCCAGTAACAGGTATCTAACTCGTAATGACTCTATGTTGTCTGAGAGCAATACAGTAATATCCACGTTTGTTTTAAATTAATCAAACTTCCTATACCTTGTCCTTTTTGTTTGTTGGTCAGCGACCAATCAACAAGAATCATCAACTTAACAATAGGGGAGAGATTCAGGGAGGAATAATCATGCAGATCTGTAGGACAAGTAAAGATGACTGCCCCCATGGTATTCATATAGAGTGGCCTTCTAAAACATATATATTCTGTGTATTAGACGTGCAAATGGGCCAAAAATGATTCAGACAACTTTTTCGGTTAGTTTGTGGCCCATTCGTTTTCAGACAACAAATTACTTTCCCTGCCCATTTGTATTGGACAAAAATTCGGGGGCTTTTTAATTCGGGAATGAAATTTGTTCCCGGGTGCCCACATTCACTCTCATTCTCTCACCCTCTCATTCTTGTTCACTTTCTCTACGGTCTCTGTTTACCTACCTTCTCTGCCGATCTCGCAACTTTTTATTCTATATCTTCTCTCTTTCTTTTTCTATCTTCTCTCTTCCGCAACGCCGCAGACATAACTCTATATAAACTTCCGGCAAAATTGTGGCACTTTCGGGGGGTGTCCTCTCCACCAATTGCAGGATCGGATGCGAGGACGTCACCGAAAGCAGCGCCATTTTGGTTATGTTCGCGGAGATGAAAGAGAGAAGATAAAAGAAAGAATTGGACGCAGATGAAGAAGTGGACGCAGAAGCACTTGGCAGAGAAGGTAGGGAAACAAGAGGCAGCGTGAGAGAGAATGAGGGTGTGTGAGTGAAAGGACCTGCCAATTTCGGACAAAAATTCTGAGCTTTTTGCTTTGTTTTTGTCGGGGGTGTCTGTCCTCACTTTGTACGAGGAGGGGTTTGTCACTGACTTTGTACCAGTTGCTGAATTTGTCAAAATTCAGTAAATTTGCAATTATTACGATTCCAAATGCATAAGTCTATTGCGTGAAGATTTGGGGGGAAAAAGGTGACTTAAGGTTATGAAACAGAGCAGTCAAAATGTCTGGAACACCGGGAGCCTGAAGGATCCTTTCACAGTTGTCAAAAAAGGCAATGAGAATGAATTCTTAATATCTTTTTAAGCAATAACAAGGATTAACAAAAAATCTTGACATTTACATTTCAAGGGTAAGGAAATCTGCCATCACCACCAAAAACATCACTATTATTATTATTCTCCGGTGATTTGGGAGAATAATATCGCTGTGGAGGAGTCTTATTCCGTTTCAGCTTTAAAAACATAATTCTCCATTAATTAATATCATGTATCAAGGATAGATCGAGAAGTCACGTGACTCAACATCCGTGGTTTTGTCACTTAATCATTCACAGTCTAACAACGGCGTATGGGGGCATCAGACAGAACGGCGTAATTATTCAAGATTGGCAATAACAGCTTAGAATCCATTTCAGTTTACTTTATATAAACCTTTTTTTTAACATTACGAAGATGAATTGCTGTTACCTGTGATTGTTGATGCCACTGATTGGGGCATCTCAGAAGCAGCTTGGATATGATTATGTAGAATGTAGCAGATAGAACATCAAGAATACATTTGGAGGGTTTGGATGGGCATAGGAACCCCCCAAAAACCTAGGGTGGAGAATTTAAGGGTGGTCCTAGAAGGGGGCGAGAGATTAACTGTACCAAGACCTACCACCTTGCAGGTATCTATAGGTTCTGCTAGGAAGAACCTAGATCCTTGATAACGGATATGCTTGATTCCTGACAGTAGACATACTAGGGGAATCTTGTCTTGGGGGACCAACGTACCCCAAAAAAGGTGCTGTACAAAAGTTCACTGTCACTTAAATGATGTCAACGGATGGGGAGGAATTAAGAATCATCTTAGAACCTTTGGAAGATATTCAGAGTGGTAGAGGCACCATTAAGGCGATTAAGACCTACCGACCTTTCTAAAGAAAAAACAAAAAAAAAAAAAAAAAAACAGCTGTTAACCCTTTCATTATAAAGAATACAAGGATAATTGCTATAAATTCCTTGGGCTAATTGCAAATATCCTTTGTACATACACTGCATACAAATATCGGAATTAAGTACTTATTGCGAGAAGAAATACAGCAAACTATTAACAATTATGACATAGAATGTGGCGTCATGTCTTCAAACCGGAGTATTCCGTCCATACTTTCAATGAATTCCGCCAGATGCAATTACTACGTACAAACGGTTAGAGATAGCTACGGAAAGGGCATAAAATATATACATTTGGTTCCTTTTGACAGCTCACAAACGGCCTTGTAATGAAGCCATAAACTGGATGAAGCTAATTTCCTTGGAACCAGCTAACCTGTACCCTAAAGTTGGCATGTACAAGCCAATAAACTTTTATGCGCTCTTCTGCTGAACCATTTGCAGCGGCTAAATTACCGCAGACCATTATAAGGTATGTTATGGTCATCAAACAGTAAACAGGCGCTTTAGTGAAAAAAATAAATAAATAAAAAGGGCCGGCAGCCGGCAGATCAGAAAACCGTTCTAGTAAAATATTATTTTGGTATAAAGATGACCTACCGGCGGCCACGAGCTCATTCTTCCTACACAGAAGGCTTCTATTATAGTTCCGAAATATAGTTGCAGCCCCTAAGTATGGCGCATAGCCGTGTACAAATTTACTGCCGATTTATCAATTCCAAATACAATTATTAGTAATTGAGATTATCCTATATTTTTCATGATAAAAACAAAGACTATCCCGAGATTTTGGATAGTTGGATACAATGGAACCATTCAAAATACTTGAGGCTAGCAAAGTACGGCAGTACTTTTCCATGGATTTGAATGCAGTTGCGTTACTTAGAGGGTGGTTCGTCAACGGAACAGCCTTCCAGCGGAAGTGACATAATTTAATACAGTGAGGATGCATTGGACAGGCATAAGGTTATCTCGACCGTAAGGCAAGACCAAGGAAAAAGTAAAGTTTTGTGTCTTAGATCAGGGGGGGGGAAAGCAGACTTTAAGCATACTTGCGAACTTTCTAAATTAGCTGACCCCGAGACTTTAGAATCCCATCGCGAAGATTCCATGGTTCTCTTGGAAACCTTGACTTGTCATTATTTAAAGATACACTTAATGAAGTCACCTGCATTCAAGCAGGGATATCAGCCATACCATACTGGTAGCAAAGGCACCAATAGGGAGTCTGCGATCACAGCAGGGTATAATAGGAAGGGTTACAGACTGCGTGACCCTGAGAATCTGCCCATTGACCCTGGGATTGGGGGCAAAAACCCCAATTAGCTTCACTGAAACATTAAAACAACAATAATTAATATTAAAATAGAATACAACGGAACTTATTTCTTAACACGGACAGACATCTTTGGAATTCTCCCCATTATCGTCGCAGAACAGACATTTAAGAAACACTGATCGAGTCATAAGAAGGAGGCTGGTTAATGAAACGTACGATGATTTGTTTAAGCTTTTTGAAATGATCCTGTTTGTTAATATAATGTAATTACTTCACATGAATGCACGAATCTCGGATTCACATCCATTCTGATAAATGTGTTCCAGAAATCAGCTTTTCAATAATACGGGAGTATTTCCTTTTTTTTTTTTTCATATTCATTATTTTCTAATGATGAATACATCATTAAATTACTCCTAATTTCTTTCTATTGTATCTGGCTCTGTAGTTCAGGCAGCAGATTTGTTAATGGATCCTCTATCCATTAACTGCTAAATTACCCTTCCATTTAAACATTTCCATCAGTATTTTACATAAAGGATTGAGACATATCTATTGTACACCTGTAAAGTAGCAGGGAATATTACGGTCAGAAACCCTACACTGTAACATCGTAAAATTCTTCTTCTCCTCCCTGGGAAGCAGTGATCTTCAGACTCCTTCCATTGTCGACCCGCGTTTTTGTTCCTCATTGAGTTTGAATGTATCTCATCATTATTGAATTTTCATGGGTCACCAAGGCCCTATCGGGTTTATAAATCTTCATTAACTTGGCTGAACTAGGCGTGAACCCGCCAGCCAACAAAAGACTCCAAATCAATTTAGTCTGAAGTTCTGAGAAGTAACGCTGAGAGCCGATGCCAACCCATGTTTCGACTATCTAAAGAGAATAGTCAAAGCGATAATTTTACTTGGCAACCGCGACCTTGAGCGTGACCTTGGAAGGCTTTGAGGTTCCATAGAAAGGACCACATCTCAAAAGATAATCATGATCTAGCTGTTAAGTATGGTCTAGCTGTTAAGGTGGGATTAAAAATGGACTTCTTCATAACAGCCCCAATTTCATCGGCAAAATCAGGTGGGAGACCGGCAAAAGAGCTGGGTCGCCAAAATTAACACATTTTATTCATGAACGTTTGCTGGTGTATCAATGTTTCGAGACCCAATCCTCCGCCGCCGCGCACATCACCGCTGTGCACTTTAAATGGCCAAATTTAAATTTTTTCCCCAATTAGGAACTCATCTTTGTTGACCCTTAATAGTTCTTTTCCAAGACACAGATTTAAGGGAAAATCAGGGTTTTAGACTTTAAACGTATTCCACATAGCATTGCGTTGAAGTTAATGGATCCAGAAATTCGTCATCAAATGAGAATAAGCGGCACAATTATAAGGAGGGTGTAAAAATTCTACATTCAGAACCCTGTGACCTGCAAGATTTGCAAAATCTGGTGTAACAAAAAGAAGCAAAATTAGAAAGTAGACCCTTTTTGACCCTTTTCTGACCTGGCCATACTCCGTACAAATTACAAATAATGGATTCGTTTTACGAATATAATTTTTTGACCCAGTTTATCATAATTCTCTAATATTCCTGAATATATTTCATTTTGTTCTCTGCCTGATGCTGACATCATACTTAATACTTTCATTTTGACTGCTTTCTGCTTGCCCTGATTCCAACCTTCACCGTCGTATTTCTTTCTACCTCTCTCATATTTTACCTCAAGATAAAAGTCCACATTAGTAGAAGGGTAAAATAGAATTTTCTCACTCACACTTCTACTCGCACTGTCTCCCTACCTTCTCTGCTGGCCACTTGTCCCTGCCTCCTTTCCCGCTGCTCTGCTTCTTCTCTTGCCTCTTCTTGTTCTTCTGTTTTCTTTCTTCTGTCTTCGTCCGCTTCTCCATGAATCAGGCCTCCCGAACACTTTCACAAAAGGGTGGAGCCTCCGAGCATAACCTCTCCCCGGACTGGACGAACGGGGAGGAGAGGCTGTCCCTGTGACTTTGCTCCGATAGGCCAGAATAACGCAGACAGAATTGGTGAGAAAGAGAAGCGTTTCTGCACCTCTATTTCTCCACGAATCTGTCTGCTTCAGGGAAGAGGGCGTGCCAAAAGGCTCCTCTCTTATGCATAAGCGCTCCGGGAGGCCTGATTCACGGAAAAGTGTACGAAGACAGAAGAAAGAAGACAGAAGAAAGAAATGAAGAGGCAAGAGAAGAAGCAGAGATGCAGGAAAGGAGACGGGGACACGGAAGTGGCCAGTGGAGAATGTAGGGACACACTGAGAATATCTAAACCCAGAGTATAGGCTGCACCCCTAATTTTATGAATTGGGGGGGGGTGCCTGTAACCCGGGACCTACAATTGGGACAATATGGTTCTGGTTGTCTTATCTTACTTTACAATAGAGTAGCGTCTCAAAATAAGTGATCTAATAATATAATATAACTATATATATATATATATATATAATTTACTGAGAAAACACTGATACCTAGAGAATGAGAAACCAAAATTCACAAAAAAAAGGAAAAAAACTCAGTAAAGATAGCTTGCCATATACACTGGAGACATCAATCTTTTATTTATACCTGGGTTTATTGATGAGGAAACCACATTCCCAATTCCCAAACCACAGGATGACGACCAAAACAGCAACACTTCAATTGCTGGTTTTTCTTCCGTATTTTTCCGTTTCACACCATAAATAAAATCCTCCTTATTCCAGGCTGAAAAGTCTTTTTGCGTTCTCACACTATATTATGGGCTATATGCTCCCACTGTGGATATGCTGAAAATGAGCCAGGCTTCCCCTACATTTCCCCTACACCCTATAGAAAAATGTATGTGGTTTGGAGGTTAAAGATGCCGTCCCATCTACTCTGCTGAATGTATTACTTCGCTTAACTAAATTCAACATTAGGGAAGAAAAAGACATCCTCAGCGTTATTAAAGCCCAATCCTTTTGCAGAAATAATTTTTTCACTGAGCAAAATTTTTGTTGGGAACGCTTAATTGTCATGTGATGCAAAAGTAGGCACTGATAGGTTGTTGCCAGTGGAGCAGAATAAACATGTAATTTATAGAAGCTTCTCAAAAGTTTTCTATTGTTTTTACGTGACTAAAAAAATAATAAAAACACACAATGAGTGCAACAGTAACTTTAATACTAACATTATTAATACAATTAATATAATTAACCTTAGAATGTGGGCTAACTTTCTCTTTTAAAGGTTCTTTCTTCTCTCTTTAGGATTTGGCCAGATTAATTCTCGGACTCTGTTGAATATTGCATATTGTCTTTTTAAAAATATATAATATTATTTATCAATTTAAAAAAAAAAGATTTACAGAAATATAAAACGTCTGCAGACGTTCTGTCTGAATGTTATTTGGCTAAACAGAAATGGCTTTAATTAGCCTATCCAGATATATTTCTTATGGTTTTTAAAACTATATTTCATCAAAATAAAGAATGTTAATAGTTCTTGTTAATAGAACCCGGGCTGGCTGCAAACGCTGTTACAAGTCTGTATTTAAATGCCATTAATCCTTAAAAATACAAAGATTAATAAATAACATAATAAATGTCAGAGCTAAGGATACTGAGTCAGTGCAATCTATTACCTTTACATCTATTAAACTAGACTAGTCGAGCACTTTAAATCAAGGGTCTCCGACCTTTTAATGATTGCGAGGCATAGATTTAAATGAGCTGTTTTGAAAGTAAGAGGGGATTTCACGGATTTCCTGACGACTTTGGAGCACGGAAAGCACGTATACATTATAGCTTCATGTTAAAGATTCTGCCATAGCTGCTTAGGGTGAACAATAAACACACCAGGGGATACTGTGAAAGGGCAGTGTACGTGTGTGTATATATATGTGTGTGTGTG
>VKOC01000001.1:288470-321079 GCA_009364415.1 Spea multiplicata
CCGTCTACAATGGGCTTTTAAAAAAAAACAAAAAAAAACCTCAAAATTTGGGAAAGCGTTATTAACACTTCGAGCGCTGGTGCGGCAAGCAGTACATTGCCTTTCTCCCCTTTCTTACAATAAAGACCCCTGAACTACTTAAACACATGGATAATAGTATTCTTAACCCTTAAAACGCTGCCTGACTTCAAAGAGTTAAACGCCTGCTAACAATAGGTTCATATCATATTTTATATTATAATACTAAGTATTTATAATATAATTATCGTATAGACTTAACAACCGTTTCAAATCCATTTTCAGGTGAAGATGCTATTATTATTAATCCGTTCCATAAAATGTATAAAAAAAAAAGAATGTTTCTGGGGGCGAAAAGGTTAAACGACACATTCAAGAAGCCTTTTCATTCTGGTTTTCGTACCAAGTCAAAACGAGAAGAAATCACAAAGCCCTCCTTACTGCAGATGGCACTGCACCCTTAAAAATCCTGCTTGTTTACTTCCTTTGTAACAAATGTCACGACTTTAAACTTTCTTTTATGTCAGATAAAAAAAAGGGAAAGGTTAGAAAGACATTTCCCGCACCTAATAAACCCACACAGGATCCTCGCTGCAATAGTGATATTTTTTATGCAAAAAATCATATATTTTTATTTATAAATATTTGCTACATACAGGACTTAAAAGTATTAGAAAAATCAATTATTTTGAAATTATTATTTTTTTTCCCTAAAATTAATTACGTATGCAATGTTGCTGATATGTGAAAAGTTCAAGATTTTCTAAAAAAAAAAAAAAAATAAAATAATAATAATAAAAAAGAATAATTATTATCATAGAACCTCCAATTTCACCTTGTAAATGCAACTCCTAAAACCATCAAAAATTCAATTTGCATGGAACATTACTTATTCATTATTTTAAATTGAAATTTAGACAATTTTGATTTTCAAAAGACAAATGAAATCCGTGGAATTGGAGTGAGTGAAAAATATGTAGTATTGGGTGGGTGCCTTACTGCGTCTTGAGATAAATTTCTCTTCTTTTTTTTGGGCAAAAACATCTTATAAGCAGATTAAAACAAAAAACCTATGTTCCGATGTATTAATATGGCATAATAGAAGATGAACCCCTTTAATTGTCCCAACCTCATATGTGGCACAAATGGCCATCCCTACGCACATTAACCCCTTCCCTCCCGGACACCTGCAACAGATCGCTCTGCAATCTCTGCGAGACACCAAAAAATCCCGGTTTACATGTTGCGTTGGTTAAATCCGAAACATTATTGTTACTGAGTCTTCCGAGGGTGCCGACTACCTATAGCAATCAGTTCATCATCGCGAGTCTCGCATTGGTACTTTATTCAGTTGCCATAGAAACGCAGAAATTAACAGAACCACTTTGTTATCCCTTGGGTTTACTTATTTAACATCTGACTCTGCTGGAATATCTATCAGGGTGCGATCCCCCCGAAGGAATTGTATTAATCTCGATGTGATCGACGCCGTCACATCTTAAAGATCTTAAAGGGGGGGTCTCTTGGCCATATTGTCACGGCTGGAAGTTACCCCGACAGTGGCTGCCAAAATAAAAGCCATTTCTTGAAAAAAAAAAGTATAAAGAGACTTTTGCACTTCATTAAAATGCTGATTGATGTAGATTACAACATCTATGTTAACCCTCGGTTAGCCAGCTATTAAATTCCGTCTCATGGGGGGGTGTAAAGCCAGTCTGATTGGCTGAGCATGACAAGGGTTAAAGTCTGACCACAACAGTGGTCGGCATTAACCATGTCAGTAGCAGACAGAAAAAATCCAGCATTCCGTTCAAACATA
Organism: Spea multiplicata; assembly: GCA_009364415.1. Taxonomy (NCBI): domain Eukaryota; kingdom Metazoa; phylum Chordata; class Amphibia; order Anura; family Pelobatidae; genus Spea; species Spea multiplicata. The sequence continues at coordinate 290,308 of VKOC01000001.1, forward strand.
ATAATAATAATAATAATAAATCGGCCTGGCAACTGAGCATTATTAACCGAAGATGTCCTTTTTTTTCCCGTGTACCTGACTGCAGTCCTAGCGATTGAAACCTTTTCTTTGTAGCTGTCGGGTTCTCTATAGTAACCAGACGTGGATTCTGATCAATGCCTGCTTCAGGATCTTGCAGAATTCTATTTAAGACACTTGTAGAAAAAAACGTAGGGCTTTTCACTCTGAAAATTGGATTTCAGTTTTCTTTTAATCAAAACCTTATTGGTCTTGTAACCCCCGACGCTTTCAAATCGAGCTCCATTCTACCTAAACACAGACCACAATAGGCAATATATATATATATATATATATATATATATGTATGTATATATAAATCTCAATGGTACATATATCCTTAGCTGTTCCTTTTTTTCATCAACATTCTCTTAGCCATAGCATAGGGTCTATACATGATCAGATGGACAATTTAACCATATGTTAACCATATGTAACAACTCAACAGGTGAAAAAAAAAATACCCCATATGTTTGAAATGCCCCATGTCACTCAGCCATCCAGACCTAATAGAGAAGGACCATATGTGCATCTTAAACAATTCAGCAGCCCCCCCCCCGCCAGCTACACAGAAGATATAATGCGTTTTATTGCAGCGTGTGCTATTCAGTGCTATCAGCCATTGATCCATACATTGCTAATTCAAGGCAGGACGGAATGCTGGATTGTCAGATTTAAAGCAGGCGCTCTGTCGTTCACGTAGGGAGCTCCACTCTGCAAATATTGTAAATGCTATTTTATTTTAAACATGGTAGTTTACAAAAAAATCAATAAGTGGTACCTTTTGTATTTTTTTTATATTATTTTTTTTAACACTTTCAGGTTCCTGAATATAGACAGATCTCCATATCATATGAATATTCTTTTTTATTTGTTTCATCTTTTTTTTTTTTTTTTATGGTTGACTGTCCTGAAGTTTGTTTTTTTTTAAGACACAATAAAGCTAACACATCGAAAGTCTTTTCAAAACATATCCTGCATCCATCATATCAGTCAAAATGTGAATCAGGAAAGAAAAAAAAAAGCACAATATATCCCATTAGCCTGTCCATCTGGCATGATTTCGTGTTTTTTTTTTGTTTTCTTCTTTTTTTTTTTGGTTGTACAATGTTTTAATTCCACATGGAAAAGAGATGAGATCACACCTCGCACTCCCTCGCTGGCTGCTGGTGGCATGAACAAGAACCGTATTCATTAATGATAACCAGTGCTCCTTCGATGTGGTTGGGTTTGTAGTCGACGTAATATTCTTGCGCAGACATGGCTGCCATTTGATGCATGGCCTGCTTCTGTTTTTGCTTTCTACGTTGTGTTACAAAGCACTGCCTTAGTTGTCTGAGGCTAGCTGGAAAGCACTTCCATGAGACGTACAACATCAAAACCACAATGAGAAAGGAGAAGATCAGCGCCATGGTCCCTGTGACCACCTTGTGTATCTGAACAGTGTTGTCGGGGTATTCACTGGCTATAGTGGCAGTGAAGCTACTTGTTGTTCTATCCCCTTCTGTATCCTGAACGTCATACGTGGCTGTAGATGTTGGGCTGTCGTTGGCGTTTCTGTCACTGTTGTTTAGTGCTGTAGACATTGCATTGAGACTAGTTGGGTCCACTGGATCTTCACATAAGTGGAAAGCATAGACAGCATCTAGAACGTCCTCACCTTGGGCGTACTCAGGTGTGGCACACAGCATGTTGCCATCGTATCGACCTTTGAAGTTACTGAGCCAGGAGGCCAAGGCGCAAACGTTACGTCCGCAATCCCAGTTGTTCCCGGCCAGGGTGATGCTGGTGAGAGACTTCCAAGAGTTTAAGATTCTAGAATCGACGTAGGTGAGGCGATTGGAATCGAGCTGCAGCGATTCCAGATGAGGTACGCTTTCGAAGACGTGAGGTTCGATGTATTCAATCTCGTTGCCCGAGAGGTCCATCTTCTCTAGTTTCCACACCCAGTCCAAGGAGTTAACAACTATAGTGACTTTATTCCGCTTCATAAATAGAGAGTGTAAGGAGAGAAGCCGGGGAAAATGAGCTAAGTTCACCTTTACCAAGTCGTTGTGCTCAAGGTGGAGCTCGGTAAGCTTGAACAAACCAGCGAAAGAGTTGCGAGCGAGGCTTTTCAACTGATTGTAACCCAAGTCCAAAAACTTCAGGCTGCGACAGTCCTGAAAGATTCTTACTGGCACAAACTTGATGGCGTTGTAACGCATATGCAAAGTCGTCAGCTTGCGTAGACCATGAAAAAGATCCGGTTCCAAAGACTGTAGGTTATTGTTTGATAAATCCACACTGCGCAAGTTTGGCATGGGTCGAAAAGTGGTGTTGGCCAGATGTTCTATTTTGTTGGAGCTCAGAGTGAGCTCCTTAACTCTACGTAGTTTTTGAAAGGCATTCCCCTCCACTGAGTTGATGTGATTGTGATCCAGATAAAGCCACGTGAGGTGAATTAACCCGGTGAACTGTCCATCTTGTAGCTCTGTGAGGCTGTTGTACCGCAGAGACAAGCCCATGACCCCCGAGAGGTTCTGAGGGAGATCCGTAAAATTCTGCGCTTCACAGTACAAAAACCTACCCTCGCAGCGGCACAGCCTCAGACACCCACCGTTCACAAGTGGAAGCATCTTAACAAATACACCCAGCGTACACAATATCAACCCTGGGGGCTTCCTCAGAATCCAGTTTAGGCTGATACCAATGAGAAGGAAATCCATTAGCAAGAATGTTTCCAAATTTTCTCGAGAATGTCCATTGAATCCTGTTTTGGGGGGTTGTTGTTTTTTTTTGCAAACACTACATCATATTTTAATGAGAATACACAGGTCGTCGGAGATCGAGACGAGGGGTGTGGGGTGTGGGGTGGGGGGGGTAACTCAAACTTCACAAAGCATGCAGGTTTTCTCGGCAGCATTAAGTTGACGGCGGAAATCGGAAGGTACAAGGATGGCGATTTTGTTCATGGTAAACGGTGCAGGAAAAAAAAAAAAAAAGAAAAAAAAGGGGGGGATAGAAACAAAATATTTCTTCATGAAAGAATCGGATTAAAAAAGTGTCTTACCCACCCTTTTCCATAGAGTGACAACCTCCATTCAGCCGCTTCCTTTGTGTTTTGGCTAATTATATGCAGGGCTAAAAAAGACCCCTCTGTGTTACAAATTCACTGCCTTTCACTCAGCGTCTTTCAGCTTTACAATGTCCCACTTTGCTTCTTCTCAATGAACCAAAAAAGACTCGGGGTGGGGGGGGGGAGTTGTCGGCGGTCCGAGGACGGCGGGGGTTCTCGTACTTCTTTTTTTTTTTTATTTATTTTTTTTTAGCTGACCTTGTAGGACCTTTTAAAGGCTTCCACAACTAGCAGCTCGATGTTGTCCCTTCCAGCCCGTCCTTTTTCTCTGCAGTTAATATCGTGACGCTCTGGGGAGAAGAGAGAGAGAGCGAGCGAGCGAGCGAGCAGGAAGAAGAGAGCGATAGAGAGAAAAAGGGGAAAAAAAAAAAAAAAATCCTCCAAACTCTTTCCTAATCGGCTCCTCGGAATCCTCGGCTGTTTGTTTAAATGTCCATCGTTTCCGACGACCCACAAAAAACAACAATGATAAAAAAATCCACAGATTCTATAGAGAAGCGCGAAAGCTGGTCACTTTAGGATAGATGAATTCCCGATTCATTTTTTTTTTTTTGTTATCCCCCTCCGCCAGCTGTTTTCCCGGGTGAGCCGCCGACGCTGAAAGCCGACGGAGAATGAGACAGCGAAGGCTTCTTCTGGTTGGGCTGAAGCAGTATGTTACTGCACGCAGGGCACCCTGAGCTCATAGAGTGTCGTAAGCTGATCAGGACTCTACGGCTGCATCGACAGTCTCAGACATGGGCAGATTGAAAGGGGTGGGCACAAAACCAACATTTTTAGTGAACCACTAAAGTAATATATGTTCATTGCTGATGAAATGGAAAAGACTCTGAGCTTTCCCTGCTCACTGCCCCAAAAACACCAGCAGCGTTAAGACCACGGGAGGAAGGAGCTGTAGTTTAAAAACTAGGATTCGTTCGCAGCCTGTGCATGCATACGCATGTGCACATGTTACATGGGTGCATATATGTTTCTGGTTATGATATATGAGGTTGCTGTTTGTAGATTAACTGTTAACTCTTTGTGTGCCTTGATTTTTTAAAATGATTGTTAGAGAGGAAAATAATATTGCATGCTTTTATTATTATACTAATCAATCCATCAAATGTGTATATATTGTGATTGTGTTTCATATATATATATATATACATATATATATATATATTATATAAATGATGTGATATATATATTATAGATATATATAAAATATGTGTGATGTGATATATGTAGAAATGTAATGTATAAATATATATACTATATATATATTTATGTATGTGTTATATATATATATATATATGTAATGTATGCATGAATATATTAATAATCATATAGAATAATGAGAACACCTTTAGTCTACAGTTTATTATCGGTATTATGCATGTCCTATTGTATAGCGATTTAGAGAGATAATTCTTTCATTAGCCTTTAGCATGTTTCTGGTATATGATGCCACCGGTTGTTGCCATAGGAATGATATTTTAGTTGGAAAAGGGGTGTTTTAGACAATATTTCTTGGGTTGTTTTTTTTTTTTGTTTAGTTTGTCATTCTGCACCTGTATTCATGGTGAATATTTTTAACTCTTACGTGCCAAAGAAGCACCTCCATCCCCAACGCCTGTTTAAACTACATTAAAACCGGCTGGGCTTAGTTAGCATGCCCCCCCCCCCCCCGGTTATCTTGATGGTTATTTAATTATATTCTAAAAATAATAATAATTAAAAAATAGGGGGCTCTGGTGGCGATGAGTTATAGCACCTGTGTAAATCTCGCCTGCTCGGAAGGTGCTGTCCGACGCTATCGACAAAGGAAAATGTTGGCAAAGCTTTTCAATTATAGAATATCTTGGGAGATTGCTGATACAATCAGAATTCCGCGTTCCGTGCTTTCCGTGCTTTCTCGGTGGAGACGCAGTACGGAGGTGGAGAGGACTCTGCCTCTTTAACACTCGCTTTTTTTTTTAATGAGACATCACCCATTGCTCAATGTCCATGTTTATTTTTGCCTGCATGGAGTCCCTTAAAACTCCTTTTTTTTTTTTTTTTGTTCTTTCTTCTTTTTTTTCTCCGCCGTTCTCCGTGGCGAGCACTGCGGTATTCTACACGGCTGCGTGACAGAGATTTAACACGCGGCTCGCTCGCCAAGCAGTCAGAAGCTCGCAGCGACTTTAGTCCGCACCTTCAAGATGTGCTCCTTGATGAAGCAGGCGCCTTGCCGAGAAGGACGCCCCGGCAACATAGCAACAGGATCAAAGCTGTTCGTCCGTCTATCCGTCACGCCTAGGCACACAGACACGCACAGAGCACACATGAGCCGAGACGCGGTTAAGGAAACACGCAACCTTAGAACCCTAACGGAGAAGCACGCAGACAAACGGGGACTTCCTAAGAGATATTAAAAGGAGAATAACAGAGGGAGCGCGGCTCGGCGGGCAGGCACACGTGTGTGTACATCCGTGCTCGTGTTTATGAATGCGTCCTCCGGCTCGTCCAATAGAATCGCTTGATTTGCAGTTGTCGCCGTAGCTGTGATGTCCTCTTAATCCCCCCTCTGTGGCTGGGGTGGGGTGTGGGGGGGGGGGTTGGATGGAGTTATTGTGTGCGGATCCCTCGAGTGATGAAAGGGTTAGTGAAAGCATGGCTTGAACAGCAGAAACCCCACGCGCTGTCTGCATGGGGGATTTCACGGTGCGGGGGCCGGATGGTTGAGTACCCTCTCAGCGTTTTTTTTTTTAAGGATAGTTTAGAAACAGGTTTCAAACCACAGGGGTTTTTTTTTTTTTTTTAGGGCAATCAGAATGCCGCAGCTGGTACTTTTGTGCCAACTGGCTTTAGGAGTTAAAGAGTTAAAACGTGGCGTAAAATTGTGCACGGGGCGCGGCATCGACCGCTGTTTTCTACGGTAATTCCCGGGAGGGTGACACGGGCTCCTCCACCTGTAACCTCTCCTTTAATTCAAGGAGCGGCGGAAACCCAACCAGCGCTCGAGGGGTTAAGGCCAGTTTCATTCATCGAGAGTAAAACCGGCTTTAAAAAAAATAACTTGGAGAACAAACGAAAAGTGAAGAAGAGGAGAAAGAAACAGAAAAGAGCTGCCGGCAGCACCAACAATGGTAAATAACGGAGTGAGCGCTGAGGTGTTCCACGTATTGGCGCTCGCGAGTTCTCCATATTGGCGCTCGCTCCATTATATACCGTGGTTACGTTGTATTGTAGTAGCCGGGAGACCCCTGGTTAGTATCTTCAATCTCTTCCCAGGTCTGTCTAGTCTCCGCCTACTTCTCATCCTTTTAAAGGCTACCTGGGGTTAGCCCCACCCCATGTTCAGCAAGCCCCTCCTTTGATCGTAGCCACGCCCCCATGACAGAATGAGCCTTTCTTAGATGAAACGATACGAGTGAAATACAGCCATCGATAGGCCATAGCGGCATGTTAGTAAAAACCCCACCTCCCAGCCACGCCTTTAGCCACACCCCCTGAAACAAACATGTCCCTCATTGGTTATTTCAAATTGCTTAATATATATATATATGTGCATGCACCAGCATTCGGAGCATAAATGTACATTTTCACGCCTGGGTTTAGGGCTAACCTTATCATTTTCAGACAAAATTTTAGACAAATGTTTACAGCATTTCCCCCCAAATACTAGGAATGAGACCCCAGAGATCCACAAACCCAAAGCCTGTTCCATTCCGGCACACACAGGGTTAACCCTGCATAGCATTGTTGAGCCATTGTTCATTCTTTTGACCCCCCCCAATAGTTAGTTTACCTTCTGAGCGCCCGTAGGTCTTGGCGCAGCTTAACAAGCCGGGACCTCGTCGCTGCCCCACCGAGCAGAGAATTGGAAAATGAATTACCCACCCCCCCCCACCACCGGTTATAACGACGAATTGCCAAATAGAATCATAACGCGAGAATCCGCAAAGCCTTTCCAGGCGCGTATTTATTTTTTAGAATTTTTTTTTGCAAATTACTGTAAATTGTAACGATCACACGGAGAAATGCTGTAGATCTTTCAACAGCAGAAGATGGATTTCAAATAAAAGCTGTTAGTGTCAAAGAGAAATGGAAATACCTTTTCTGAAGGATGTTTTTGCATAATCCATCCCAATAAAAAGCCGATGATTTTCTTTCAATTTCAATTTTATTTTGTTACTCTGTTTAGATGTTTTTCTTTTTTTTTTGGTTAAATGGGTTACATGTAGGGGGGAAAACCCACTGGAAAAATAATTTTCTCCTTAAACATAACCCCCAACGCTGTATACATTAACATAACCCCCCAGCGCTGTATACAGTAATATAACCCCAACGCTGTATACAGTAATATAACCCCCCCAAGCTGTATTACCTAATTATAACCCCAGCGCTGTATACATGTAAATACCTCCCAGTGCTCTATACAGTAAATAACCCCCATAGCGCTGATAAAAACTAGTGTAATAACCCCCAGCGCTGAAATATACGAAGTCAAACCCACGCTGTATACAGAAGATAAGCGCCCCTGCGCTGTATACAGTAATATAACCCCCAGCTCTGTATACAGTAAATAAAACCCCCAACGCTGTATACAGTAATACCCACCCAGATGCTGTATATCAGTAAATAACCCCCAACGCTGTATCAGTAATACCCCCAGTGCTGTATACAGTATGATAACCCCCAGACTCTGTATACAGTAATATAAACCCCAACGCTGATACAGTAATACCTCCAGTGGGGCTGTATACAGTAATATAACCCCACGACGCTTTATACAGTAATATAACCTCCCAGTCGCTGATTACACGTAATATTAAACCACAGCGCTGATACAGTAATATAAACCCCAGCGCTGTAACAGAATTATAACCCCCAGCGCCTGTATACAGTAATATAACCTCCCCAGCGCTGTATACAGTAATAATATTTTGGGTGACTTTCCTGGCTCAAACACCACACTGAGCTGATGCTTTATGACAATGCTAATGAAGTCCGTCCCTCCATATACTTTCATTAGTCAGAGAGTCTCTTTGGGTGATTAAAACAGAGCCATTCTATTATTCCCCACAGGCAGTATGATACGTAGTCGAGGTGCTTAGTAGATCGGGGATCAGATAACAGAGCGAGAATCATACAAACGGCTGATATGCAGCTGCATGAAAACATTTTATTACGGGGGGAAAAACTAGAACTGTATTAAAAAAAACTCAGCGCAATATTTTTATAATTTGTAGCTGATATTAAATTCTATTTTAATTATCAGAGGATGATTCACGACTTAACTAACGAACTTAATTACCTTAACCAACTGAATTTATTGAAATGACCTCTAGTTAGTTGAAACTAAGATCTGTGTTAAGAGTGGCGGCAGGACTAGTGTTACCGAATAAATGTCCTTCCTCACCCTTACAGAGGCTGCATGGACCAATCAACAGCAGCTTAAAACCACAGGAGGGATACCGTAATGGGGAGGAATAATCATGCAGGTTATCAGCAGGGCCGGCCGAAGACTTAACACCGCCTGGGGCGAAGTTTAAAATGCCGCCCCCCCGCCGGGCGGGGTTGGCATTTTAACTTCGCGACCCCCCCTGGTACTTACCTCTTAAAGAGTCCTGCGCGAGTCTCCCAGCTCGCCACGGTGCCGGCTTGTAATGCTGAGCGCCGGAAATTGACGCCACTTCGGCGCTCAGCATTACAAGCCGGCACCAAGACCGAACAGGAGAATTCGCCGCAGAGGAGAGAGAGAGAGGGCGCCGAGCGGGTAATCGAAAAACCACTCCGCGCCCCTCTCTCTCTCTCAGCGCTTCAAAAAAAGAGTCCGCCCCTTCTAAAGTGCCGCCTGGGGCAATTGCCCCAGTCGGCCCCATTGTAGGGCCGGCCCTGGTCATCAGAGCAGGATGTTAAGGTGGCTGATCCCGTCGTGTGGATTTCTAATACATGTATGTTATTTTTATATGTAAACCATTACATAGACGTTTAGAGTTTAGTATTTTCGGAATATTGATAACTTTTCATGAATAAATAAGTGGAAGAACGCGTGAGTAACTATAACAACGGGGGGGGGGCGGGAAATCATAAGGAACGGGAGACAAATTAGGTTTATTGAAATTACTAAATACAGGCCAATAAATCCATGCGGATCCGGGAGCCGCGCCGCGGCGACTTAGCGATCCGGTATGAAACATTAGGCACATATTCAATCGAAACCGAGTCGGTGGGACGGCTGACAAGCGCGCGGACAACACCTGTGGGTTTCCCTTCATTGACTTCTGTAGCACGTTGGAGATCTCACGTGAGAAGCGCTCGTTCCTCTAGTATCCTCCTCAATTACCGCCGCCGACTAAAACTCATCATGACGGGCTGTTAGTCTAATGGAACTATTATCCAAGTGAGTGCGGCTCAACTAAACCAAGAACAATCTTATTAGACACTTCTACGCTGAGGGTGCTGCTACAATTTAACTCCCTCTACTTATTGGCTCGGGGGAGGGGGGGATTGGGGGTTGAGGCTGCAAATTAGGCTGATGATTAGGAATCGCCGTGGGCGCAGGTATCCGCTGTTCTTAAAATTTTAATGCCGCAGAGCCCCGCTGTGTTTAACGATAACGTGGATAATGTGGATATCAGGGTAATAAATAACCAGCGGGTTCTACGGCGGAAGGTTGTGCGCTTGGGCAGAAAATTGGCCGTAATTAGAAATAGCATTTCTGGGGTTAAGGTTGGAGCAGTTGCCATGGAAACCAATGGTTCCACTGATTGCGACAGGACTGCTATTTATAGGGTTAATTAGGGAATAGGCCGTTTTTTTATGCTGAGGACGTGCAGCTCGAACATTTGTACTAACTTTCCAGCGTCTTGCTCAGGGGCGCACCCCCATAATCTTGTGGCTGGTGTCCCGGCACCAGAGGCCTTCTTCGGCTTTTCCAGCTCATCTGCTGGCAGTCCCAATTAATAGAGCATTTGCCAGGGCATAAACCCGGTTGTCAAGACTGCTATCCAACTCAGGACCGCTAGCAGCTACATATGTGAAGGTAAGGCTGGAAGACCATGCATGGAGTCGTGTAGGTCAACTTATTGAGGGTCACCAGCTACTACACCATCTCTGTCACACCATCAAATATATAGACCTGGCCTGGAGGGGTAGAAGAGGACTTTGAGGTCCACGTGACATCATTCAGGAGATTTCTGCCTCTCTTACATAGGAACGTCCTCCAACTACCTAGGAGCTCCATCTTACTTGGGACAGCAATTGGTGGCACCAAAGTGACTTGGATTATCCCGGTGAGATCCATTGACAATGAAGACCAGAAAATTCAGTTTTATCCAAAAAAAGCCCAGTGATGCCTGACACGGTCGACTTTTTATCTCTATACACGACTGTATGCCCTGATAACGGGATCTTGGGGAATAAGGCATTTTTTATGTATTATTATTCAGATATCATTCTATTATGACCATGTTCACCCTTATAAATCGTGACTTTGTTGTTTTCTATACAGTTTCACGGTCTTTATTGTCTTTAGAATACCGGACATTGGCTTTTCAGTCTTAACGGTTCTGTTAATCAGGTCCAAGTTCTTAGATTCTGACCAGACTGATCGCGGTAACCGGAGACCAATTAATTCCACGAGGTCGGAAACGGCAAGAATACAATAATTCCACCCCAAGGTGTTCAGCTATCATAACAGACTAATTCTTTAAGTTATTTACGATAAATTTGGCGATTTTAACCAGTTTGGGGCTTGATGCGTAGACAGACCCCCCCCCCCCCCGAATGGCGGCACCGGAAGAATCTCTGTACCCATCTGTGCTGGGACTTTAATTTCCCTTTAGGCTTCAGATCGACTTAGATCACGATCTTCAAGGCTGTTTTTTTCTTTTCTTTTTTTTTCCTCTTCTTAATTTCAAGAAGCAGAGGACCGTGAAAAAGCTTTTTAAGAGAAAAAGAACGTTTTTTGGGGGAAAAAAGATGAAAAAAAAAAATTGATATTATGTGTGCAGGAAGATATTGGTTTCTATAATGGATATCATTGTATATTATATTAAAGTTTGTTGTCTTATCCCCATAGCAACCAATAGAAATGTTCAATCAACAGGTACATTTTTTATTGGTTTCTATGGCGATAAGACCTCTTTTCATACTTTGCACCAGGATCACGTAACTTGCCACCGCGGTCCTTAGTCTCAACAAAACGGCTGCCATCTGCTAAGTGGGGCGTCATGAATAATAAATATCAGCGTCCGTATCTTGGATCAGCAATTACTTTTAATTTTCTGCATATTGTTTCATTCTTAGACAAATCTGCTCCCGGAGACGTATTTTCAGGAGGGTTAGGTTCATACAGAGAGAGCAGAGATTGTAGAGAGGTTATTTAGGATTCGGCATAGAATCAATTACCGATGCCATCTGTGCCCAGAGCATGAAACCGGGCTGAAGGGTGATAGAGGAACAGAAGTGGAGACTTTTTTTTTTTTTTTTGCATAATTGTGAGGTCGCTGTGAGGTCATACAGCCCAAAAGACACAAGTGGCGTTAGATTAGACATTAGTTCGCTGTAATTAAATAGCGGTCAAATAATATATATATATATTTTTTTTTTCTTTTTCTTGAAGCATAAATAATTTAACCTTTTGGGATGTGGAGAAAACTTTGCTCTTCTGTGCATGTCTCCAGCTGCCGTAATTTATTCAATCTGTTTAACCAGGAAAATAAATAAATTAAAAAAATTAGTTTTGCGGGAGAACAGAGGATAGCCCATTTTTGTAAGTAACAAGGGAATTGATTTCTCTAAAAAATGGTTAATAACCCGCTAGTATCTTATTTAACACTAAGTTATTGTGAAAAAGGACGTGGGAGAAAAAGAACTAACAACGCAAGTAAACTAAACATATATATATAAATATATACCGGTATATGTATATATTGTATAGAATATAATTTAGTAAAACAGAGCTCAAATGAGAAAGCGGTGTAGATTATACGTGCCTTATGGGCATACCTGGGGATTACGCCCGCTTCTCTGGGCTGCTGGAGCGGTACTGCGGCGTTCCGCACTCCCCGCCTGCTCGATAACTTTATTGGGGAACAGGCGGCACCTACTAGTGAAGGTCTGACTACCTTACATTATGTATTGGAGCAGAATGCTGGGGTATGATGTCATACTGTGACGTTCTGATTCAATACATCGTGAAGAGGCTACAAGGGAGCTTCGCTGGAGGTCTGTGCAGCTCCCGCGGAGTGATTGCCCTTCTTCCTTTACTGCAGGGAGAATGTTTTGAGTTAAGTTTATTTTTGGACGGTACAAACTAAATTTTTTTATTATACAACTGAAGTGACCGACAGCCAGCCGAGGTTTAACGGAAGCCGCGTTGCTCATCCCTGAAAGCATCCTGGGGGGGGGAGCAGATTAAAGTGTGTATCGTTTTGTGCAGCACGTAATACATGGCCGGGGGTATTTGCGTTTGGACGGGCCGCACGGAGACACGTTTCATTCCTGGGTCTGAGCCGTTGGATGGCAGACTCCACACCTTGCATCCGAAACCGATCACTCACACTAACCCCCTCCCCACTCCATTTCCCTGGGATGTGCAATGAACAAAATGTGAGATTTATTCAGTGGAGATTCCTCAGCGCAGAATCATTTTTTTTTTTCACGTGGCAGGCGACAGAATGCAGATTTCGGGTCCCACCTTTTATAAAACTGAACCTGATGAGCGACGAAAGGGTTTGTGCTTAGAGCTCAACAACAATACCCAACATACTTCACAATGTCCCTGTTTTTCATGGGACAGTCCCGATTTTTGAAGGTGACGTTTTTTTTTGACAATGGATCACGTGACTTGTAGTAGATCTACACCTATGAACAGGGTTCTTAGTTTCAGCATATTGTATACTTAAATATGCATTTTTTGTCAGTGGGGCTGTTCGCAGTGGCGTATACTGGAGTAGGTACAGGGCTGCAGGACCAGGTGAGGAGGCAGCCCTTCTGCAGCATAACAGGGAGCCAATCGCCCTCTTTGCTCCCTGTAGTTCAACTGCTCTGTGGGTTGGTTGAAACCTTGACTTTTCCTTAACGATACACTTGAGTCACCTGCATTCAAGCAGGGATAACATACTGGTAGTGAAAGCACCAATTGGGAGTCTTATATATGATCACAGCGGGGAGAATAGGCAGCTCCAGACTGAGTGACCCCGAGAATCTGCCCCTTCACGCCGAGATTAGGGCAAAAACCCCGGGACTCCAGGGCAGTAATGGAGGGCCGCCTGGTGTTAGGCCTGGTCCAGTGGCGGAGTCATTGACCACGTCTGGTTTCATGGGGAGGTCCATCATCTCCCCGGCACCTGCCCCTCCAGCGATACGTCAGAGGGGAATAAAACGGAGAACATATTGGCTTTAATGGTAATAACGAAGCGAAGAATGTGCGTGAGAACATTCACATTTATTCACACGCATCTACCTGACACATCCTATTAAGCATTGAAATTAGAGTTCATTGTGTTCTCATTAGTATAGCTTGATGGACTGCGATTCTGTTTAATCTGAAAACCTGTCTGTGTGTTTATTGTTTCTAAATCATTCTCGCCGATACATTATTCAGGGAAATGAGCGGCTCTTCACACTCTAGATAACGCCATCATTTCACAATAAGGTGACCTGTCACAAAAAAAAAAAAGACATAAAAAAAAAAAAGGTTTGTGTTAAAAATAATAAAGAAAAAAAACCCCTAAACATTAACCTATGGAATGTGAAGGGGGCGGCTGTGGGAATCACGATCGTTCGTGATTGGTGAGTTTGTGGTCAGGTGATTTAGGGCATACCAGGAAAAACTCAGGAAAGGGGTGGATCCGGGTCAGCAAGAGGCACAGCTATCCATGGATGGGTGGGAAAGAAGGAAGAGAGTAGGATGGGTTGAGTAGGGAGTAAATGGAGCGTAATGCCTCTGCCACTAGATAGATGGATATACTGTATGATAGGGAGGAAGATGATATATATATATATAGATATACGGTATATATATACGGTATATATATATATTATATATAGATAGATACATAGTTAGACATACTGTATAATATATAGATAGAAATATTGTATGATAGGTAGATGGATAAATTGATAGACTGTATAATATATAGATAGTTTGATAGATGATGGACAGATAGATATAGATATACTGTATGATAGGTAGATATATTGTATGATAGAGGGATATAGATAGACGGATAGAAATGTTGTATGATAGGAAGATAGATAAAGATAGATAGACAGATAAATAGATAGGATAGCTAGACTGTATGATAGGTAGATAGATAAATGGATAGATAGACTGTGCAATAATAGATTGTATGATACAGAGATATAGATAGATATACAGATAGAAATGCTGTATGATAGATAGATAGATAGATAGATAGATAGATAGATAGATAGATAGATATGGATAGATAGATAGATAGATATGGATAGATAGATAGATAGATATGGATAGATAGATAGATAGATAGATAGATAGATAGATAGATAGATAGATAGATAGATGCATTGTACGGTGTTGAAGGTTTGTAGACCTGTGATTTTTGTATATATAATGCTGCATTTCTGTCGTTTTTATGGCTTGTGACAGTTTTTATGTGGGATGAAACAATATGTACCAAAAGCGTAACACGAAAAGTGTTTATAGGATGTTGTAAAATCTCAAGTGGAACGCTCATAACTTTACTGTATTTTACGAAACCAAATCAGACAGAATTGTGGATAGGCTTGTAAGAGGCATGTAAAAAAATGAAGTGTATTCCTGGCCCCCCCTAAATGATGTAGACTTGTGCATTCAGATTCGCACAAATTGCAAATTTACAGAATTTCGGTAAATTTGGCGATTCGTATGAAGCCTCGAAAATGAGGCCAGACCCCCCCCAAAATGAAGCAAAAAGCTCTGAATTTTCGTTCGTGGGTCCACATTCACACTCTCTCACACTCTCATTCTCCTTCACTCTCTCTCACGCTCTCATTCTCCTTCACTCTCTCTCACGCTCTCATTCTCCTTCACTCTCTCTCACGCTCTCATTCTCCTTCACTCTCTCTCACGCTCTCATTCTCCTTCACTCTCTCTCACGCTCTCATTCTCCTTCACTCTCCTTTCATTCTCCTTCACTCTCTCTCTCACGCTCTCATTCTCCTTCACTATCTCTCTCACGCTGTCATTCTCCTTCTCTCTCACGCTCTCATTCTCTGTCTCTCTCTCTATCACGCTCTCATTCTCCTTCACTCTCTCTCACACACTCTCATTCTCCTTCACTCTCTCTCTCATGCTCTCATTCTCCTTCACTCTCTGTTACGCTCTTCTTTTCCTTCACTCTCTCTCTCCTGCCCTCATAATCCTTCACTCTCTCTCACGTTTATTCTCCTTCACTCTCTCACACGCTCTCAGTCTCCTTCACTCTCTCTCTCACGTTCTCATTCTCATTCACTCTCTCTCTCACGTTCTCATTCTCATTCACTCTCTCTCTCACGCTCTCATTCTCATTCACTCTCTCTCTATGTTTCCCTACCTTCTCTGCTGACTGCTTCCGCATCTTCTTCCGCATCTGCATCGTCTTGTATAATGGCTGTATCGTCTCTTTAATCATTATATAAAGTCTCTTAAAATCCCTTTGATCTTGGCTCAATTATGTAACAAATCTCAAAACTTTTCCAAGATTCATAAGACTTTAAACTTTCCCCAAAATGATCTTTTTTATTTTTTAAGGTTTTCTGCTAGTCACTTTACAAGCATTTAATCGCAGTCATGAATGTAGAACGGTTTGCGGGTCGTAATACATTTCATTTGACACAAAATGTTCTTTTTTGGCACAATTAGCTCATAAAATCTAATTTAGTAATTTCCTTTTGGGAGTCAAAAGTTTGTGCTGAAATACGCTATTCATCAGCGGGGTCTCAGGGGTTAAAATGTTTTCAAAGCAATCAGTTCCATAGTTTAACAATAACTGCACTTTATTTGCAGCCCGCATGGAGTTGGTACAGAAATGAAAGTAAAACCTTCACAGTTTTTTAAATCATAGAATTTATCGTCAGATCGGCCCCATTCGGCCCTCGTCTAGTTACCTGTTTTTCCTGCTGTAAAGACTCAAACCTTAATCAGTTATTGGTCTCGATTCAGGAGCCGTATCCCTGTTCCATGCATGCTTAAATTGCTTCACTGTATTAACCTCTACCACTTCTGCTGGGAGGCTGTTCCACTTATCTACATACCTGGGTACTTTCTAAATGAGCTGACCCTGAGACGCTTAAAATATTAACCCTTTAATAACCCGTAATGAAGATGTAGCTACTCTCCACATGCGTTACCAAAATTCTCTAATACCCGTGGTGACCTTGACTCGTCATTAATTAAAAATTCACTCGAGTCCCCCACATTGAAGCAGGGATACCAACCATAAGATTCTATGAAGCTTCTATGTAGTGACTCGCCAAATGTGCTAAACAAATACCGGTCCTCATGGAAACCTTGACTTGTCACTATGGAAAGATGCACTCAGTTGAGTCACCTGCATTCAAGCAGGGAATTCAACCATGACATACTGTTAGCGAAAGCAGCAATTGGGAATCTCATATATGATCAGAGCGGGGGGGTGGGGGTACTCAGCTCCAGACTGTGTGACTCAGAGAACCTGCCCCTTTACCCTAAGACCCCGAGAATCTGACCCTTCCCCGAGACTCCCAGAATCTGCCCCTTCCCCCCTGAGAACATGATTCTGCCCTTCACCTGAGAATCTGGAGACTCCCAGAATTGCCCTTCCCCCCTGAAAACATGAGAATCTGCCCTTCCCCGAGACCCTGAGAATCTGCCCCTTCCCCTGAGACCCTGAGACTGTTGCAGAAACCCTGAGACTCCGGGGCAAACCCTCTCTCTCTATTTATTTTCTAAATATACTTTCTATATCACGTCGTATAAGAAGAAAGAAATAGAACTCCGAGAAGTGGCTTGATATTAATCACCGAGACCAAGAGACACATATTGGCTGCCATTTTCCTAATTACAGCTTCCTGCTTATCAATCACAGCTTATGTCAGGGGGGGGTTTTGAAATCGCCGCTTAATTAAAGAGGAAGTCCCATCGTATTCTTCTTAATTGATTCTAATTAAAAACGATAGAGGAATGGGGGCTGCATGCCTTCGGCTTCAATGCGCGAGTTCCTTTAAATCCTGTTGTATTTGTGTTTATCGCTCTGCTAAGTAAAACTATCATGACTTTATGTTGCTGCTTTACGGTAACGCGTTCAATGCCTGGTGCTTAATGGTGAAGATTAATGGAGGAAAATGACTGAATACACTAAGGGATCTTTGTTACTATTCACCCGGGGAGGAAAATGTGTCACATACAGCTCATATTTGGAAAATACAGTCAATAACAGTTTTTTTTATATTTTACTGAAAGGGTGGTAGATAAGTGGAACAGCCTCCCAGCAGAAGCAGCAACGGGTTACATGCACGGGATAGGCACGTGGCTCCAGAATCTAAGTCGAGACCAACGACTGATTAGGTTTCAACAGGGCTATATAGACAACTCATAACAATATCCCAAAAATGGTCTAGCTCCCCCGGTGGCTAAATATGGAATTGCAATAAAAAAACACAAACGCACAACAGGCTTCTCTGATCAAAGTACCCCGGTGGAGGGGGGGGGGGGCAGGAAAAATAAGTTTGATGTGGCCACCAGAAACAGGACTAGCATTTCTCGAACGTGACAGTCCCGCTCCTGACCTCTTCACGGGACCTCACCTTTAAGAATGATAAATCGTTGTTAACCTTGTGAGGTTAAGTGATGTAAAGCAGAGCTGACTCGAAATAATGTACATTGATTAAAGAGTCACAAATGGAATATTCCTGCGCGATACAGCTTTGGTAGTTAACATAATAATATCATTAATGAGTCCTTGATTAACATGTTGCCATTGTGTATCCAACGCATTGTCCCCGGCGAGCATTCCATAATTAAATGATAGCCGGGCGCTGATCTCATTACATACAAATATATTAGTTTTTCTTATTTGTTTAATTGATGCATATTTATGTCGCTTTTGTATCCAGACTGTCTATGTGTCCGGTGTCAATGATACAGAAAATAATGCACGCCGCGATTGGGCCTGTCCTCCAGAACCATGCGCAGGACTGGACCAATCCGGTTATCAATGATGCCAGGCAGCATCCGTAAGCGTACAGCCGCTACCGGCCTACGGATGGCCCGCCCGGACCGGCTGAATATATAAATACTCAACATGCGGCCGTTTAATACATTAGTTGGCGGCCGCTGGCCGTAAAGTGCCAGCGCCGCATAGACATACTGTTCAAGGAATTTTTTTAGGCCTTTTTATGCTTTTTAGGTTTTATTGTTTTATTATTTGCTTAAGGCTATGGTAGCCAAGGGGTTAAACGACATTCCGATAGTTAGATCTCCACTTATTTCACCCCAATGGAATATACAGATAGAAAGGCATGACGGCTGTGGCAGGAACCCGTACGGTTCCTCTCCATTTGACGGACAGGGCCGATACTGACTTATTCGGGGGGGGGGTCTTTTTATGTCTCGTGGAATCTCCGATCGGATTGAATGTCAGTTTCTGTAATCTTCTATTCTTCTGACCTTCGGTTTCAGTAAACGCAGAAATAAAAAAAAAAAAAAATAATAAAAATAAATAAATAAATAAAAAATTAAAAAAGAATCACAAAATCCATAGCATTGATACTGCGAAAATAGCAATTTTGGGTTTTTTTTTTCTTTCTTTTTTTTTTTTTACCCAAGAGGACTTGATTACAGGTGTCACCAATCTCCAGGAAAAGGTCTGTTTTGTCAGCGGGGAAAAGCCCCCCCCTTAAATTAAGCGATTCATGTCGGGCTTTCTGTGGAGTACCTGTCACCCCTGTCTGCAAATCTTTAACACCAAGAATTTCTTATGTCAAATTTAGGCTTTTTTTTAAACAAAAGATGTTTTTTTTTTTGGTCCTTTAACCCAATTTAGCAAATGATGTGTTTTTTTCACGATGACTAATTTGAAGATCATCAATTGATTTTTTATTTTTTTTTTACTTTTATTTCCACTGAATAAGACTGCAGGGGTTTAAGAGATTCCATCAATCAGAGCTTAATATACAAGTAGATATTCTTATTATTTTAGCTGGAATTCGCCCAAAAGTGTCAGAATTGTCAGGTTTTTTAGAAAGTGACAGCACAAAAAAATGATAATAATCAGCTCATCTACTCAGCCCTTTTTGAGTCACTTTATGTATTCCTTAGGATGGCTTTATGCACATGCCAACCTATTTCTTATTCCTCTACTGTGTTTGCAAGTGCCTAGTCCACTGGAAGACCTTTCCAGGTAACTACTACTTGGTGGGCAGACCGACACAGAATGCCTCTCATATCTACGGTTTTAACAACCTCTAGGGGTGAAATTATTGTGCCGGAGGCTTGATGGCTGACGATCAATGGTGTATTCTGGCCTAGGGGGACCCAGGGTGGCAGGTCCAGGGCACGGCAGCCTTTCTTCTGCATTACCTGTTGGGTGGGATGGAGGGCCGCTGCTCTATAAGCCGGTTGGAGAGATCAAAGATCTTCTTTCTAACTGGCCCATTTACAATATGGAAGTCTCTCCCAGCCCGCAGAGCCACTGTGGCGACCTTACATGGTGCCAAGTATCTCTTGGAAGGGCACTATGGGGCAAGCTAGGGCACTAGACCAGGCCTAGGGTGGCATCCAGTTGCAATATGGAACTGCTGCTGGCCAAGTATGTTTTGTTACAACTCTCATCACACTTGGCCATGCACGCAGCTGGGGCTTGTCGCCTAAATGGCACAAGCATAGATTGCCCGTACGCGTCTCCTTCCTGCCGAGAGACCTCTGCGTGACTAATTCCGCGTTTCCAACGTTTCCTTCGGGTCCAAAATAATTGAAAGCGCGTCGGCTACTAACACCGGATCTCGAGGCCGCGGATGATCTACCGCTGGAAATGAAACCCGCAGAAAAAGCTGAAAAACAGAGAAATTCTCCTTACCCTTTTTTTCTCAGTCCTTTTGGGGATTCGGCTGACAAGAAAATCCTTGAATATTTTTTTTTATTTTTTTTTTGAATTAACTACCAGAGTGATGTTTGACTGTGATAAGTGAACTTGTGACAATATGTTCCTCTTATCTCGTTCTCCGCTTAGGCTAATTCCATGCTAGCGGCTTCTTTCATCTCTTTCATTGCAAAACGACAGTTCAGTTAAAGATGCAGTCCCTCCAGCTTCAGGAAACGATATCTCACCGACGCTAGGTGTGCAGCTTATTGTCTCACATTATTCCAATAAACTCCCTTTATCTGCAGACCTGGAGGCGCCATTGTTGTCAGTCATGTGATATTTTGGGTGACTTTCCCGGCTCAAACACCACACTGAGCTGACGCTTTACGGCAATGCTAATGAAGTCCGTCCCTCCATAGACTTTCATTAGTCAGAGACATTTTATTATTCACAGCAAGGAAGTACGATAAGAACTTTCCGTGTTTGTCTAGTAGATTGTCCAAGATAACACAAACCAATAGAAATTGGTTGCTAAAATTATTCTTTATTTGTACTGTTTTTGAGTCATGCTGCCATTAAATGAAAGTCTATGGAGGAACAGACTTCATTAGCATTGCCATAAAGCATCAGCTCAGTGTGGTGTTTGAGCCGGGAGAGTCGCCCAAAATATCACATGACTGACAGCAATGGCGGCCTCCAGGTCCGCAGATAAAATGAGTTTAGATAACTCCAGGTTTTTCCTCAACGTCGACAATACTGTGTATAGTGTTGAGTAAGTTAAAAACATCTTTTTTTTTTCATTGCAGTAGGTATATTAAAATGTGCATTTTCCCTTAAGAGAAAAATAATAATAATATCGCTAATCTGAGCATTCGCGTTACCATTCTGATATGGCTGTTAGTTTTTGTAAACATTTTAAGCTTTTAAAAGGTTTTTAATTACCCGTCACGAAGATTAAAGGTTCAGAAGCATAAAGCCCGTACTGTGCTAAAACGCAACATGATAATAAAAAGTTGTCCTCGTGAGAATAGCTGAAATGTCTCGTTTTCCATTTTGTAACAATAGCCACCAAAATATAACAGGGGCTGCAGACAAGAAAACATGGATCAGTAAAAGGAAAATTTAGACTCGGCAAATGGATCACATTACCCGCCGTCACTGTCTTCTGATGAAGGCTCAACAGATCCAAATCACATAAATATTTTTTATTTTTTTTATTATTAGTAGTATTTCTTTTATATATATATATTATGTATTTATTTATTTTTTAATTTATTTTAATTTTTTTTTTTTTTTTTTTTTGCGGAATTCTGCTTATCCTAACAGGTGTTGAGAATAAACATCTCCGTGGCGGGCTGGTTCTTTGTCTTTGATGGGATGGTTCTTATTGGCTGAGTGTTTGATGTCTTCTCAGCCAATAGGAGCTGTCCATAAAATATAGGAGAGACTAGCGCTCATTCATTAACCTTATGATTTGCCACAACTCTTGGACTTCAACCCACTATGAAGGGCCAGCCTAAGCGAGCGTCTCCTTAAGAAGGTCACTCGGTGTGCCAAATGGCTAGTCTGGGCCTGGCCACGGAGGTCTCTGCTTGAACAGCACTAAGCTCTGCTGACTTTACAGCTCCTTGGGCCAGCCTGGGGAGATCAGAGGATGTCCCCAACTAGCCCATGATCCCCAATGTCCTTTAAGTGAGACAGTGGGGCAGCTACACGGCTCAGTGAGATCGTTCCCAAAAATTATGATTTTCGAGCTGAAATCAGGACACTTGGGAGGTATGCGGGAGCTCAAATAGTCAAAAACTCAGACCGCTAAATATACCCACATAGTTGTGACTTTTTTTTTTAAAGATCAGAGATATTTTGCATTAAAAAAAAAATAGTAAAAAATATAAATAATATAAACAGGAAAAAATATTTCTCAGCTGTTAATATTCCTTCTTTTTTTTTACTAAAAATACTGCACCATCTTGCATAACCGGGATGAGCCGTTCTCAAGAGTTAAGCCGAATGTTTCGAAAATAAAAAAATATATATTTTCAAATTTACACGTCCAGTAATGGGTTGAATCCACGGAACTAAATCGTTGTTAATCAGTAAATTATTATTTCCCGTGCGTTCTCGCATCCGAATGCACAAGACTCGCGCATCAACTCTACCTGAGCTATTCCCAGTAAGTATAGAGCGGGGGTCTGGATACTGGATTCGTATATTACATTGTAATTGGTCTTGTCATTTTTGTGACAGCTTTCCAGAGAAGAAAAACATTGTATACAGATACCTGACAGCTGAATGAGGGCAGATTATATCCATAACATTTTCCGAAACGATATCAAGCATCTTCCAGCATGACATGCGAAGAAGTCCATTATTTTATTACACTAAGACTATTCTCCGCGTAGCTTTTTCTTTTCCCCGTTAAGATTTTCCTATTGTAGGTTTTTTTTAATTAGATATTATTTAATAATTAGCCACCCGTTTTAGTATACTCAAAATACCGGAAGTTTGGTGGAACTCGACGAATTTGGAGATTTACTTGAGTTCCATTGAAGGAAGCCAGACTTTGTGGGATTCCATTTCTCTTCAAGTAACCAATGTTAAAAAGTCTACGTATGGTACTGGAAAGGTATGGCTGTTTAATAGGATGGACCAACCTTACAAGTACTGAAGAACATAGAGTCTGGCAGCAGATCAGACCCATCCTGCCCGCTTTTCTACTATAAACACTCAACCGGTCCTTGATCTTGTCTTAGACACAAGAGCCATATGCCTGTCCTATGTATGTATGAGTTGATAACTTTTATTGGGCCAAAATATAAAGAAAAGGTGGATTTCCATAAGCTATCTTCTTTAAATAGAATGAAGGTGCTCCTGAAGATGAAGAATGAATGATCCACCTGGACAGAAGACCTTTGAAGTCCTGAAAGCTCATGGAATTCCACCTCTTCTTCTGTGTTGGCCCAACAAAAGCTTTCAACTTAAATAAAGACTCCATTCTGAGCTAAAAAAAAGTTCAATATTCTATGTTCTTTTTGATGGAACTCATCTGGGGTGTAACTGGTTTAGGGTTATTACACACATGGCCGTTTAAAAGCCGCCTTGCTTGCATTCGATGTATTTAATCCTTAAGATTTTAACACCAGACAAGCCAAGTAGATGATGTACCTCGTCGGCAGGAAAATCATTTTAAATTAAACACCAGACAGCGCCACCTAGTGTTCGTGTCAATACCCCACATGCCACCGCATTGAATGATACGTTAATAGATGGCGATGGCAGAAAAAAAGAAGCAACTGGTCCATCCAGTCTGCCCATTTAAATCTTAAATTCAATGGCTACATAAATGGCGACAGCAGCAATGGATCAACACAAGAGCCCTTCTTTAATTCTCCATCATTCTTTTCCTGGTATTCAATAGAAAAGATGGGGGAGGGTTGGGACCCTCTAAAGAGACCGTTCTGGAGCCTCTGTCTCCTTTTCTTCTGGAGCTTAAATATAATACGAGATACGTTAGGGTTTTTACTTGTCTTTCCAAACAAAGGGGGGGGGGCACTAGAGGCAGAAAATAACCCATATCCCGATGGTGACCCAGCTACACCCTGCTCAATGAAATAAGAAGAAATACTAATGATCAAGGAAACCTGAAGAAAGACATACATTGTTGTATAGAAGACATGACGCGATGAACTGTAGCTGAGCAATGTTTCATCGGTTGCTATGGTGATAGCCCACTTTGCACCAGAGCTTCCAGGAAATCTATTGCATTAATCGGACACTTATGTTAAATAAAAATATTAATCCGATAAGTGCCAGAGGGAGAGCTAGAGGCATTTAGAGAGTTAAATCCAAAGAGAAAAAAATTACATTATATATATTATTATATATAATACACACACACATTATATATATTATAATATTCTTTATATATATATATATATAATTAATACACACAGGGCTGTGTTTCTCCCCACATTCCAGTAGATGGCAATTCCACCCTTCTCGTTCTTTCCGAGCTCACAAAGGTATTTTTTTTTTTTAATTCTTTTTCATTATTATTATTCACACCTCTTCAAGATGTCTGTACAGGACTAGCAATGAACATGAGTCAGAGCTGTTTTTCACTGACCTAAACTGTTAGCATTTGGTAGGAAAGGAAAAAAAAAATAGCTCGGAAAATAATCTGGAAAAAAAACCGAGGGCGTGAGAGAAGGAAACTGCGGTTCGAAAAACATTATTGTAATGGAACATAATTAGGCAATGACACCTTCAACCAGAGAGAGAGAGGTTCTGGAAAGGAAGGGTTAAGATTGTTTGAAAAATTCTAAGTGACATTTTATTTTTTCTTACCAGGGGAAACACACAAAATATCCAAATGTAAGAACAATTAGAGGTGTTTTCGAGACGTAATTCTTTTAGAATGTTAGTGTAGATGATCGGTGTCACAGTGACGATTCCCACGGCAAGGGGCAACTGATAGATGTTACCCATTTCCCCCCCCCCCGAACCTTGGGTTTCTTCCTAGAGCAAAGCAGCCTTCCCTCTGCAGAGCGTTTTCCCTGTTTTTTAACCCATGCAGAGCCATTTGCAGCATCCTACCTACGACCGAGCTTGTGCACTGCCCTCCTCTCTAGTAATAGACCCCTGAACGACCTCCATTCCCCTGCGTTGCTTTCTGTTGCTACAATGCCCCCCGCTTGGCCCAGAGCTGCCTTCTTCTTTGCAGGCAATTTTGCCTCCTCCTTTGCCTGCTCTATAACCTTGTGCTGGTTCCTTTCCCCTAGAAACCCTTGTGCTACCTCCTGCCTGCAGAACTGTGCCCTGCTTCCATAGAGGACCCTAAACTGTTTTTGTGCTTGCAGAACCCTGTGCTGCTTCCTTCTGCTTGCAGAACACTGCTTGCACAGCCTAATGCTGCCTCCTCCTGCTTGCAGAACCTCACGCTGCCTCATTTTGCTTGCAGAGTCTTTTGCCGCCTCTCTCTACCGACAGGGCCCTGAGCTGACTCTTCCCCACCAGCAAAGCCTTCCTAATAGATGCTGTTTCTGTCTCCTTCCCACCTGTGGGGCTTTGTGCTCCCTACTTCCCTATGCAGAGTCTCCTTCTACCTCCCCCGGCACATCCCTCTGCCTGCGGAGCTGCCTCCTCTTAATTCCAGGCATATCAGCATTAATGGCATTGCTCCCTGAGTCTCTCTCTGGCACAGACGAGGCTGACGCTTCTCGCGAGGCTCCCCGGGCCAGCGCTGAGCATCATGCGCCGTGGTCCTCTTTAGCACAAGCTGGAGGATCGGAATAGATTGTCGGAATGAAAAGGCAGCGAGGCGGGAAGGCCGTTCAGTAAACACTTACAGCAGTCAGTAATGTCTGCAGAAAGGGACACGCGTGTGAACGGGACGACGGCCATGAAAGCCCCGGGCCAAAAAAACTAACGCTATGATCCGGCTATGCGTTCGCTGTGTCCCCGAATATATTGACTGATCCGCTAATCGTCTTACGCGCCGCAGTCAAAGCTCGAGACATAAAGGAATCTTTGTCTCAAGTTTGCCTACAGAGGGAGCGGACTTTCACAGGCTCACCCGTGATCTAAAGTGCCTGCAGAAATCAAAGAATGCATTATTACATCGCGTGACATAATCAGCGGCGAATGACAAATACTCGGACACTTCCTAGCTTAACTCTTCATCTGCCTGAGCCCTTGTATTTTTTTATTTTCGTTTTGCTGCTGTGTTTATCGGACATTAACCATTTCGGTATAGAACAGAATGAAATATATTATTTTTATCTTAGTAGATTAGTAGATAAGTGGAATAGCCTCCCAGCAGAAGTGGTAGAGGCTGATATATGGGTTAGGAAAAATTACGTAAAGAGAGAGAGACTCCCTAATCAATTCCTTCTCAACAACAAGGATCAGGCTGAGGTCCCGAAATTGGAATTATCATTCAACCCTAGGTAGAAACGCTGATTTGTGAAGAGGTCCTCCTGATATCCTCCTGATACACGTTTAGAATGGGAAAAAAAGACGCCGGTTGTCAGGTTCTCTCTTAAGTGAAGGGAAATCTCGTTCTCCGGGTCGAACTCTGCTAGGTCATTCAGGTGTGGGAGATAAATGCAGCATAATATCAGCGGTAATATGTGTGACGGAGAGAAGGTTGGGCGATGAGAACATGTGAGGGAGAAGGACAGGAGAAGATGGTTTCATGGGAGAGTGTTTCAGAGGAGTGCAAGGAGCGGTGCATGAGAGAGAAGAGCAAGGAGCAAAGTCTAAATGGAGAGAGGAAGAAGGACAATGGGGATTAACGTAAGAGAGAAGGCTAGGTGGCGTGATAAAGGGAAGGTGAGAAAGAGGGGCAAGGACAAGAGGTATTGTGGAGAAGGAATGTAGGAGAGAAGGGCAAACGACAGGAGGTATGGTAGATAAATGAGTTAGAGAGAAGGACAAGGGCAGGAGGTTCGATAGAGAAGTGTATGAGTGAGAAGAGATGGACAGTAAAGGTGTGACAGATAAAACGGGTGGTACAGTGAGGAACACGGAAGGAGAGAAAGGCAAAAACAGTATCCGTGATGGAGTAAAGCTTGAGTGAGAAGAGGAAGGGTGAAGACTTTGAGAGAAGGGTAACACTAAGGGGGTGTGGGAGAACAGGCGGCAGGGTAATGTACAACGCTAGAAAGAAACACTTGGGTAGGGAGCAGGAGAACATGAAGCAAACTGAAGGGAAGAGCGAGAGAGAGGAGCAAGGGCAAATTCCAAGAATATCAGAGACAATTTGTCAACTCAAATTACGCAACACAATATCATTCATATCTGACTTATATTAGCACATTTTATATATAACCCCTCCAAAAAAGGGCTGGGGAGGCGCGTGATTATTAATGTTTATGATGGCATTGTCATAATCAGACATTCCATATGTGTTTTTGTTTTTAATAATCTTTCCTCGTATCGTGTTGTGTTGTTTTATAAAGATTCTTTATATCACAAAGTATATGAAGATTTAATGTAATATTACAGAGTAGATCGCGCGGGGAGATCTCTCCTTCCACTTGCAATATTCATCGGGCTTCAGAAGTACTTTGGAAATCTAATTTCCCCTCCAAAGGACGCAGTCGAAGAACAGTTGTTATCTACGTGGCAGACGGTCACGTAGCGAGCGCCTGACTCAACGAAACCAATATTCCGTAATAACAGACGACAGCGGGTTATCTGTCAAAACAAACAAGCCTACGTCTTCCATAGCAAACCAGTAAGAAGAAAAAAACACCCCACCATTGTGAATTGTAACGCATTACCGCAGAGAGCCTGCTATGAAACATCCAGATACTTCCCATGCAGATCGCTACGGATAGGAGATGCTAATTAACGCACCCTTCGTATCAAAGCCTTGTTGCCGCTTTATCGAGGTAGACTTTAGGTTCCGTTCCTTCGGGGCATCGGTTTTCTTGCGATAATGTAGTTGGCGAAGAAAAAAAAAAATATATATATATATCACTTCTATCGCTTTCCTGCAGCGGAACGAAACTAAAATAGATTAGGCTAATCTCGTGAATACAAAGGGGGGGGCGCAAGGAAAATATTAGACCATCGACGCTTGAGTAGGTTTTATCTAACAGATTACCGAGAGAGAGGTAATTAAGTCTCGTTTGTGTGTCAGATTCATCTACGGTGATATTCCCAGGAGCCTTGGCAACCTGTCGGAGGATAAGAGGCAGAGGCTCCTGTAGAACGCTTGTTGGAGTGATACGTAGTTAAACATTCTATTACGGAGAAACAGTTCCATATTTGTTAAAACCTTTAGGGTTCGGGATGCACCTCAATTTAGAGGGACACACACAGAAGTCTTAAAGGTCCGCCATGTTGGTTAGTCAGTGACATATACTGGCCTAGAGCAACAGGTCCTTGGGGTTGGTAGTCCCCGTGCTGCCAAACCAGGAGGTAGATTGTCCTCTTTGGTGATTTCTTCCCCCGGTGTGCTGCTCCACAATGGGCCGGGTACAGGGGACCCGCATAACCCAACGCCCTGTAGTGAATGTGGCGGCCGAGAAGTCTTGGTCAGGTAGACTATGAGATGATGGAAATTCTTGTGGTGAAGTCAACATTGTTCTTCTTGTGTTGATCCTAAAAGCTTAACTTACAAACAAAACTCAATTGAAGCCCGGGTGGCTTGATTATTAAGAGACTCCCCCAAACTGCTCACCTAAGGGGCTTACCGTTTTCCAAGGCTGAAGGATGCTTGCAAGTGTGTCCCTAATGAGAAGGTTCAAGTTATCGCTTCATGCCCTTAATATACAGCCTGAGATTACAGTTAGATTTGGAGACTTTCCATAGAGCTGTAGAGTTGAGACTACTGAGGTTCTCCTTCAAGATGGGCCAAGTGGGTCCTTCATAATTCACAGATGACATGGCAAAGGTATATGCAATATATATACATGGCATTCTGTATGGAATAAATGGAGATGAATAGTCTCGTATAACAAGACATTTCAATTTAGATCCCTATTATTAAAAAAACAAAACAGTTTGGCAATATATTGGAGTTGGATCCAAGATATTGGGTATATTGGATCTGTCTGAACCATTTGTGGTTCCCTCCGGTATATAATGTTTATCTCTGTGTGCAGTTTTCTGTATATCTTCCTATAGAAAGATCCATTTACTGCCGGCCGTTCCCGATGGATATCAGGGCGCTGTCTGGTACAGAATGATAATGTCACAGAAACGGCTGCTCTTCACATCTCACTGCTTTGTAGACGGGACCTCCACACACCGTTACTTTATGTCCATATTGGCATGTGCTGTTTATGCATTATATAATGGCTCTATATATTATTGTTTTTTTTATACATTTATAAATCGATTAAATAATTAAAATAGATGGCTCTAGGGATGAGTCAGGCGGGTTCTTTCTGGTCTGCCCAGGTCTTCATCACCATCGCTAAGCTCTGTATATATACCTCACCTGGGATAGTGAATAAAGTGAAAAAGATGCCAATATATGAAATCCCAACACGCTCATGCTAAACAGTCCAAGGGTCCGAATGGGCAGCCCGTGGTTTTAGCTCCCAAAGTCACAAATTGTCTAGATTCCCCCCTTCCATCAGATACTGGAACCAAAGGTCATATCGAAGAACAGATGACCTGTTTTAACCATTGAATTGGTTAACAAGTGCTTCCGGCAGTCTTTGTGTCTGCCGCGCTATATAAGTCAACCTGGCTAAGGCACCCTAAATTAGTGGTCACCCCTGAAGGGTCCCGTACGAGCCGCCCTGAACACTGGGAGAAATACATAGCCATGGAAGCCACCACTGATATGGCATCGCCTAGAACAAATGATACAGTAACCTGCTCCCCCCCCTCCCCCGACATACTATTAAGCTCTTACACAAATTATATAGGGCATTACAAAATTCCCTTACGTATTATAATGGAATTTATTTTTACTTTGATTTCCCGGTAGGCCACGTATTCCAGACCCACACATGTTGAGGTTTCAATAATGATCTTTTCCCATTGTTCTGCCGTTTTTGTTTTTTCCGTCTCCGACATTAGAGGAAAAAGTCATTTATATATTGCCTACTGCTTTCGACTTCTAAGGTGGCCCCTGGGCACTTTTCACCTTGTGAGCCAATCGGTATAGGTAAAGTAACTGGGTTCTCTTACGGAATGGTGCGTTTGACCTTTACTGTCAGTAATCACTTTTAAGTATTTCCTGAATTAAGGGAGTCTCCAGGGTGCCGCGGGGCTTACGAAGGGAATTGAGCGCTGCGGATTTTCTCATTACATCCGTACGGCGGTACAACTAACAACTAACCATAACGTCGTTACAACGGAAGGGATCCTGATTGTAACTCTGGACAAAATTTAATCCTGAATGTTATTAAAGGGCTTCTGCAGGCAAATTATAGTGTTTCCTAGTTTTCGCTAGATTAAAAAAAGTTAACTTTTCTGCATATATATATTAATATATTTTAAAGTACCCTGGCCTAGCGCGCTTCTTACAAAATATGTCTTTGGTGATGTCCCCCCCCGCGCCAAAAATATATATACATAAATCTTTTCAAACTAGCAGCCATAAGTAAAATAAATTGTTAATTTATGATTGGGAGGTTATATATTTTTTTACAAACTTAAATATATATATATATATATTTTTTGTGTGTGTTTTTGGGCAGGATTCCACTATTCTGTACAACAAGTGTCTGGGGTAACACATACCCAGTTCATTACTAATTCTAATACAGATTATTTTCCGGAAAAAGGAAATAAATACAGAAATATAACTTGACAACAGCAAATAAAAAATATAAATCAATAAAAAATCATATATATATATATAAATTAATAGCACTTGGAAGTCTTATTCCTGAAGTTGGAATCAGCCTAGAGACTGAGCCCGGTTCTTAGGCGTTCCTGATGACTATTTAACGTTGACAATTCACTCTGCAGCATTTAGAGCTGATTAGCGAATCCACCTCTGTATGTAAACGCTCAGAAATTGCTTGTTCTGGATCAAGAATCAGAAAAAGGCAGAGCGGACCAAAAAAAAAAAAAAAAAAAAAAAAAAAAA
>VKOC01000001.1:321179-348787 GCA_009364415.1 Spea multiplicata
CAAAAAAAAAAAAAAAGAAATAAATAAAAAATGAAGAGCAAACTATTGTGTTATGTGACTGGCAAGAAAGCTAATTTTCTCCAACAAAGAAACTCATTAAGCAAGTAGTCACATTCTGAATTGCAAATGTCATCTTTGAAAGATTATTATACATTTTTTTTTCAGAGTAGCCATTTTTTTCCATTTTTTTCTCCCTTTTACTGCAGTCCAGCAAGGAGCACAAGAGGAAGCTTTCGCCGCCTCTGTACCAAATTAAAGATGACACCCGGTCGTGGTATTCATAGCTGTGATGTCCTTGGTGGACCCTGAGTTGGTTATTCCGTGGTAGGAAGATTAGCTGCTGGGAGCACTTTGGGCCGGTCCGACTTGGAATGGTTCCCTAACATTTTGGATTTTAGGCTAGATTTTCTTATGTTTTTAGGGATTTGGGGGGGATTTAGGGAAAAATTTGTATCTTTATGGACCTCGCCATAATCATGGCTGAGCTTGTTGGTCGCGGCATGTTCCTCCAAGTTGCAGTGTAGCTTCAGATAAGGTCACAGATCAGCATATCAAAAGCTCATTTCTAGTACTGCTCAGGTCCAGACTGGCCATCGGGTACACCGGGCATATGCCCGACAGGCTGCTGGCTGATGGAGCCACACACTCGCCCCAACTGCCTCTCCAGCTGAAGATCTGGTGATGGATTTGCCCTTCCGCTCTCTGCTTAAAGGCTAAAAACGTATTGTGCGGCCGCTGACGTCCATCAGCAGTTACGTCAACAGGCGGCCGCTGGTCTTAAAGTTCCAGGGTGCGCTTATCATCGCCAGTCCCAATACTGCTCAATGCTCAGACTCTTCCTAGATATTATTATTCATGTGAAGGATGCAGTCATAGAAAGAGAATAACCCTCTAAAGATTTTGTGTTGTTTTTAATGTGATTAAATCTTCAGAGGATAGCATAAAACGATGGGTTCGCTATGGGAACAGATGAGTTGCGCTCAAACTAAAGTGTCAGCTCCCCGAGCAGCTAAAAGTCTCAAGGATTAGCAGATAGAATCGAATACGCTTCCAATGGCAGCTTGCCAGGAAGATGTTGGCTCCGTAAGTAGGTAATTGTTCACACTTTAAGGTGCCAGTAGGTTTCCAGGCAGCCAAAAGCCACCGAACGGCGAAGGGAGCATTAGCAGGTATATACAGAAGGAAAAAAAATCATAGATTCAAGTATTAAAAAGGTTAAAAAGACAACACGAAGAGAGAAACCTAATATTTGCTATGAAAGCATAAGAAAGAAGACATTAAGCAAGGGAAAAAAAAATCAATTCTTATAAAACTGCCCTTATAATTCTCTTTCATTACATTTCCCATACACAAGCCGCAATTAGTTTAATTAGTCTATTTTGTTTCCAGTTTGTGGAGAGGTTATTAATAGGGGATAACTTACAAAAGCTAACTTTTTAAGTGGATCTTGTGAGCTACAGCTTCGCCTGCCAATGTCTTTCCCCCCCATTGGCTGAGTTGCCATGAGGTTACTGTTTGTCGATATATCATCACAGCGTCATGACATCATAAGACATTTCACAGAGCTCCTAGAATTTTCGCTTTCCCCCCCCATTTGCGATATGTCTTATCACTCATTATGAGAATAACCATGATAGCAGCTAAGGACAGTTAGGACATTGGTTGGTACCGATGTCCCAAATACCACCAATATACTAAGGTCACAGGACTCGACCTTGAAGCCCCCCCCCCCACCAGGTCCTATAGGTTTCTTTACATTTTTGTTAATGCCGGCTATACACAAGGTTATATGCAAGCTCCTGAACGAGCAGTAAAGCACAC
Organism: Spea multiplicata; assembly: GCA_009364415.1. Classification (NCBI taxonomy): domain Eukaryota; kingdom Metazoa; phylum Chordata; class Amphibia; order Anura; family Pelobatidae; genus Spea; species Spea multiplicata. The sequence goes on from VKOC01000001.1 coordinate 323,001, forward strand.
TGGATTGTAGCCTTCTTCAAGCAGTCAATCATTGGTGGATATCCTCGGAACACACAGATGTTCTGCTGCAGCTCTGGAGCTACAGCTTCTCTGTAATTTAAATACAAAATGTAAGAAATGCGCATTAAACCCACTAAGTGTTTTAATATGCATTCCCGTCGAGGACATTAAACTATCCCTTTAAGTAATGACTATAAAGAATCATCAGAGCAAATAAATAATCATTAATTGGTTTATATTAGCGAAGGTGACCATGGAAGAAAATACTGGATCTTCTTTTTGTTTTTTTTGTTTTTTTAGCTGTGTCTCTCGGAACTGATTTACGGTGCATATCTAATTTGCCAGGTTTGGCCTAAAGCACCCCGAACTATATAATAAAACTACTAAGTGATTAACACACAGAAGAAAGCAAATGAAGCCAACTCAGTCCAGCTTGGTATGTGGCCTAATGATTCGGGAGAGCGGAGAATGTGATCAGAATCCGAATCATTTCATGTTGAGCGAAAGAGAAAGTGCTGTGATTGAAACCTCTTTTTTTTTTTGTTAGCGAGAGAGAGAGATGGCAACAAAGGCAAGAGCCGAGACCCCGGTGAAAGCATAGCAAATGGTCATTATCTAGATAAGGGAATAAATAAAAAAAATAATAAAAAATACTAAATTTATAAACTTACAAATGCTGCGAGGATTGGCTGCTTCTTAAGAAACCGGTAGGTAGGATGGAAACCGGTAGCTACAACTCTGTGGTTGAGAAAAAAACAACCATTGTATTTTTTGAAGAAACCCACTTTATGGGTAAGTAATAAAACCGCTGTGCCGGCATGAACGAAAGCGGAATTTACACGAAGGTAATAAACTCGTAGTCTCTCCTGCAGCAGATCCAGCGCCAGTTGGATGGGTTTTTGTGTAAGACGTGTCCATTCCGTGATGTTTATCTGTTTCCGTCCTTATGGATAGGTTTTTATGGTGTTTTTATGGTGTTTTTATTGATAGGTTTTTGTTTGTGACCGCCAGTGCTACTGTTGCCATCTTTTGCCATCACGTTTGATCTTGAGAGTGTGGCCGGGGATGTGGTCAAGCGAGTGGCTTTGTAAACGACATCACGACTGTTTTCACATTCTGTTCATTAAAGGGAAAGGTGAACGAAAACAGACATGAAAGATGAGTGAGAGGAGAGAGGGAGACAAAAGAAATGAAAGGGAAAGGAGAGAGAAGAGAAAAAGAAGAGGGGAGAGGGAAAAGGGGGAGGTGTGAGAAAGGAGGGATGAGAGCAGAAGGAAGGGAAACAAAGAGAAGAGGAAAGGAGGGAAATAAATAGAAAAAAGGGAGAGGATGGGGTGGGACAAGAGAAAAAATTAAAGAAGGGAAAAGAGAAAGACAGGATAGAGAAAAAGGAGGGGAGTGTGAGACACAAACACACAGATACTCGCTCACACTAAAACATACACTCACTCAGACTAACACACCAAGACACTCACACATGCATACAGACACTCACATTAACACTCACATAGACACACACTTAAGAGAAGCCCCAGTGAACCGGTCTTCAGTGCAGCTCAAAAGTTTAGGCTGAGGTTAACTCTTTAGTGTCCACCTCCCCCTTTTGTTAGGGTTGTGTCTGTATGTCGATCACACGATTTGCATGCACTTATTTTAACTGGTAAACTCCCTTCCAATGGGTGGCCATTAAAGGAGCGTCCGCCTGCGTGTTTGGCAGCAAATGATGAGTAAAACTTTACTTATACCCAAACTATTCCTATACTTTTTTTTTTGTTTCAAAACTCTTAAGTCAAGACGTTATAAAAAAAACGTGGCAAGAAAAAAAGTACTTTTAAATCATTTTAACAACGTGCTGCTCTGTAACCGGGCTGAAATAATACCCGCTTGTAAAATGAAACTTGTAAAGATACATCACGCTTGAAAACACGTTTCACGCATTGACACCAAAGGACAGCACAGGGTCAGTAGAATGCAGCGCTTTAAACATACGTTTCGTTGACTTATTACAAATACAAATTACTGAGCGTTCCGTAACACATCGCTCACAAGCGTTTAACCCCTTAATGACAAAGCCCGTACATGTACGGGCTCAAAGGCTCATAGTTTTCAATGGGACTGCCCATTGTCCTTAAGGGGTTAATTATTTGGGCGAATTATGCACGCAGGTATTGTGATAGGCTACAACCCCAATGCTCACGTTCCATTACAACGGCATCCCTCCCCCGTTAAGTTCTCTCTCCTGTTGTTAAGTTGCTGGTTGATGTTGATTGGCTCAGGCAGCCTTTGTAGAGGGAGAAGAAGGGAGAGAAATTCAGGACAGATAATGCTTGACTGTTTAGGGTCAAGATAATTTCACATTTTGTCAGCTGGTATTAGGGTCCCATAAAAAAAAAATAAACCTTTTTTTTAATTAATTAAATTAAAATTGGGAACATTAGCCAGGAATCTTTATTTACTTTAAAAAGTATATTTAAAAAAAAGGTTGTTTCGTCTTATAGCTGGACTTAAGCCCAACTCCTGATTCTTCCTAGCTCAAATGTAAGGTCGTTTGAGCCGGGCCCTCCTCACCTGTTGTCTCTGTAAGTCAACTTGTTATGTCACATACTACTTGTTGTGTCCTGTTCACCCATTGTACAGCGCTACAGAACTGGATGGTGCTATATAAAAAAATAAATAATAATAATAATAATAACTAGAGGGAAGGAAACTGAGACTCCTGAGAATTTTGTTTTATGGATGCGTCTCGTTCATGAGCTGCTCTTGGAGCCTCCTCTTGGACCCACTTTTGCCTCATCCCAATGCCGAAGTTTGTAAATCACCAAGTACATGGCCAACAGCGGCCAACAAAGCCAGGGATCTACCTAGGGCTGCCCCTAGACATCTAGGGCTACATTCTACCAGTCCACCTCATTGACGATCAGATCTCTGCAAGCTTCCATGTTGACGTGTATTGGGAAGAAAGGGTTTTGGGGCACAATGTATCCAAGTGTGGTCGCAACTAAATGAAGCGATCCGCTATTCATGCCCAACTGGAGTTTTGGCTACATCTTGACAGTTACAAATACGTGCCATACGCGGTTCCGTAAATAACAGCGCGCCGTTTACATATCTGCCGCTATTGTAAACCAGCTACAAATTTCTTTTTAAAAAAAGAGAACATCTTGTACTGTTACGAGATATGAAATGTATTCACCGCATTAATATTCTTTGCTACCTTGAACAGAAATAAATTAGGGAGGATGGAACATTTCAGTACTTACTATGTTACTAAATCTGTCTGGTATGTTCTTTAATTCTTGGAGGCTGAAAGCATCCTTAATATTTCTGGGTTTATGACTCGGATGAGCAGAAGACAATATATTTTGCGGAAATTGCTTTGCATGAAACTCGTCGCGAAAAAATATTCTAAGCAAGGTTATTGTTTATTTGAGTGACACGAGGATTAGGAGTTTATAATGTGCAGATGTCATCTCTCAATTTTCTTTCATTAAATAGTAGGGACGAGCTTTACCTAGATTTATGCAGAAGAAAAAAGGATACCGTAATTTAATTGTGTTTTTTTTTTTAACGTGCAAATTTCTAATATTATCCAGAGGTTTATTGTGAATGTATATGAATGCTATATGTTTCCCTATGTGTGTGTATATCTAGAAAGAGATAGAGAAGGCAGATTAAGACATTATTAAGAACTGGGGCCTTGTAATCAGAAGGCCGCATGCTATACATTATTATATATTTGTTTACAAGCGTATTTCTATAGCTATGCTTAATGCCCATGCGCAGGTTGTTGCTGTCAGCTTGGCATGTCTACTGCCCAAATCGGTTATTGGAATGCTGGTTAAGTGGCGGATACGTGGCATTCCAGGGGTAGAATGTCTCATGACTATGTCTGGTTGGGCCACTAGATACCTCCTTCTACCAGGGGAGTGGCTTCACATGGGGGCGGGGCTAGTCATGCTTATGGGTGGGGCTAGCCCCAGGCTGTGTTAAGAGGCAGAAGTGGGTGGGGAGTGAACAAGGCCAAACCACTCCTCCTCTGCATGGAAAAAGAGGAAAGTGACCCGGAGAGCTGCGGCACTTCACCCTGAGACTCCAGGTTAAACTCCAGAGAGTCGCCAATTATGCTCATAACACCCAAATCATTATTAATCGGATTAAGTAACATATGACATAACAACACCTTTCATGTATGGTTTGCAGAGTTTCACATGTGAGATTTGTTCTTCTGTTGGGGCTCACTTACTGTTCTCTCAAAACTCCATTAGTGTGTGTATGAAAATGTGGGATTATTTTATTTTTGGGTGCCCTTAACCACAACCCGAATATTCAATACAATATTAAATGTTTATTTAAGATTGTCTTGACTGCTTAGGCCCTTAGCCTCACTCCCCATACCTAAGAAGCCTAAGCCCCCACCATCACCAGTGATGACACTCGACCGCGAAATGTTGGGCAAGGCATCGGCCGCAGCTTTATTAGGTACCTAAAGCGAGCACAGAACAATCACGAACAACCTGCCAGCTGTCGGATGAGCCCCGTCAGGCAATCGCACCGCAAACATTTCCATGAGTTCTCGTTCTGGGTACCATCAGCCTCCAGATCTTCCAGATCACCAGCTCGTCCAATAAGAAGGCTGTGAACCTCCGCTGTGACTACAAGTAACAAGAAAAATACACCCACATCAAGCCAAAACAAGCAAAAAAATACATGGGGAGGGCTGGTGGTACAGGGTACCCCTTTATTGATGAGGGAAGAATTCACTGCATTCCCTACCTTAAAGTTAAACCACTCATCGGAATTCTATATCTCTTCAAAGGTCAGGTGGGTGAAGTTCCAAAAAGTGTCTTGGTGCCACCTGCATGGCAGTCAATGGGTTACATTCCATTTTCCGAAAGACTTTCAGGAAAAAAAAAAAAAAAAAAATTAGGATCTATTCTCCTTTTGCTGCAGTGGATTCAGATACATATTAATAAGTGAATACGAAATGAAGCGTATGAGGTCTGCGAAAAAATAATTGAATACATAGGGTGCTTCGATCATACAAGCAGCGTGCTACCTCTGTTCAATTATCCCGAAGGACTCGATGATAACCTTAAGGTGGAAGAGGTGAACGAATGGCCGGAGTCAAGTGATTAGTTAAGATTTTTTTTTTCTTTAAATATTGCACTCCTAATAAGTGTTAGAGCCACAAATCTTCACCATGTGTCAGGCTGATGCGCCATAAATAATGTATTGAGCCGTTGGCAAGCGTTGTTTGCTTTGCCGCTGGTGTTTGATGTCCATCGGGGAGGCAAAAAATTCAATGGTAATTTCCTTTTGCTTGGACCTCAAGGCCGAAAAGCGTCAGGGTGATTTTTTTTTGGAGAATGAATTTCAAAATGGCTTAAAAAAAATCCCAACTCGGAAGCTTCGGAAGGAAACAATAAACGGTGCGGTGGGTCAACCACACGTTTTACTTTGAAATTTGCATTTTAATTCTCACGTTTGGTCTTTAAGGGATGAAGTCTAAAGCCCCCTTTAGAAAGGCAGGTTATGATAATGGTGGTATAAAGACGAAATATGGACCTCGCAGGCACCCTGACGATCCACGCCTGATTATAATACAGCTTTGAGCTAGAATTTTTACAAATACAAATCTCTTTAACCTCCCTGCTGTATTTTATGTTTTAACCCCTTCATGACAAAGCCCGTACATGTACGGGCTCACAATGCATTGTTTTTTTTTTAAATGGGTTTAAGGACAACCCATTGGCCTTAAGGGGTTAAATTGGCTTATTTTTGCCTGAAAGTGGCAACAGATTTAAAGTTGAGTTGGCTTTAAATAAGCTTTAGTGCTTCGCGTGTGCAGCCTACCTGGGGCGCAGGAAGTGGGTTACAACTTCCTGCTCGGGCCGACGGCAGGATTTCAGTACCGGAGTTTAGGCCAGAATAAATAAATAAACAAAATTCCAAATACTTTGTGGACTTTTGGCATGTCAAAGTAACTTATTTTAAATTCTTAAGTGCATGTTAATCGTCAAATCGTTGTAGTAGTTATTAATAGCTTTTTGGGGGGGGGGCAGCATAAACTTTATTTAAAGTGGAAAAATATATATCTATAACCTGAAAATGAGTCACGTAGGTACCTTCAGCCGAGACTCCAGATCTCCAGAGTCACCTACTGGGATCGTGGTCAGCTGGATGAGGATCTCCTCGTCCCCGCTTCTCCTATATACTTCAAGGAGAGAGGAGGCCCTCGATGGAGTGATCCATCTCTACTACATTAATTAGTATACGTGCAAAGCTGGGGTCACGTGTTAGTGAACGCATGCTACACGTGACCTGTGACCCCGTGCTGACGCTGACGATTTTGTTGTCCTCCTCCTCCATTTTACAGAGGATCATGGAGTCTTGGACAGCGGGCTTTTTATTTTTTTTTTAAAGTGTCCGAGTGACCCAAAGTGAGAAACAATCGTTGCTCGTTTGGGTAAAGTTTTCAGCGCCCGCTCAGGACTCCTCTCTCCCCTCCCCCCTGTGCACCCTGCTTCAGCTCGGCTCTATTCCCCAAGACCCCCGGACAGCACAGATGCCACCGAATGCACTATATATAAATACCAAACGAGTTTCTTGTTTACCTATTTTCCATATTCTAGAATGTACAAATCCTATGAATTATACATGTGCATAAATAGATTAATAGTTATATAAAATAAAAAGTATAATAAATACAGTTTTAGAGCAGCCTCACTTCAGTATTATTCCTATTCCTGAGACAGAAGTGTGTTTTCCTAACCTACACAATAAACCCCGAGCACCTCATGTACCAACATTCAGATTACTCTTGACATAACTCTACATTTTGGAGAAAGTTTCTTGGGAGGATCGAAAACCCTCGATGGTACAACTGTCAACTTAAATACAAAAAAAAAAAAAGAAAAGAAGAAAACGTTGATATTTAGATATGATTTTTTTGTTAGGTAAGGATGTTTTTTTATAGATTTAGTTGGATTCAAAGTTATACAAAGTGGATTTTAGTTTACTGAAAGGGTGGTAGGTAAGTAGAACAGCCAGGTTAAGGATGCATGGGATAGACATATGGCTTCTGAATCTAAGGCGAGACCAACGACTGATTGGGGTCGGAGTCTTTACAGCAGGAAAAACGGGCGAGTAGATGCGGCAAATCGGATTTCACCTTTATAGAATCCCATAATTCACTCTTATCGTATGTAAAAAGAAGCCAGCAAATTTTAAACTATAGTTAATAACCAAACTTTTGAGAAATTAATTAACTCAAGGAAACTTAAACTGCTGGCATATCCAGAACCCATGGTCTGTTGGTGGCCATCAACGACTGATGTTGGATACCATATTGGATTTCTCCTCGGCCAAGACTTGTTTTGATTTGACGTTCAGAATGTTGGGAATTCCACCGAAATAATTAATCGATTTCCATGTTTACACTTATAACATCATTTGATCCCACACATAATTAAGATAAAAATGCTTTGGCTCCCCAAAGTTGGAATCTGCTTCGGTTGGGACTATGAGACCTCAAGACGTTATCGCCCAATTTCGTATCTTCTCATTTTGAGACATTTTGATTCTATAGTTTAATAAAGTAATAATATATATATATATATATATAGTATATATATATATATATACATTGTTGTGGCGTGGAAGCCATATGGGCCCTTTATCTTCACCACGTCAACATCAGAAGCAAATGTGGTGATCGTATAAAGTTCTCCTAGGTTTGTGCCAGTAATTCACAATTTATTAATTTGTTCTGTATGCTAACGGCCGCGGCCTGCCAGGATATGTTGGCACAACGTGAAAGAGATATGGATGCATAAAAAGATTAGTCATTTGAGTTAAGTGGCTGGGAAAGAAGCACTACATTTGGCCGATTTGAAAACTCTGGGCAAGCGCTTATTGACAATTTCTGGTCATAGAAGAGTAAGCTGCAGAGCTTTCGCTAACCGAGGGCCAAGTATTAAAGGAGGTTCGTGTCTCCTACTGATAATACACAGAATATCTGACCGTGCATTCAAGGAAGAAGAGAAAAGGAAGCTTATATTAGTTCATTTTGGGGGGGGGGATGTCAGTTACTATGTTTCTATGTAAAATGTAATCCTTTTCTCCCTAAGATTTGGAAAATCATTTTTTTTTTTAAATTTTGCCAATATTTTATAATAATTTTTTAATATTTTTTTTAACCGGGACAAACGGGTCTTATCTGCCGTCAACCGTTTTCAAGACAATCGCGTGTGCGTTATCATTACGTCTCGAGTGTTTAGAATATATTTCCCAGCATACCTCGGGGCTCTCCTTCCCGATTGGCTGCTCATTTTCTTTGTTTAGAAATTCTGTAACGTTTTCAAAGCCACTTACCGGTGCAGGACTCAGATGGGGACAGGGTTAATGGGACAGAGTTTTCTATGTAGGCCGATTGAGCTCATTCCTAACAAATATATATATATATTTTTTGGTGGTAATTTTTAGAAAAGCAAGAAAACACACAAATGTTTTTCCCCCCTCCCTTCTCAAATATTTGTAGCGAGAGATAGAGTTAAAAATGTTATATTTTAATTTTCAAGCCTTCGCTCCCCCCCGAGGTCTTAATCAATAAATCCATAAATATTTCCTACCAGGGTGGCGATCGAAGGTGTTTGTAGAACTCAGGTTTTTGTACAAAGTTTATAGATTGCTTGGCATTCTAATCTTGTTCGCACCGTAAGCGTTTTTTTATATTCCTTCACAACTGGACGAAACCAGAACCCGCTTCTCATCTACGCTGATGAAACGGGAAGTTAAAGTGAACCCGCGGAGAGCTGAGATCCATCATCCCGTCGGCCTCGCGCGTCAATGTGTTTCGGGCGGCATACACGTTATTTAGGAACACGGAAGAGTAATCTTACCTTCTGGGTAAAATCACGTGTGCGTGAATGATGCAGAAAGTCCACAAAGTGGCCGCCATCTTTCCTCACCGACGGGCGGTATATTAAACATGCTCTCTCCAATACACATAAACTTCAGGGGGGCTGGATCTTTTAACCTTAGGGTTCTTTATTGTTCAAATTGTCCTAAAAAATGGAGAAAAGGGTATTTTCTATAGAAACATAGAATTTGATGGCGGATAAGAGGCACTCGGCCAATCTAGTCTGCCCGTTTTTTCCTGTTTTATCGGTCGTTGGTCTCGTCTTAGATTCAGGAGCCGTATGTCTATCCCATGCATGTTTAAATCCCCTCGCCGTATTAGCCTCTACCACTTCGGCTGGGAGGCTGTTCGGCTTACCTACCCTCTAAAATGAAATTTTATTTATTTAGCTAGATTGGAGGCATAGTTAAGCAAACAGAAACAAACGTCTAGGTCCCCGCTCGCAATCTAAATGGGGTATGAAGCATTATTAGAAACTGAATTACCTCCTCTAGGTATCTGCGAGATCTCTTGAGATAAGAGCGTGAAACATTAGCGATGGATGACTCGGGAGCACACGTCGTGTTATGGGCTTTCTGTGGTTAATCCAGCTGTGCTATCTGCTTGATGATGCTTTTAAACACTTATTAGTGGGTATATACAGCCCGCTGCTCGCGGAATAAACAATATTAACATTGATAGGACGCGATATATAAGGTGCGCGTATGATGAACATTTAGTGGGGGTATTAAGCTTGGATTATTGGTCTGGAAAGCCGTACTCCATTCAAGTGATCTTCCAAGGGGATGGCGTAATAAAGTGTGTGTTAACAGGGAAAAAAAAATACATTGATATCCGAAACCTAATTAACTCTTATAGACGGTTATTTGTTTAGGTGCTTTATAAAAGGAAAATAAGAGTAATAATGAATGTTCCTGCCAACAAATGGAGAGTGCTGGAGTACCGTGTAAAAAATATTTTTCTCCTTGAACATAACCCCCGGCAGAAATATACAGAAATATAACCCCCCAGCGCTGTATAAAGTAATATAACCCCCCAGTGCTGTATACATAAATATAACCCCCGGCGCTGTATACAAGCGCAATTAACCCCCAGTCGCTGTATAAGAGATATAAGCCCCGACTGAGTATACGTTAATATAACCTCAAGCGCTGTATACAGTAATATAACCCGACGGCACTGTATACAGAAATATCAACCTCCCCGCCGCTGTAATACAGTAATATAACCCCCCAGTGCTGTATACATAAATATAACCCCAGCGGTATACAGTAAATAATAACCCCCAGCACTGTAATACAGTAATAATAACCCCCAGCGCTGTATACAGTAAAATATAACCCCAGCGCTGTATACAGTAAATATAACCCCCCAGTGCTGTATACCAGTATAATAACCCACCAGTGCTTATACACGTATATACCGCACACTGTATACAGTAATAATACCCCCAGCGCATGTATACAGTAATAAGACACCCCCAGCGCTGTATAGGTAATATAACCCCCAGTGCTGTATACAGTAATATAACCCCCCAGCGCTGCATACAGTAATATCACCCAGGGCTGTTAGCAGCAATATCCCACCTCAGCGTTGGATAGAATAAAACCCCCAGTATACAGTAATGTAGGTTAGCTTGACAAAACCTGCAAACCTGGAGGCTCCAGGGCCAGGAGAAAAATGTTTAGAAATTAAATTATGTAAATAAAATATATTTTTCTAGAAAAGCTGCCCCCTCCCTTCCGCATCCTTTAATCACACTCCCCTAAGCAAAACCGCCCACCTTTCACCACACTAACCAATCATGAGGAACGATACATATTACATACACGCACTATTCTTATTTTATTTTAAAAATCTAATTTTTCCCATTTGTTTTAACTTTAAGACCCATGAATACGACTGCAAATGATGTAAACCACAGATGGATAAAATGGGCCTCATCGTCTGTACGTTCTCACGCGTTCCCAGATTTATAGATACTCTCTCCGCATTAAATATTATTAGAATTAAGCATGGCAAGCTTGACATTATTTTCTCGTAACAAGCGTTTTAATTAGAGCTTTTGATAAAAATGTCATCATTATATTTCTGCGTTTTATTTTCAGTCGATGCCCGGCAGAGGCGGACAATCTTCTCCCTTGTTCTCTGCCTTGCCCTTTCATTGTGTTTTACTTCCACTAATTAAACTGACAAGTGACTTCAATTGATATCACTCCGGGCATTGATTCGCAGAGGTGACCATACTGGGCTGCATCATTCCCATCGTTCCTGCATAACCATTAAATGGTTAGTGGATCCATCAAAATGACAGCGCAGAATGAATACACTTAACATTAAGAATGTATATTTAAGAAGTCTGCGAGGGAATTCTGTATGTAGAGGTCTTCCCGTTTTAAGAGGTTACCATTGACCACTTTCCCATACTATGGTCGATGCCGGTTCTGTGGCGCTCCATCCATACGTGGGAACTCCTCAGGCTAGGCTGCTCAGAGCTTCATTCTTATTGGGAAGAAGGCTTTACAAAGAAGCAGGGATAACCATGTTTGGAGGCGGGGCTAGAGATAGACAGCCTTAAGTGGGCGGGGAGTAGGAGGGGAAGTGGGCAGGCCATTAGCAGGGCCAGAAACAGTTCCCCTGTCTGGACAAAGTAGAAAGTGGCCTGGAGGCCCAGGGAAGCAGGGCTCTATCTGGAGACTCCGAGTTAAACCCATAGGCACAGTATATATATATATATATATATATATATTATATATATATATATATATATTTATATATATATATATATATATATATATATATTATCTCACTCTGGCTGTCCTCAAGTCTAAAAAGCTTTTTGTCAGTTCCTAATTGTTGATTAATTTGAATAAGTACAAATTAATTAGCATTTTTTAATATATTTTTATTTTGTTGCAACCAAAAAGACAATTATTGGTTACACGCAATTTAAAAATTAAAATAAAAATAAATAAATAATATATAATATATAATAATTATTATTTATTTATTGTTACTTCAAAAAGATATCAGTATCAGAACTTGTAGATTTAGAGGTTCTAAAAAATAAATGAAGATTCCAATAAATATGTAGATTATGTTCTAGGTCTTTCGTACTGTGCTCAATAGGTTAAACCTTGGTGAAATAAACCTGCATTTAGTAACAATTACTAGCTCCGTTATTTTGACTTATCGGACTTCCAATTATTTTTGCGGCTTTGAGTGGCTTATTAGAAAATGTTGTTGACACATAATTTGTCATAGTCGGATTCAATATTTTCTCTCCAATGAGAAATCAAAAAGTGTCTGGCAGACGTTTTCTTTTTTTCTTTCCTAGCCTATTTTTCTCAGATTAAAGAAATAAAAATAAATAATAATAATAATGAAAAAAAAATGTTCTTGTGTTTTAATCAAATATACTGGCAAGAAAACTTGGGCAATGGCATTTTTATATACAAAAAAATTATATTTTAAATTTTTTTTGTTACTGTATTGCTTTCTTTTCAAACTTTCTATTTTATTAAAAAATACTTTATTTTAAGTAAGTAAATGTAACTATGTAAATGTATTTGATTTTTCCCTGACAAAGACACACTAATACACATTTTTGGTTGAGTGCTTCTTTGAGAATGTTATTTCAGATGCAAAACCCAGATTGCTTAATGCGGAATCTGCTGAAAATGTAGTCCATTTATTGCTAAATATATAGTCATCTGGCAATGATGGCTGTCTCTTCGAGAAGCCATAAAAATAATCATTTTGATTTACATTTCATTTGCCGCATCCAATACAGTGAATTTTTCCATCGACTGGGTGGCTTAATGTGAATTTTTAAGAAGGATACAGCCTCTTGAGCAATCTTTGTTGATACCGCGCGTTCTACATCTTCTTTGGAAGGTCTATTCTTTCACATGAAGTGTCATAGAGATTAAAATCTACCCCTGGACAGCTGAAGTAGCAGATTGGGTCGCATCTGTCTGAGTGTTCATCTAGAAGTGTTTTGGGTCTATTGTGAGGAGATGCCATTCCGAGGGTTCTAGAAGCCAGCCTCTAGTACATCTACTTATAGACAAACAATATGGAGCTTCAAATGGATACATCTGTAGTCCTTCAAAAGATAGTTAAATAAAAGATGTCCGTTTGTATGCAGCCGGACCGTAAATACTTATGCCAGACAACATTTTATCGCCATATGCTTCTTCACTTTAAGAGATCTTCACACATGCAGCGTCCTTCATCAGCCGTAGTAAATTACCAGGAATTATGTAGAGTCTTCGTGAGGCCTTCAAGTCCACCTTCAAGACAGTTCTTGGGTCTTGTCATCAGGAGTTATGTAGAGTCTTCATGAGGCCTTCAAGTCCACCTTCAAGACAGTTCTTGGGTCTTGTCATCAGGAGTTATGTAGAGTCTTCATGAGGTCTTCAAGTCCACCTTCAAGACAGTTCTTGGGTCTTGTCATCAGGAGTTTGTAGAGTCTTCATGAGCCTTCAAGTCCACCTTCAAGACAGTTCTTGGGTCTTTCATCAGAGTTATGTAGAGTCTTCATGAGGTCTTCAAGTCCACCTTCAAGACAGTTCTTGGGTCTTGTCATCAGGAGTTATATAGAGTCTTCATGAGGCCTTCAAGTCCACCTTCGAGACTTGAGTCTTGTTGTCGACTCATGCTGGGATATTCCTGTTTAGAATGAATTCCAAGGAGGAATAGTCTATTAGGAGGCTGGGAATTAAGGACTAATAATAACTATAAAATAATTTGTATGCCATATGGTACAGTACCAATCATATCCTTTAAAAAACAGCGCCGGTCCACTCTGATATGAAGAATATGGGCCACAAGGAGTATTTTTTCTACTTCCAGATGCAGCTTTTAGGTAACAACATGCTATTATGGATGAAGTAGTCTTTTAGGTACAGTAACGCTTATTGCTAACATGGATTCAAGGTGCTGTTCCACTTATGAAAAGTTATTTCCACTCTATAGTGGGTTAAGAGGACAAATCTTGGCAGATCTGTCCTTGTATTCTTTGCAATAATAGTGAGGAAGGCAGATAACTATAAACAAAACAGTAATATGATTATATATAGTTTTTTACCCCCAAACAAACCTTCCTGTTAATGCTATCAAAGGCGCTTAAATTAGAGAAGATGGCTGCTTTCAGGGGCAAATTGTAAAATAGATTTTTAATACAAACTAGTCGTTGCCATGTAGGATTCTTGAGGAAAAAGGTCAGAACTAAATCCAAACTTTATAACTAAAAATTTCAAATGCCACCGACATTTTTTTAACCATGTACTTTACTTTTAATAGGGGGATCGTGGCAGCTGCTTCCATGATTTAAAAAATATATTAAAAATTAAAAAAAAACGCAGTAAAGGAGAACACATGATGAGACAGCCAATAATGTGTATTGTTTTAATTGCCCTAAGTTATGGTTTTCATAATAACCTTGAAAGAATGCGGTTAAAAGTTTCATGATACGGATGGCTCAGTAATATACATTTTTAGTAAAACTGCCTTTGTGTTTAAAAGGTCTGGAGGAAGTTGGTTTTGGAAATTAAAAAGATTAATTCTGGATAATTTGCAGAAGATCAAAGTTAAATCACTTTATAGTTTTAAAGATGGATTGCCGAGATGGCGGAAATTATTTCAGCAAACTGCGCGGAGAGCAATGCTTGGGGACTCATCTTTAGAGATCTGATTAAGAGCCTGTTAAATCTTTTAGTGTCTTTTTGTATTCTTGGTTTAAAGGAACAGGTCGGCCGATGACAAAGCCCGTACATGTGCGGGCTCAAAATGCATTGTTTTCAATGGGTTTTGGGACCGCCCATTGTCCTTAAGGGGTTAATCTGCAGTTGGGATACGGTGACCACCCCGGACCCAAGGAAATGCCCCGTGTTGCCACTTTCCTACCAGGATGTGACATCCTACCCTGCTGCTCCATGTCTTAAAGGCATTGGGTCTTGTGTTGCATACTATGGAGCTGAGCTTCCATTGTGTAAATGGGCCAGTTGAGGAGAACAGAATGAGCCCATTGGGCAGCGGCATAGCGGAGGAGCAGACTGCCCAAGAGGGTACTCTGCCCCCCTCCTTTTGAGGTAAGGGGATGTCGGCAACTTCAGCCGTTGCTTGAACTTTCATAGACTCATCTCCATGCTCTTATCTTGTAGGTGGGGATCTCCATAAGGAGAAAATGTAGTCTTTAGTTGTAAGTGATATCTTTTATCGCGCCAACATTGAAAACGGTGACGACTACAAGAGGACCTCAGACGTCATAGAGGTCTCTGCCTTGAGGTGAATTTGTCGGGTGCGGCAAAAATAAATTAATCAAGGTGGAGGATCAAGCAAAGAGACCCCAACATTAGTACATTAAAAGTGCAAATGCCATGCAATGCCTAGTCTAAAGAGCACGTAGGCTATTTATCTTTGTACTGTCTTAAATGCTTGGGTGCCATCTTTTTCTATGTTGGCCCAGTAACCATGCATGGGAGTTTCCCAGGGTTGGCTACTGGGAGCTTTGTCTCTTCTGAGGGAATGCCTTTTTGAATGGGGGCGCTAGCTCCAGACACCCTTTATTGGGTGGGGAGTGGGAGGGTAGTGGGTGTGGCCAAACACCGCTACGCTGCCCGTAGAAAGAAGAAACCCGGGAGAGTTCCCAGCTATGCCTGTGACTCAAAACTTCCGATTAGATGAGTACCAAAGAAGCATCGTCTGTTCGCAACCCACTGTGCCCTGCCTGGGTCCGCATCCTCCTTGACATTATTTTAAAAAACTTACTAAAAAATAAATATTTTAATCTCTCGCGTAGAATTCCAGAATTTCTCGCGGAATTCCTTTACTTGACTTCACCAAACTTTAATGTATACAAGATTTCTTTTTTGGCTTATTTTTTTTTCCTTTTTAGTTTTATGCACTAATATGTGATTATGAATTAAACAGCATAAAAAAAAATTAAACAAAAATACATCACGTTCCCCAAAGCAACATTTGATAGATTTGTGCTGATTTTAGCTGCTAATTTGGAGTTCGTGTACGTCTCAGCAAGAAGCGATTCCCAGCTGAGCTATGATTTCAGCTCGCTACGCTCACTCGCTGTCAAAACCCTCGGAGTGCGAGCAGCAGGTCAACAGAAAAAAACAAAAAACCAGGAGGTGCGGAGTGAGAGATGTTTTGTAGGCATTTTAAAAACCATCTGTCCCTATAGGTTACCGCATCTTCACAAAGTCATTTAAAAACAAAAAATACTGGTTCTTTAGCATAAAACTGCAAACGAGACACCCTTGCATATGTTAATATAATTAATATTAATTTAATATTTATTTTTCACAAAGGATACTATATATATATATATATATATATATATATATTATGTTACATGCATTTATATGCATATATAATATATCATATAAATATATTTGAGAAAAATAAATATTAAATTATATATAAATAATATTATTTTTTTTATTGTGGCGTCAGGACGTGGCTAAATTAGTGGCACTGCACCATTATTATTTATTAATATTATTTTTGCATTTCTTTTAATTTTTTTGTTGATGAATTACAGGGAGCTTGCTAATGGCTCTGTGATGTTCCCAGTTTAACGTTTTTTTTTTTTTTTTCCCCTGTGTTATATTTTACATTCAGTCAACACAAAAAAACATAATTGCTATAATTAGGGAGGAAACTGTAAAAAATGTATCATTAAAACTCAGTAGTCATGGTAATTAAGAGGAGGTGCAAAATCGGCTGTATGTTAATTCACAGAGGACGTCTGAATGATCACCTTTGCCAGGCCGACAAATATTTATACCGAAAAGAGTACATAGAAGACCTGGGCATTTTTTTATATATATATATAAAAGGAATGCATATGTAAAATGTTTGTTTTTTTAAATTAATTTATTTGAGCAGCATACATTTGTCACAGTCGAGTGAGTAATTATTTCTATAAACAAAGCACATACCCAGTGGATACCATTCAAAAAAACCTATTTGAGGCATAAATATCGGGGATTTGTCACACTATACGGCCATGTATCGCTTCGCCCGCCGCTACGTCACAGCGAGTCTAATTTTTAAGGCTGTATTGCTTACCAAGTTGCTGAATCAGCGGGACGGAACTACCCCTTAACACACTGAGACTCTCAAAGCGATCTAAAACCCTCTCAGGACACCATTCCTGAGACTCCGGTGTGGCAGGTAGGGGCCGCTTAACCCCTAAGGTTTAGACCGGACCTGCAGATATGCAGCAACAAAAAAGTATACAGAAAGGGGAGCCACAACCTAAAACGTATGAAAGCTATAAACATTCTGATTCCTGGGTTGCTGTAAGAATAATAATGACCAATAAACACACAAAAACAGGGCACCCCTCCTGCCACACAGGAGCCTCGTTAATGGTGTCCAGAGAAGGCTTTTAATTGCTTGAGAGTCTTAGTGTGTTAAGGGGTAGTGCCGTCCTGCTGATTCAGCACCTTGGTAAGCAATATAGCCATAAAAATTAGATAGGACTGGGGGATTTTGATGTATTTTGATGTAGGATGTGCTCCCCTTTTTGTAAATATTTTTTTCTATTGCATATGTATATATATATATATATATATATATATATATAATTGCATATATTGAGGGCAGAAATATATTGAGGGCGGATAAGACCCATTGGAGCCCTGTCTAGTCTGCCCATTTTTCTTGATGTAAAGGCTTGGACCTTAATCAGTTGTTGGTCTCATCTTGGATTCAGGAGCCACATGCTTATCTCATGCATGTTTAAATTTCCTGACTGTATTAGCCTCTACCACTTGTGCTGGGAGGCTGTTCCACTTATCTACCTACCTCTCAGTAAAGTAAAAACTGTTTCTATATAAAATTATAATATACATATATATATATATATATATATATATATATATATATCACTTTATGTCGAAAGCTCTTTCCCTTTTAGTCTCTTAGGGACCCCATAGATTATTCGGGGGCCCCCAAAGCAGTTGCGTAATCTGCCTATACGGAGGCAAAACCATGGCACAGAACGTGTAAAAATAAACATAAATATTAAAGGATATACAGATGCAAAACAGTTTTATCAAAGGCACATAATAAAGTGAAAAATAATGGATTCTTAAGGTAATCAAAACATAAACTTTTTATTTGCGCATTTCATTATTTTTGTGTGACTCAAAAGACTTAAATTGAAATTACTTTTCGAGTAAGAGCAGCTTTTGAAGAAAGAGGACAAAAAAAATTAAGAAAAGATTAAATCTACCTTTTTTTTTTCCCCCCTAGATGATGATGCACGCTTTAGAACAATATTACTAATATTTTTTTCCCGAAATACGTTTTAAGTGACTTCTTTAATCTTAGTGGTAATTTCTTCCTGTGTGTTTGGCGGAAAGAATAATTTGTTCTTTTTTTTTTCATATGAATAGACAAAGTAGGTCGTATTAAAATTACATTCTCTTTATCGTGGCATTATTCAGACAATTCAAGTGCGTCTCACTTCATAGACTTTGGAAGTAGACAGGCTGCAATTTGAAGTATCTTTCTTTGGCGTAATTACTTTCTAGTAGGTCTTTGGATGTAAATGGGTTAAATTATCTCGACGTTCATTTTCTCTCCCAAAATGACACAAATAATTTTACATCAGACGCTCCAGATGCTGTGCACTTCAACTCCCAAGACGCTGTAGCTGATGTGCAGACCTGGGAACTCTCCGGGTTTGACCTGCGCTGCTTGGGCCCCCCACTTTCTGCCTACTCCTCAGCCACTCAGCACTGTCTGGGGCTAGCTCTGCCCCAGTGGATGGCTAGTTGCACCCTTGCGTGTAACTAGCCCCGGTCCTTCATGAAGCCACTCACCCTCAAGATGGAGATCTCTAGGGGAGAGCTGGCACCGTCTGGGATGGGGACAAGTAAAGCCAACTGGAATCTCTGGTCCCTTGACGCCCCGTAACTCACACACTCATACTTACACAAACTTACATGCTAACACACACTCATACACTAACACTAATGTACACACACACCCTCTCTCTCACACATACACACACATTTATGCTAACTCACACTACCTCTCACATACACACTTACATGTACACATTCATGCTAACACACATACACTCTAACATACATACATACTCACTGCCTCCCTTACTTCGCAAGCAGCCCCCCTGCTCACTGGGCCAGCCCGCCCGTGAAGACCTCCGAGTTGCCGGCCCCGGGAATCTCCCTCATGTATTATGATGTGCAATATAAATCCCATAGGATATGTTTAGCCGCCACAGGCTGAGTAATTAAGTGATACCATTTAAGTGAACCATAGTCCACTAAATCATTCATAAGAATAAGATATAGAGTCACGTAAGCTCTCAAGATCTTTCAAGAAGCTTCATTGAATGTTACCAACCACCAATAACACTCAGGTATCCCGGATACTTAATTTAATTTGTGAAAATAATTTCCTTAAGCTTTAATTTTCTTTTAATTCTACTCGTTATATAATGATAATAATATAGATACATTTAAAATAATAATAATAATAAATTAATGTTTTATTGTAAAATTATTTATTGCAATACTAGCACATAGCATATCTATACGGTGACGGCAGCACTACAGCTTGCATGATGCCCCAGCCTTGGCTTAGAATGATGTGGGTGGCAGCCTAGCAGCAGTTTAAGGGCTTCCATGCACTTAATCCTTACATGTGTAGTAAAAATATAATTAATTTAATTAATGTTTGCACTGAGATACAGCTGTGCAGCCAGTTTACCTCATTCTAGATTGTAAGCTCCTTTGAACAGGGCCCTCCTTACTTTGTTTGCTTCTGTCCAAGTTGTTCTGCCTTGCGCTACTTGTACAGCGCCGCAGTATATGATGGTGCTTTATAAATTAATTAGTAGAAGTCAAAAATATATCGCCAGGAGTTACAAGACGGCCTCGGGGAAGGAGGTAGATGTTCCGTGGGATCCCCACCTATCTGCGAGCCTCCGAAAAATGATCTACAGCCTTAAAAACGGATTTGTGGAGATAATCCGGAGCCCCGACGCGATCTCGGGCGGATCGGATTAAAATGCAGAAAGAGCTCTTCTCATGCTGGGAGACTCTGTAACCTTCTTTCTTCTTACCTCGCCTTTGCTTCGCTGCACGGGTCAGGATTTTAGCAGACCTTATCAAATCAAATAAATCTGTTTATTAATTTATTTATTTTTGTACTGCGTCTGATCCCTGAAGTCATTTAGAGGCGAGTCTGCTGCAGTGCCCTTGGATGCAGAGGACATCTCTTACTCTTTCAGTGGCCATAAAGCTGCATTTAACGCAAAAAAAAAAACAATTGCTGGGAAAGAGAAAAAGGAGATAAATGATAAAGATCGCAGATGTTTCCCCAAACACTGTTACCACTTTTGAACAGGGGCTTCTCAAACTGTCACGTTCCCCAAATCATGCCTGATAGAGTTCTATGTAAGGGTGTTTAGAGGATGGGAAATAAGTGGAGCAGCCTCCCAGCAGAAGTGGTAGAGGCTAATACAGTGAGCCTCTTTATGGGTATATACTGTATAAACTTATGTGTATACCAGAAAATCAACCTTTTTCACGTCCTGTTCTCGGGATCTGCATGGTTAGTCCTCCCCATTAAGTTATCTCTACTGTTAAGTTGTTGATGGTAGTTGATTGGTCCCGGCAGCCTTTGAAACGATGAAAAGGGGGGGACCGATTGGATGACGCCAGCTTTAGCCGCAGATCTCAGCCTCCCAGTCCCTTACAATTAATCATGGAGAATAAGGTTGCTCCCTTTAAGATAAAATCAACAGGTCTAACTGACCAGGTACCCCTCTCGGAGGTGTTGGTATGGCCCATGGTCTATATGAGACTTCCATAGGTTCTATTTATTTAATATACAGTCTGTGCTTTATATATGACGTATAAAATAAAAGAATCTTACATTGGATTAAAAACTAGAATGTTCATGACAAAAATAATATAATAATGGCTGTTTTTTTTATTATTAATTACTGTTTTTGGTATTCGATACAATCTATACTTCCCCCGCTCAGAGGAAAATGATAAAGCCAATCTCCTCCCGTACAAAACATCTCTTTCTGAATCTTTCTTCTTTTTTTTTTAAAGATTAGAGGAGAAAAACACTTAAGAAGAGAGGTGCTTTTCTCGACCTGCTACAATCCATCTTTGTCAGAAGTATTTTTTGTCAAGACTTTCTTCTCTCCTATAATTACGAAGCCAGGAACGTGTTGCTAAGCCGTTTTTTTTTTTTCTCCAACACATTTAAGGGGGAAAAAAAGGGAATTTTCCATACCACGTCTGTTCTTTGAGAGTGATGTGAGTTACTTGTCGTACCTCGGAGCTGCCACCTTATTCTCTTGTCATGGAGAACGTGCCTTCAACACCAAGCGCGCGCCCCAAGGAGCTTAATTGCCTCTTTGACCGGCTTTGATTCTACGGTAGGGTTAAGTTGCACAGAGAGCTGGAATGTGTAGCGCAGAGAAACATCTTTCTTCCCTGCGACTGCCGTGTGCCTAAATGTCTCTGGCATGTAGCCCGGCAACCAAACGCTCGTTTTCCTCCCCGGAGATCCGACAGAATGCGCGGCGAGGGCTTGAAGGCACACTACAGGGGACTTTAGGGAGCTGGCTCCATCTCTCCGCGTGAACTGCCTGCACTCATGAAGCGATGGTTGACTTGTGCAAACCCATCGTTTTGTTACAGACACACCAAAAAAGCTCCTTTTTTATTAAAAAAAAATATCTATTTTGATCATTATTAACATTTGTTGATGACTTTCTAAAAGGCAGGGTACTGAGAGGGCGGAACAGCATCCCAGTAGAAGTGGTAGAGGGTGATACACTTGGGAAATCTAAACATATATATATATGGCTCCTGAATCTAAGATGAGACCAACGACTGATTAAGGTCTCTACAGCAGAAAAAAAAGGGGCAACTAGACGGGGGCCGTTCTGCAGTCAAATTCTAGGCAGGCTGTAATCTACAGCTCATCCGCAGCATGCAGTTTAGTGGAAAACCCTCTGATGCCCCCAATAAAAGTGGAACAAGGTATGAGGAATCAAACCGAATGATGGTTCTATAGAGCTATCAGCCATGACCGTGACTCCCTTGGGTTAAGCGTCGTACCTGTAATATAACAAATAATTTATGACTATTCTTAGAACTTTCTGTGCCTTTTATTCTGTTCGACTATAAGTATATTTTGGGAACACTTTGAGCGCCATTAATATAATAAGTAGTTACACGGCCTTTTATTAAGATCCTAAAATCCATTAAACGTCTCCTCTCGCGGCCAGAAGTGGACATGAATCTCCAGGACCTTCAGAATAGACCGCGGTGAAAAAAGTATTTCTCCCCTTCTCGATTTCTTCTATTTTCACATATTTGTTGCAGTTAAATGTTTCAGATCATCCAAGGCATTTTAATATTAGACCAAGATAACCCAAGTAAACCCAAAACGCAGCATTAATAGAAGGAAGCAAGCTCTCCAACCCTACCTGGCCCTTTTGGAAGGTCTCAAAACGCAGAGCATGATGCTGCCATCTAAAGACATTCAGGAACAGGTGATAACGACATTGACATCTATCGGTCAGGAAAGGGCTACAAAGACATTTCTAAGGCTTCAGGACTCCGGAGAAGAACGATGAGAGCCATTATCTAGAAATGGAGAGAACTTGGAACGGTGGAGAACCTTCCCAGGAGTGGCCGGCTGGCCGACCAACAGCTCCACACGAAAAACCCTCCAATATGGATAAATTAAAACAATTCTGCTAAGAAGAGCGGCCAACAGCGATGGAAAAGGCTCATTGACATTTTAGCTGGTGGGCCAGCCAGTTATGAGGTTTAGGGGGCAATTGCTTTTTCACATGGGTGATACAGGTTTGGATTTCCTCTTTGACTTTGTTTAAAAGCTGCATTTTCTTTTCTGCATTTTTCTTTTCGGGATGTTTTTGTCTAATATTAAAATTAGATGGATGATCTGAAACAGTTAAATGCGACAAATAAGCAAAAGTAGAAGAAATCAGGAAAGGTGCAAATACTTCTTTCACAGCGCTGTGCGTCTTTTCGTTATCTAAGGGTTAAAATGAGAACCAATATTATTCCTGCTTACCAAGAGCAGTCTAGACAGCCCTGTGCCGTGCACCTTCTGTGTGTTTTATAAACTTTCAAGACTATTTATCTATTTTAAGCTCTACCACTTCCACTGGAAGACCTAGGACTTCAAGATTATCCAAAATCACTAAATATATTGTATACTAAGACTGTCTGCCCTGTTCTCTGGGGAAACATAGAATTTGTCGGCAGGTAAGACCCATTCAGCCCCATCTAAGTCTGGCCATTTTCTCTGAAGTAAGGACTCAAGAACAAGAGCTCATTTTTTGAAGGTTTGAAGGATGGCGTTTTCACCTAAAGCAGCATAAAAAGGTTTTTGTTTTTTTTTTACAGTAAGAGCAGTAAAGATGTGGAATCCGCTGCGCACAGAGATTGTTCTATCAAAGTCAATAGATGTCTTTAAGTACGGACTGGGAGACTTCTTAGCAAAAGAAGAGTATACAGGGATACAATGGGTTAAAAGGACTTTATTGTAATGTATTGATGTATATAGCGCCATCATATACTGCAGCGCTGTACAATGGGACATGCAGTGCGTCACATAGCATATTTGCTAGATATCTTTTTTTTTTGCTATTTTAATATCAATTGCAAATTGCAACAAAATTTTAGATGCGATCAGAATAACATAATTCATGAAAAACAATACGTTATGATCATTATTGTCGCTTATTGTCTTATATAGCGCCATCATATTCCGCAGCGCTGTACAACTTTCCGTTTTTAAGATCAGCCTCGTCATTCCTTGCTGCTTTCTTGATATGCAAATTTCTTCTGCAATTATAACATAAACCTTATCGTAACGAGGTTCCCTAAACCTCTATTGTAATAAAGAGCTTTGTTTGTTCTTTTTTGTTGTTGTTGCCCCTGATGTATCCACAAGAAAGCCAGCATGGGCTCCGCACAATACTTACACGTGTCTCCCACTGCTTCCTCCCGCCGCCGAGCCCTGCAATCTCCAGCACCCCCCGCCAGGCCCGTTCTAAACTCTGGAATCATAATGGATTTAAAAAAACAAAACATTTCTATTATTATTTTCATTGTTTATGGGGGGGGGGGGTTTTTGCTTGCAGCACCTCGGTGATGGATGTAATAATTAGGACTTAATCTATGACTTCAAAGCTTTGTGTTAAATTAGGCAGCCTAGAAAGGAAAGATGTATCTATAATATATATGTATTATATAATATATATATCAAAAAAATAATCATAAAAAATATAAATAAAATAATATATAAAAACATATAAAAATAAATAAAATATATAAAGAAAAATAATATATATATAAATAAAAAATTATATATAAAAAATATAAATAAAAAATGATATAAAAAATAAATATATATTAAAAAATATATATAAATATATATACATTTAATAGAAAAAATAGCTGTAAATAAGTTTTCAATATATGTATCGCAATTGGAAGAAATATATAAATGCATGGTATAGGCATATAAAAGCTATATGCCTATCCCATGCACGTTAAAATTCCCTCACAGTCTTAACCGCTACCACTTCTGCTGGGAGGCTGTTCCTTTTATCTACCACCCTCTCAGTAAAGGAAATGTTTCGAGCTCTATGAACACTGAAACATGGAATAAAAGTGAATACTTTTAAGGCTCTACGACAAGCGTGGTGCTCTAAACATGGCATACGGCTCCTGAATCTAAGACGGGACGAAAGGACCGATTTAGGTCTGAATCTTTATTTATCATTAATTTGGACTTTCCTCTCTAATCAGAAAATGTATGTATAGTCGGATCTCTATTTCCGATGTCCCCCTATTGAAAGCGTGGCCCGATTTAATCCCTGTCTGATATGATGTTACTGATAGCCGGGAAATGAGGAGAAAATAAGAAGAACACAAGTCGAGAAATAACACGAAAGTGGAAAATAGTCGCAAGCCAGCGTTGGCCGGGGCTGCTGTGTACGGGCGAGACATACACGCGGCCGACAAGTAGAAGTGACAGCATGGAGAATTGGACAGGATAAAAAAGCGTGTTATAAAGATTGCCAATAAACTCGGTCAGCGAACGAGCCCGCTGGCCGAGATGAGAGCGTGAAGTACGAGCCTCTCCGAGACCGTTGTTAGTTTAGCTTCACCTTTGACGTGGAGACCGAAACACGACCGGCTAATACACACAGTGATATATGTACATACACATGTATGTAACAGGCATGAACAATATATGTAAATACAATGAGTAGGAGAAGTCACGTGTCCCGAAGGAAGCAAGACATTGATTGTCCACATCACCCAGTAAATATTTATTAAAAACACTGCGGAAAATTTCTAGTTTTCAAAAAAATTTTTTTTAAAAGTTGTAGTTTTTGCCCCGTAATATAATGTATTCAGGCAGCAGCATATCAGCCGTTTGTATGAATTATTGCTCGTTATCTGATCCCCGATCTACTAAACAAACTAGACAAGCGCTGTCTGCGGGGAATGATAGAATGGGTCAGCCTTAATCACCCTGATGGACTCTCTGATTCATGGTCTATGGAGGAAATGACGTCATTAGCATTGCCATAAAGCATCAGCTCAGTGTGGTGTTTGAGCCGGGAAAGTCACCCAAAATATCACATGACTGACAGCGACAGCGGCTCCAGGTCTGCAGATAAAGGGAGTTTATTGGAACAAAATGAAATAAAACCAAATTTTAGTCATCAACCAACTACTATACTGGGGGTTATATTACTGTATACAGCGCTGGGGGTTATATTACTGTATACAGC
>VKOC01000001.1:348887-377796 GCA_009364415.1 Spea multiplicata
CTTTATCACTCCCATCACTCCAGTGTTCCAATGGCCCTTTATCACTCCCATCACTCCAGTGTTCCAATGGCACATTGTGTTCGCTGATCCAAGTTTAAGTTTAAAAGGCTAATTGATCGTTAGAAAACCCTTTTGCAATTATGTTACAGCCAGAAAACAGTTACGATAACTTCCATGGAGAAGTCCATGCATTGACTACTTCTGCTACTTGTGTCCTCCTTTCCTTTTTGTGATTCTAGTAACTGAGAGGGTTGTAGGTAAATGGAACAGCCTCCCAGCAGAAGTGGTAGAGGGTAATACAGTAAGGGAATTTAAACATGCCTGGGATAGGCGTACAGCTCCTGAATCTAAGACGAGACCAATGACTGATTAAGGTCTGAGAATGGATATCTGCGGGGAATACAATGTTATTTGTCCCCCATGGGGGTGTATCTACTAAATACAATAGTTTCAGATCTTCTATCTCACCAGCTTCACTACACATGATGGCCGACCACGCTGAAGTCCTGTTAGAAGAACGAGAGAACTGACAGTGCGTGGTTAACGGATGAAGTTTATCTTTTTATTGGGCCAACATAAAAAAGGTGTAAAGCTGCATAAGCTTTTAGGACCTCAGAGGTCTCTTCTTCAAATGGAAGCGAGGAAAAAATGCACCTAGTTTAATGTATATACCTGACTCCCTCGATAATCACATTTTTGAGCCCCAGTAAGATTTAAATAGTTCAGATCGGCGTATGAGGCCAAGTTGAGACGGCAAGACGGGTCAGAGCATCTCCAAAATGGCAGCTCTTGTGGGGTTTCCCAGTCTGCTGAGGCTGTTACTGATCAAAAGGGGTCCAAGGAAGGAAAAGCTGTGACCGGCGACAGGGTCATGGGTGGCCAAGGCTCATTGATGCACGTGGGGTGGGGGCAAGGAGGCCCGTGGGGTCAAATCCAACAGATGAGCTACCGGAGCTCAACTTGCTGAAAGAGTTACTGCCGGTTCTGATAGAATGGAGTCATAACATGCAGCCCCGGGAGGCGTCCATGGGGGCCGCACCTTTCAGTTGACAGGACTTAAACGTCTCGGTGCCGGATACCACCGCGCAGCTTCAGAGGTCTAGTGGAGTCCAAGCCTCAACGGGTCAAAAGGGGCCGGCACGATATTAGGCAGCGGGTTATAATGCTATGGCTGATCGGTGTATAGATATACGATAAAAGTCCTTTAATCTCACACAATTTGTCTGTTTTATAATATATGGAATTATGGGATTTTTTTTACGGCGGGGGGGAGGGGGAGGATTCGGGAAGCCGAGGCTTCGTTTTCCAAGATCAGAATAATATTATTTTTCATTTCTGAAGTCTGGTTGGTCGTAAAGGTTAAAAGTAGATTAAGCCAGTATTTGCAGTTTTTTTTTTTTGCAGTAAATCACGCGTTTTACCTGTTCCTAGACAAACGAAAAACATACAAATTACATTTTGTTGTTGGGAGCAACAAACATTGGAAGACAAGCTGTGCCTCGGCACTTTCCAGGAAAACGAGCAACACCGCACAATATATTTACACCCTCGCAGGATGTAAACGGCGGTAATGTAAGCTTGTTTATAAACCATTCCTCCGGCACCATTTCTCCAACATTATTCCACCTTATTCCAACTGAAGAAGAGACCTCTGAGGTCTCAAACGTGCGTTACGTTACATTTCTTTCTGTGTCTCCCCGTTTTTCTTGCTGTAAAGACTCTGATCTTAATCTTAAACTCAGGAGCCGTATGCCGATCCCATGCATGTTTAAATCCCCTCACCGTTCTTCTACCACTGCTGCTGGGAGGTTGTTCCACTTTCTCGTTGGGCCACTACAGCTATTTTGTCACATTCATCATACATGGCATAAGCTTTGCAAGGGAAATAAATGGTTAGATGCTCCATGGTTGTAATAGGGTCACTAGTTCAACAATGCTTTATCCTACTTCCCAACAGTCCTGGGTTTTGCGAGACAGTCCTGACTTTCAGGCACTGCTATTCCAGATGATGGGTTGGTTGGAGACATCTAATGATCCGGCTGTAAAAACTATGCTGATGCAGCACGGACCTCCAGTGCAGCAGTGAGGTGGTCAGGTGACCACACCATTTTACCCCACCCACTTCCAGGCTGGTCCCACCCACATCTGGGGCTGGAACCACCCCCTCAATCCACCTACTTCTAGGCTAGACCTGCCCCTCCTACCATTTGTCACACACCCCCAATACAAGTATCCCCATTTGGACGCATTACATTTATTTATATAGCACCAGCACATGCCGTAGCGCTGTTGGGGGATGGGAGTGCAATAAATCTGCTCATCTTACAGGAAAAATATATGTCAGGGTTTCTTGGCTTTCATTTATTTCTCTTACAGTCTGTATGTAAATTTCATTAATAGGAACGTCCCTACATGGGGCCAAAAATGTAAAAAAAAAACTATTTCTGTCCAACTTTATTATAAAAATATCGGGGGCACATCCTGCGTTGGAATTATTAACCCTGGCGGGATAACATGCCTTTATGGTGATATTTTGTTGGAATACATTTGCATTTTATATTTGGCTGGGATAAGATACGTAAATGATGGGAAAACACAAAAATTGTGTCAAAAATTGTCGAAACAATTCGTGGGTTAATGAGTCAGACCTTCGAATGCTGCAGATTCCCTTGGCACGGGATGGGTTAATGCTATTTTCTTCCGCTACGTTAGCTCAAATTGTTGCTTCTGTTTTATTTACGAATTAATAAGCTCCTAGTTACAGTAATTTAGCAATATCGCTAAATCAGCAAACCAGAAGACATTTTTATTGGTTGTCATGGTGATTCACAATTAAAAAAAAATTCTCAAAAAAAAAAAAGTCGATATGCAATAAAGCACTTTTTAATTAACAATAATCTTATTTATAGTGCTATATATATATATATAATATATATATATGTTATTGGGTTTATGAAAAAAGCAAATAAAAAAAAATCAACAAAAAGAAAAATATTAACTAAAAAATAAGTAGGCAGTCAAAAGAAAAGAAAAGTGTGATTCTAGTTATTTTGTGCCTACACCATGTATTTACTATTTTATTTTTGTATTATTCATGGCCTCCAAAATGTTTAAATAAATATAACTTTCAGTATTTTTAGTGCATTTGCAGACACATCACATGGGTTGATAAAAGATTGATATTGCATTTATTGTTGAACAATTATATGAAAGAGAAATAATAAGTAAAAAAATAATAAAAAAATAAATGAAAGAATATCTGAGATATGATGTCATAACCCAACACTGTGCTTCTCTCAGACCCGCGGAGATCATAAGGGTGAAGGTCAGCGGGAGTCGCATAAGCCCTTTCGTAAAAGGCCAAAGGTGCACCGCAATTCTTCTTCCCCTGCCAATCATTGAGGTAGCTCTGCCTATCCCATTCTAGTACAGGTGATAATGATCATCAATTGAATAGACTATATGGACTAAAGTATTCAGACGCCTGACCGTTACACCAAGAGGGACTTTTATGACATCACATTCTAAATACATTAATATGTAGTTGGTCAAACATTGCAGATATAACGGCTTCCACTCTCCTGGGAAGGATTTCCACCAGATTTTGGGGAGTTTCTGTGGGATTTCTTGCCCATTTATCAGAAGAGGTTGTGAGATCAGGACAAGATGTTGGACAAGAAGGTCCGGCTTGCAATCTCCGCTCCAGGTCATGCCAAAGGCGTTCGATGAGGTTAAGGTCAGGGCTCTGTGCGACCGGTCAAGTTCTTCCAACCCAAACCCACCCAACCATGTCTTTATGGACCTTGCTTTGCGCGCCGGGGCGCAGTCATGCTGGAATAGAAAAGGGCCTCCCCCAAATGAGTTGGAAGCAGAGCATTGTCCAGAATATCTTGGTATATCCCCTTCGCGTTGGTCAGGAGTCCCAATACTTTTGTCCATATAGTGTATTTATAACAGAAACAACATTCAGAACACAGATTTGAAATATATGTCCCATTAAAAGAAGAAATTCTAATAAACTAAAAATAAACTTTTTACAGGGGGTTGTGCCTCGTCTTAGGAGATATTTATTTCCTTTAGCACAAAAAAAAATATTTTATTTTTATGTTTCGTTATTAAAGAGCCAATAAAACCAGAAAACCAAACTTTTTTTTTTTTTATTATTTCTTTTCTTTCTTTTTACCACATTTTATGAGCGACTGTTTATTTCTTCAGAAATGTGTTGGAGATTAGATCTGGAATTGAGATGTTTCTGCTCACCTTTGCATCTCCGATGGCCGATTCATTTACTGAGAAAATGTGGCAACGTATTATTTTCTTGAAAATGCATTTTACAGGTAATAGAGATAACAGGAGACGGGAAACAAAATGGCATTTTAAATGTCAAATTGTGATATATATATATTTTTTTTTCCTCGGGAAACATTAGTAAGGATATTAGCCCTTGGAGACGAGAATTCCTGCTACAATAATGGCGTCGGGCAGCTTGTTAGCTTTAAAACGAGCTATTATGGGGATTTAGACGTAAAATCTAGACTCAACAGCACAGCACGTTTCAGATGTTCATTTGTTTTTATTTGTTGGTCAAATAGAGAATACAATAAAAAAAAAACTAAAAAAAAAACTATCATCATCTGACTTAATGTTTTCATGATAGTTACGGTGGTTCATTAAAAATTTCATTATTCCTATGGTCGGTATAAATATTTAAAAAAGCTAAAAAATTAATAATGTACACATATAATTTTTTACATATATATATATAAACAAACTATAAAAAAATATAAAATGAAACTACATATCTAATTTTTTTTTCATTTCATTTAGTTTCAATTACATCTTTACAAAAAATTACTTTTTATATTATGGATTATGAACACACCTGGGAATGCCTACCTCCCAAGTGTCTTTTTTCCCCACAGGCAGTCCTGCTTTTCATATGTATGTGCCGGGTTATGTGTGCTTGCTTGTATGACACGTGGGACACATGATTGGAAACAGAGCAGGACAGCGGATACAAGACAGCCGGGAGGAACGCAAACAACAGTTTGGGATTTACTAAAAGGACAGGTGGCTCACTAGATATAATGATATAGTCTTCAATAAAGTTCTGCTGCAGGCCCTGTATACTGTATAGTTAAATCATTGAGATATTTTTCACAGCCTCATTACCCATTGAAATTATACATTATACAGGGTCAGCTCGGCCCTTCATGTTGGTGGAACTTGTCAGTGTTGGACCCTCATAGTGAACAGTAAAATGAAGACCGCAACTCTCTTGCAAACTCTCCCTTTAGTGAATAGACCCCAGTATCGTTGCTTAAAGGCAGCTCTCCTGAAGCTCATTGTCCCACCTTCCTATATAAGTCAGACACCTGGGGAGCTTTCCGAGCAGGTCCTCCCGTAAGTTACACCCGATGGGTGGCAGGACGGATGAAGAAGAGTTGGAGAAGTGGAACTGGCGGCACAAGTAGGCAGGAGAGGGGTGGGGAGTGGGGGAGAGACAAATACCTTCTACACCCAGCGGTAAGAGAGCTTCCTTGGAAGCATGGTCATCAGCGGTGAGTCACGGAGCCTCCATGGCACCCGGGAGGATGTCTGTAGCCCTTTCTGAAATATTTCGGCATTAGGAAGATTACAGCCCCCCTCATCCTCCTCCAATCGGGGGTTAATGTGCCAAAACAGTAACTGTGATGCTTGGCTGGCATTTCCAGGACTCGAAGGGTGGCCGCTTCCCCACCGTGTTCCATAGGGAACTTCTCGGAAAACGATGAAATGTACTCAGGAAGCGATTAGACTTGGTGTTGTTCGGAACAAATACAGTTGTTTTACTTTCAGATAAAAGTTAGATGATTGACAGGTCTAAGTTTGCTGAATAGGGCTCCGAGTGATTTAATTATACCAGTCATTTCTGCATTGTGCCCTAAACTGTACGAAGTGTCTGGAAGGATCCGGCGGTAGCTTGTCTTCTGCAGAGCTCCATTGTTCGGTGACACGTTGCTCTGCGCGGAGTACTTTTTAAGTACGGCACGCTTTGTACGCTTCTTCAGCTGCGATTTTCCTTTATCCGTCACGTCACATTCTGTCGAGGCTTAAAGATGTCCTTGTGCGTATAGTTTATTCTGCACATCAAATAGCATTGCTTAGTCTAATTGTAATATCACCTTGTGGATTGTTGTGACCAGAAGCCCTCCATATGGGTCCAGATAACTCGTTACCTCCTCTCGCCTTTAGATCATCAGATGGAAGGGCGTCTGGTTCCTTGCTGGTCTTGCCAGTTTCTTGGACACCTCACCAGCTAAGCACCACCAGGTCCATCTCCCATATGAGTGGACATCTAAGAAATCCCTAGATATCTTATCATAACCACTGAAGTTACCCATTGATATAGCCGTACTTATTTATGAATGTACTGCATCTGTTTATTATATATTCTATTTCTACCCAAGTAGTGGCCACAGATAACTAATAACTATTGACAAAATTTAGCCTAAAAACGTAAAAACGAAAAACCGCTGTAGCAAAGAATATTTGAGTGTCCACCGGCTGGTTATCTCAAGAAACAGAATGACCTCCTGAGACAATGTGTGCATATAATGTGCCCAGCATGGGATAGAATGGGTGGAAACATACGTCTCTTTGGGATGGAAAGTAACATTTGTAGAATATGAGAAGATGGTGAGAGTTTTCATCCACTTCTATTGCCCTGTGCCGCAGATTGACCTGGAACAGTTCTTCTAGGGTAAATTCTGCGGCGTCAACTCAATGTGCTGCTCTTTGCCCCAGCATCTGACCTGCAGTGGTTTTTTAGTGAGACGAGTTGAGTCACACATTGTGGAACAATGAAGAACAAGAGAGGATACTAATTAATGGCGGCTAAAACCCATCCGGCCGCCGTCTAGTCTGCCTGGTTTTCCCAATGCAAAGACCCAAACCTTAATCAGTCGTTGGTCTCGTCTTAGATTCAGGAGCCGTATGCCCATCCCATGCATGTTTACATTCCCTCACTGTATTACCCTCTACCACTTCTGCTGGGAAGAAGCTTCTTATATTTAATCTCAATTTCCATTGCAGGGGAACGTCCCATTTAGCTTTTCTTAGAAGATGGCTAATAACAGTGAAATATTTTCAAATAGGGATTCTAAGGATGTTTGGCTCATTAGTTTGAGTCAAGTAACAATTTATTTAAAATCAGTGTGTGAAGCGTTCCATTAAAATATCCTGCCACCGGACAGGTCAGACTCAATTGTAATTTTGTGGAGTATATAATCCGTGAGGATTCGTTTCTTGCAAACAGAGATGGAATCTTAACCTCTATCAAACAAAATAACTTTGCGTTGATTAACTGAAAGATGTTGGCATTAAAACTAATCCTAAATGACACGTTATAAAAATTATTATAAATAAATGTAATTATTAGATTGTGGTTATTTTGTGGCAATTGATACATAGTGACTTATGAAACATGGCCCCGCTCACATGGACATAGTGAAAAACGGTGTCTTTCCTGAATGGAATTTGGTTAAATTAGCCAAAAATATATTTATTCTACAAAAAATTGGGTTAGAAATGGGTCTTTTCAGTGTGCTAAGCTTTACGTGTTTATGAGTGATGAAGACGTGGGTTTTGAATTGAAATAGAGACCTTGGTGACCAAAGCCTGTGTTCCCCCCAATGTGATTGATGCACCCCATATCTGCTAGCAGGCTATGAAAAGTACTCCAGCCCTTGCCTCTTGTAATACTCAGATGTTATTTACTGGATAGTAGGGCAAAGGCCATGTAGGAACAGAGATGTCAAATCACTTAACAAATAGAACGCTGGCATATGATGTCATATCCCGGTGCTCCGCAGAGAAGATGACGACCATGTAGGTGGCACCAGAGCCGCTGTCCTGGGTCAGGCCTAGAGCAGCGCCCAAGGTAAATACGTCACTAGGAAATATGGCTGTTGCCCATGAAAACCTTACTAGTGGCCATGGACATCTTTAGTCCATCCCTAGCATCCATTTAGAGGCTAATCATAAATGCCTGGCCCCGTAGCCTTGTGATCCATACCTCCAGAAGCCTCTGCACAACCCAATAAATGAGACAACCATGAACAACCTGCCAGCAGCAAGGTGACCTCCACCAGTAGTTGTTCTGGGTACCATCAGACCCCATACCTTTTTTTCCAGGCGGCAACCCATCTTCAAATGAGAAGGAGCTGTCCGAAAATGACTGCTGTGACGAAAAGCAAGAAACAAAAACACAAGACAAGGATAACATTAGGAGGTGGATGGGGAGCTAGAATGTTGCCTAACTCTTACTCGCCATGGAAATCAGACTAAACTATACGCCTGGCAAGGGTCAGCAGTCATGGACCCCTTCCTTGATTAGTCCAGTGGGCCCCTTTTTGGTGGCACATTTGGGGTAGCTATTGAATGACAGCTTACTATAGATTTCTAGGGTGATTCTTGCAACTATTGAGTGATTCTGGAACAATTTCAATGAGTTACCCCAGAGTTCCTCTCCACCACCCCAACAAACACGTATCGGGTTAATATTGTCTGGAATGTTCCTCGTTACAGAAGCTTGTAAAAAGTGACATCATTCAGCCAATAATCTCTCATCAAGCGCCTACCTGCCTCGATACACTTGTATCAAAAAACTATTCATTTAGCATTGTTTCCATATCATAATCAGACACATTGTTGTTCTGCTCATGCTGTAGTTATTTACTATTATATTATTAATCTCCATTAAAAAAAAAGAAGGTTAGCAAATACATTTTCCTACTTTTTTTCTTAAAAGTTACAACATTTTATTAATCAGAGGCGACAGAGACAGAAAGCTTCAGACGAGATATTAATTTCCAGCTATGCATAAAACATCGAGCTCTTAAAGCTTTCCCTTTGTCAGATAAATCCTGATCTCCAGTAATACGCTTTATGTCGGCGCATTCGCCTTTTTTTTAGCGGCATACATTTGGTTATTGACTCAAATGAAATTTTTAACAAAATCTGCAATAAATATAACACAGTGAAGTGCAGATAGGATCTTGTTAGTGCTATAATATATTTTATAATACAGAATCTACGCTGCCGGTCCGATTTATATTTCCCAAGTGGGATATTTTTTGTGATATATCCTATTAAGGTACATCTGCTTAAAAATCCTGTAAACTCCGAACAAGATTAAAGCTTCCCGATGAATACAGAAAACAACCATCATTTTTTCGCCTTTTTTTTGACAAGATATGCTTTGTTGCACCAAAAGTAAACTTTATAACGAGTTCCGAACCGAGAAACATCTTTATGACGGAATAACGGGAGAGGCCGCTCAAGGTCAATCCGATTTAGTATTCTGGTGTCGAGCGATAACTTTATTCCCTGGGAGCCAAAGGGTTAAAACACAGGATTACTTAAATATACGGCGAATCTCTTTTGCTAAGAGAGAGGTTTTAGACAGGAGAAAAAAAAATAAAAAATAGAATTTAGAACCATTCCATGAAAATGCAAGTCTGCGGAATGTAGCGCCGAAGGCCCGTCCCGGAGAACCATTTATCTTGGGTTGCAGGTTACGTTGTATGAATTTATTATATATATCAAAGTGACCAGACCTTTTTTTATTTTTTTTTATTTTATTTATTATAATTGGTCCTGTTCAATGGTTACTCCCAATGTGTAAATGGTCATAATAAAAGCTGACTCCGTTCTCCATGAATCTCAATTTGCGGCCGGCTCGGAAGTGGGCGCTCGTAGGAGCTGACGGAAGAACGGATAATTGAACAAACGACTGGGGACGTAAGACAAAATATTTGATAACGGGCAGAGACTCCACACAAATAAAGGTCATATTGCGCAGAGAGACGAGACGGAGATATTTTTGGTCTCTGGAAAATTGTGTGAAAGTTATTTTAATGGAGGTGAGGAGAGTGTTTGATTGGCGTCTAGTTTTTCTTATTGTGTTTGTTGCCACATATATATATATATTAATATAACTCTAAAACAATATTCTTTGTTCCTGGATTATAATCGTACTTTACAATCCCGATGTTGTTTTTTATTGGTTTATCGCGCTTCTGAAGTGCATAACAAGTAGGGCATCACAAAACAGGTCGACTTATAGAAACAAAAAGTAAGGAAGCCTCAAGCTAGAAGGAGTTGAGGTTCTACATAAGAGGTGAAAGTCCCACTCTTTGCCATGGAGCAGCCACTCTAGTGTAATAAATAATATTATTGGTAGACGTAAGTACAGTCCGAGAGCAGAAGAGGTACTAGGAGAGGTGATCTAAAGGTGGGGGTAAGAAAGTTAACATTGATAGTCCATTGATGGGGTCTTGAGGGATTATTTGAAGGAAGAAGTGGAAGAGCAGAGATGGATAAAGCATGGAAGGGCATTCCGGAGGATGGGGCAACCCTCGAGAAGCCTTAGATAATGTCCATGAGAAGTAGAAATCAGAGCAGAAGACAAACGAAGATCATCAGATGAGCAGAGAGATGTATTTACACTCTTCTTCGTCTCGTAAGGAGGGGGGACCGCTATGAAGAGCGTACAAGTGATTGACAGAGGGGAGAGGTGTCAGCTGAGCGACGGGTGAGGAAGATATGTCTGGCAGAAGCGTTCATGATGGATTGTAAGAGGGCCAGATGGAAATTAGGCATTATACAAAATATAGGGTATCTCCCGCTATTTGTAAGAGCGTACAGCTTTTAAAAGTTTAAAAAAAAATGAAAACCACAAAAAATAAAATAAAAAAATCAGCCTGAAATACTGCATTAACCTCTTCACCACTTTCTTTCTGTGAACTGGGATAGAAAAGGAATCGCTGATGCATTTCGGCGGAATGTTTTATAGTCCGCGATGACAGTGATTTCCTTTTCAAAATCCCTGGTCTTTACCTGTAATAACACTTAGCGTGTGCTAGCTGTCCACGCGGTAGATTGAGTCGTCGGACCGCAGTAGTACTTTTTGCTTTATTTTATAAACCTTATATCAAAGTTAATGTTTGATCAATGCTGGTCTATTGTTTGTAACGGCACTTTGTTGGATCATGTTCTGGATTAATATTGTTCATGAGATTTACAATTTTCTAATAGGCTATTGTAACTTTTGGAATCTTTGTCCATTGGTGGACCGGCTGGCTTGGTTGGAGCATTTTTCTGTTATCCTTTATTATTCTAATTACTTGACTTAATTTTAGTGTAAGAATTTGTACCAAAAACCATATTTGTTCAATTATAAGACCCTGATTATAAGACGACCCTATAGGAAAAAAAGTTTTACTAGTAAATATTAATTCACATGTAAACTATTTTTTTTTCATATTTAATAAAAAATTAAGATGGAGAAAAATGCATTTTTTTATTTTATTTCCTTTTAGTTGCCAACCTGCCCCCCAGTTATGCAAATCTGCCTCACGGCTTGCTATTCTGCCCCCCAGGTATGCCTTATACCCCCCTATTTGCCACTCTACCTCCCTGATATGCCACTTTACCAACTATATGCCACTCTGCCCCCTTCATATGCCTTATAGCCCTTTTATGCCGCTCTCCCCTCAAATGCCTTATACCCCCTATTTATCACTCTGCCCACCTGATATGCCTTATTCCCCCCGACTTACCGATGCATCCCTTGACTTGTCCCCCGTGCTCCAGACTCCATGGTGTCAAGTGGTGGCAGCCGATGGACGTCTGCGTGATGCGTGCAGACAACTTCTGCTGCTATCCGGGACTTCCGCTAGGGCTTCTTAGACTAAGCACTGGAAGGTCATGTCACGCCGGTGCTCCGTCACAGTTGCAGCGGAGGTTGTCTGAGTGCAGAGAGGAGGATCCTGGTCTCCTGCAGCGCTGCGGGGGATCCTCTTCTCTGGCAGCCGGGGCATGTCTGTGCGACGTGGGCTGATAACCTCGGCTGCTGCCGGCTGGTACTTCCGCCGGGGCTTCTATGATCGAGCACCGGAAGGTCATGTGACACCAATGCTCCGTCATAGAAGCCCCGGCAGCAGTGGAGGTTGAGGATCCAGGTTCCCTGCAGCGCTGCGGGGGATCTGGATCTTAGTCTTTTAGTCAGACCTCTATTTGAAGATGACCTTGAATATAAGATGAGGGGTATTTTTCAAATAGGGTAATGTCGTTTACTCTTGACTGACTTTATAAATAAGTGTTTGCTAGGTATGAGGGTATCACAGTGTTCTACTGCCCTAAATGTAACAATAATATTTAAAAAAAAAATTGTAAAAATAAAATTATTATTCCACTGAATAACTAATAATTGATTAAAAAGTCTCATAAAAAAGTTATGTGAAAGCCAGTGCATTATACACACATATTTAATTTCCCAGCAGATCAGACTCATTGGGCCCATCTCATCTGCCCATTATTCCTACTGTGGAGACTCAGACCTTAATCAGTCGTGGGTCTCGTCTTAAATTCAGGAGCCGTACGTCTATCCCATGCATGTTTAACTCCCCTCACTGTATTACCCTCTACTAGAGAAAAAGGGAGAGAGTGAGAATTAGATTTGCTACGTATAGAAAACAGCTTAAAGGTTTGTTCATTCCTATGGATGATTTAAAGGCAAATGGAATGAAAACGTAATAACACATATTATGTGACATACATCAAAGCTAGGTCAACCAACCAGCCTAATTATAGCGAAGGCATTGAAGACTAGGATGATAGCTTTGGCCTAGCTCTTCAGCATAGACGTAGCATGAGCCAGAAGAAACTTTGCCTTCATGACTCCAGATGGTGAGTCACGAGTTCGACTTATGCCACACTGCGATTTGCTTGTCTACCTCTAGACAGTGATTTGTGGTAAGATGGAAGAACGTTATTCATGTATTATGAAAGAAGGAGTTGGCTGATCACAGATCAAAGTATATCCAATGTCTCTCATAATTACAAACCTCTCGAGACTCAATGGACTTCAAGTTGCTCAACTTGAGGGAAACTTGTGGCACTCGGTTGGGTTGTGATGTCACACCAAGTGAAGTTATTAGGTGCTCCACCAATGTTAGTGGCATCGTCATTTATTTTTCCTATCACGCAGCACCTGATTAGGGCACCGCACATGCCGAGCCGCGGGAAAAAAACCTTGCCATGTACTGGGGAGACAGCTGGCATTCTGGACATACGCCTTGTTGCCATGAATGTTCCAGCAAGATTAAGACTGTTTGCACCTACTATATGACAATGTTAATACCGTAAGAAGATTTTTTTTTACTGAACTTAGCCGATGTTTAGAAGTGTTATTTATTGAAATATGCAAATGCCAAATAAAGTTCCCACTGATTATTATCTATTTTCTATTCATTTCTTTTCCTTCTTAAAGCAATGATTTTATCCATTTTTCTGTATTTTCTCCTATATTTTAGTTCAGAACTGTCGCACAACGGCTATATTTTATATACGCGCCCTCTTTATGAGCTGTATTTTCCCTTTTTCCGCGCTGGCTTTTTTTTTTTTTATTTCTTTGTTCTGACTACTATAATTTAACAAAGACGGGCTCTTTTATGGCTTTGTATTTTGGAGAAAGATAAAATACAATAACAATACTAATACGGACCTGCCGATGTCATAAAGGAAGTGGAGAATGCACTTATCTGACCTTGAGCGACCGTATAGAGTACTCCTTTCTTATTTCTAGTTCAGACAGAGATTGTGTGACAGCGGTGTAGGATATCATGTATAGTGGGCACAGTTTTATTCACTAACAAACAGAATTGGTCTTTTTGGTTATTGGTCTGAAATATAACAATATTTTACATAAATGTAACCAGGAAAAGAAAACACTTTGTAGCAATTATGTTTTTATTATTATTATTATTATTATTATTAGAGTAGATGTCATATTGTGAACTGTTCATTAATAGGACTGTACGAAGAACTAGAGGTCATCCATTCACTTAAAGCCACGTAAACGGATCATTACAGTAAGAGCAGTAAAGATGGGGAATCCACTAACTACAGATACAGATCAAATTCAATAGATGGATTTAAATATGGGCTGGATGACTTTTTTGGGGGCCAAGCTGGGGATAAAATGGGTTATGAGGAAATGATTAGTTATAGCTTGTTGATGCAGTGAGAAATCCGAGGCCATTTTGGAGTCAAGAATTAATGATTCCCCATTTTGAGGGCCTTTGTGGGCCTTTTGTCTTCTTCTGGATCGAAGGCGAGATTGAACTTAATGGACGTGTCTTTTTTCAATCTAAATGATCATAGTAGTAGTAGCCAAATCTGAGTTTTATAAACTTGATAGAACCCATTAGGGGGCTAAGGGGTTTAGCAGGTTCATGGATGAGGAAAGGAAACCCGTGCCAATTATTTCTGTTTGTTACACAAGTACTTGATAAAGACCTCATTGTGAGGTCGAAACGCTGTTGGTGTTGTCCTTCAATAAACCTGCCTGAGCTGGAACCCTTGAGTGCCTGGAGCCTTTTTCTATTTTTGTTACACAAGCACTGTCAATTTTTTCTTGAATAACCTTAACGCAGAAGAATAATCACACAAATCCTAAGGACAAGAAATTAACTTGACAGTCCCCATTTTTATATACAGAATATAAGGTAGGCTTTAAAAATGATAAAAAAAGGTTTGATTTAGATTCCCTGCCTAAACCAAAAAAAAGAGCCCTGACATCTTGTACAATCGTGGTCAGTAATCATCATAATATAGTATTTTTTAATGCTGGATGAATGTCTGTCTTTTTAGAGAGGACTGACATGGGATGGGGGGCGGCAATTGCCCCCCAGGCTGTTTTTAATTTTTTTGAATATTACTTTTTCTCCCTTTTTTAGAAATATTTTACGTGTGATTTAACTTCTACGCACCCGGTGATCTATAATAACTAGTGGTTTGATTCTGCATCTAAAACCTAAAACTAAAGAATGCATGCTAAAATTATACGTCAGCAGTTCAACTTTGGGGACACAAATCCAAAAAAAATGACCCCCCCCCCTAATTTCTCAAATACACATACACATTTAGTGAGTGTTTCTTAGAATCACAGCCCAGGGGTGCTGATTCTACATCAAGACCACTGCCTGTCTATTAACAACATAGGAAACCGTCTAATGTATGTGCAGGTCGGTGCCACAGCAGAAGCTCATCATAGTTTGGCCACACAAATCTACACATCGATCGCACCTATATTATTTATCCACTGCTCTTTGTAAAGTGTCCGCGCCAGTTTTAATCCCCATTTTATCCTCCATTCCAGAAGTAGTTCTTGTTGAATTCCATGATGTGTTTGTTTGGTCATCGCAGTCTTAAATGAACAATCGCGATTTGTTACTGAATTGAAAACCATGTAACACACAGTTAACGGGATTGATAGCATAAATGTGATGAACTGTGTTTTCTTTTCTCTATCAAATATTTGTTGTAAAACTTTTCCACTTCCAGCTCACAGGTGTGTTTTGTGAAGATGAATGTAATTATTCCAAATTGGACAAGAACATTGATAATTACATAGTCACAAATATTTATTTTATTTCCAGAATGAACAAGATTAGTTCCCATTAATTAAGTCATCGCCTACTAGTTTAGAGTGACCGGGAAACTGGTTTTCAAGCTTTCGGCTCAGCAAATTTGATTTTTTCTTGAAGCAACTCGGTGGTGTAGGATAGGGACGGGTGTCCACTGATTCACCCGCGAGATGTAGACAACATCTGCCATTATGCTTCATCGGTGGTCTGAGGGATGGCAGGACCACCCAAGCAGCAGCTTCTTCACCGCTAAACAGGCACAGGTTGGGGCAGGCGGTGATATTTGTGGTCAAGAAATGGTCCAAAAATTTTAGACAAATAAGATGTAAAAGATAAGCTGGAGAGGGGTAAATGGGAAGAGTAATAACCAACCACTGAAGGAAGGATTGGCAGATGACGTCTTGTTTTACACTGAAAATGTTACCCATTCCATGCTCCCCCACACTTAATGTTGACGCGCGTGTATGGTGGTAGTCTTGCCAGACAATGGAGACCCGCGATGGGGCTTGGCAGATAGGCAGCGAACACTCCCTCGGATACCAAGAGGTAAGACGCGACGGCGGTCGCATCACCCCCAGTGACTAGGGAATAGGATTCTGCTCAATAATTATTCTGTGTGTTGAAGAGTTGGTCTATTGGATGGCCAAACCAAAGAATGCCGAATGAGTTTAGGAATTGCAGTACATAGTAGCCGAAATAGCAGACTCTTTTGGTGTCCTAAAAACTGCAGGGATCAGAATTATGATCTTACTTTTGGCTGCCCTAATTGGTATCTTGATTATTGGATAGCTGGCGGCTTCCAGGTGCTCAACATATTGTAGCCCATCCAAGACGCCAGGGCACTTTAAGGCCGGCGGAACGCCTAATGGTGTCACCTCGGCCAGAGTCTGGATATCACAGGCCACACATTACATTTCTATGCTCAGCTACGGTCCGGCCGGTCAAATCCAGCCCCAACTGATCTGGAGCATAGGCAGCAATATTCAATGAGATTAACATACATTAAAACATTCTGGTACTGAAGGAGATGGGAACCTGGGTCTTACAATGTATCATGTATCGCAACACTGGAAGCCAAGATATTTCTACACGTGCAGGTGTAACAAATAATTAAAAAAAAAACCCAATAACTAGGTTCTTCTAAAATAAATTCACAGGTGCCTTCTCATAAAAGACTTGTTCTAAAATTACTCTGTCTTACCCTTAGAAGAGCTCTGTACAATAATATGTTGTGTCAGATTGTATTGCAATACTTTTCCTTACCCCTCAGGTGTCACATGGCTAAGTAAATTATAGTGAATCAAATGTATATATTTTCATGCGGTAAAAGAAAAAAAAAAAACCTCCCTGATTTATATTTATAATCCAAGCACATTTATTTAAATAGCATTTACAACAAAACTGCACATATTTCATTTTGTTCTCTCCGCTGTGTAAATGTTAGATGTGTTGGATTGAATCTGATGAATTGATTTGGTGACATTTGCAGGCAATCAAATGATTGCTAAAATAATACATAGCGACCTAATAAAATGGAATGGTACTTTATACAGAGCGCCTTGTTTGTTTTATATATATATATATATATATATATATATATATATATAAAATGGTCAATAATTCAATAAAATGTATGCATTGCACTTGTGGCAAGGATTTTCCCCCAAAGCAAACTTACAGCTACATTTGTTATGTTACATGAAGTGTGGTTAATAATACCCAGAACCCAGCACCAAAAACAGTAAAGGGTAGATATTGTGTTGCTATAGAAATGCATATGGTGACAGCCACTCTCTGATGTTCATAAACAGGACTGTGCAAAGGACATCGGGTCATTCATTCACACTGGACAAGTAGAGTTTTCACTTAAAGCGTAGAAAAAGGGATCATTACAGTAAGAGCAGTAAAGATGTGGAATCCACTTCCCACATATCACATTCTATAAATGCCTTTAAATACAGGTTGGGTGATTATAAAATTATTAAAAAGATATATACAGGGATATATTGTGGGTTTGAGGACAGAATTGGTTATAGCTTATTGATCCAGGGAGAGATCTAAAGCCATCCCCCCCCCTTTTTTAAGGCAAAGTTGGAAATGTGGGGTTTTGCCTTCTGGATCTACAGAGTTGAACTTGATGAGCATTTTTCAATTACTCAATTACTATATTACTATGAATAGATTTAAAATGGTATAAGTTATAATTATTTCTCCTTTTTTCCTCTTTTGGTTACAGTGAGCCCATTGCTGCCCGTCTTCGGGTTAAAGTAAATATATATACATTTACCTTGTTATTCTACCGTCCATTCAGTGACTATATAAACGCTGTGAACCAACAGAACCTGCCATGAAATCTTGTTCTACACAATTCCCAATGGTCTATGATTCATTTATGGTTTGGCATCTGAAATGCAGGATGTGCTCAGGGCCATACGTGGGCAACGTGGTTTTCATCTAAGAAAAGCTCATAATGTGGAAAAGCGTTTACAGCCTGGAGGTTCGAAGGAGGTGGTGGACTTGGGAAGGAATCCAAAATGTACGCTCTTCCTATATTGCATTGTCACTCCTGATAGGATATCACGGGATCATAATCATCCCAAACCTATCGCTTGGAAGGAGGACAGCTTTGATCCTTTCCGATAACTTGACCTTTCGGTATGTCAAGCTGTGGCTTCACTTCCAGAAGGATTGACTCAATAATTGGTCAACTTCCACCAAAGTATAGACTTCCGACTTTCCTAAGGGAAATATGACGTAGGATACATTATGAAAACCCATGATTCTGCGTGATTGTTGTTGGGCGTCCAGTGGCCAACAAACTCTTGGGAGTTTGTTATTTAAATTGGTTCTCTTTCCTATACATTCTTGATTGTCCACTTATGTCTCTTTGACCTAAGAGATCTTTTCTAACACCGATAGGGTGGATTTACAGTAAAGGGTTTATAGAGAAGTTCACTCCTTACCTTAAAAAGTGTTATCATCACAGGAACCATGTCAACTGCGTTTCATTTTCAGTAAAAAAAAAAGGGAGAATCGAGCCCTCTTTATTTGGGTTTCAAAGATTTCCGCCTCTGATTGCTCCAAATGAATAGAGAATAGACATCCGTTCAGTTGAATCTTGAAAGCCCTTTACCTTTCCTCCCGCGTGGCCCGTAGAACAGCTGTCTAACAATACTGATTCCTTAGCCCCTATCGAACCGAGCCAGGTAAGAGCTGATAGCTAAAGCCCTTTGAAGGGCCGTCTGGGCTTTTGTTACATCCATCGAATCTCTCAGCCCTCGGATCCCCCGCTAACCACGGCTAGAATAGTTAAAAAACGAGACAATAAACAAGCGAAAGGAACAAGCGAGAGAAAAACAAGTTTCATTAAACTGACAATCAGAGTGGAGGTTTTTTTTTTTTTTTTCCTGTTTTTGCTTCGTCTACCGTATACGTTATATATATTATATATATAAAAAAAATTCTCTCCGGAACCTCCGGCTGATTGTTATTCCGTCCTCATTCTAATGCAGTTTTTCCTGTTCAATATCAGTTTGTAAAACCACAGTACATGTTCGCTGACCCCTGATAACTAAATAAATCCCACTTTGTAGCCGCACAAATAAGTCCCAGTACA
This sequence comes from Spea multiplicata, assembly GCA_009364415.1. Classification (NCBI taxonomy): domain Eukaryota; kingdom Metazoa; phylum Chordata; class Amphibia; order Anura; family Pelobatidae; genus Spea; species Spea multiplicata. The sequence goes on from VKOC01000001.1 coordinate 367,977, forward strand.
TATACATACCGAGGACGGATACGAGGAATTGAAAACAAATCAACCGTTAAATCCAGGGATTTTAGTAAAATAAGTATGAAGGAACAATCCTATTTCTCGGTAAATGCATTATTCATTATCCTTGCGGGACCGGCTGCATTCTTCTACGTTTCATTCGTCTGTTGGGGGAAGATGTCTTTTTTTGTTTATGGAGTTTAAGGAACTATTAGACTGCAGAGGACAAACAGAAGACAATATGCCGAGGTTATTGTTTCGACTTACAAGTCGTCTTCTTTCGCCACCGACCGGGGTGCTTCTTCGTGTTCTAAGCAGGTGACCGGATACAATGTGGCATAAATGATCTTTTATAATATTAAGCTAGAACGTCCGTCACGTTTTCCTTATTTATTATGCAGACTTGGTTCTTCTAGCATAACATCAAAACTAAAATATTGATTTTTGGTCATGTCTCCCATGGCGTAGAAATATGAATTTAGGGGGCGAGGAACAAGTGCTTAGTTTTTTAATTATTGATTGGTGGTGGGGGGCCGGGAGAGACACTTTTATGGGATTTTGTCTCTTTTTGCATTCAGGTTTTGCATATTTGGATGCAGCTTTTATTTGAAGGATGGAGGATTTTGAAGCAGGTGATGAAGATGAAGGATTAGAGAGAAGTTTAACCGCTGCTCCAAATGAGCTGACCCTGAGATTTGTAAGATGCTAAAGGGTTAATAGCCTTTTGGGAAGAATTTATTGTAGTGACGCTCTAATGGTGGCAACCAAATGGTTCTACTAATGGTCCATGACCAAGGCCAAGTGAAGGAGCTTTGGACCCTGAAGCACTTATACAAGAAGGGCCCATTCTCTGGATTCACTGGCATAAGGGAGACCCCCCCATTGCAGGACACCCCACAGGGGGCCCCAACATTTTTTTTTATTTCCTGCATTTTTTCTCTGTCTTCTGTCTCTTGCAGTCTTTTTTTCCCCTTCCAATCTATTCTTTCCTCATTTCTATTCTTTTTTTTGCCGTATCTCATGTTTTCCACCTCTGACATCTTTTCTTCTTTCTTTCTTTGTTTTATCTTGTGTTTGGTGTGGGAGATGGAGGAGTCCGGTATGCAGGATAACCCCAGTTCAGGAGGCGTAGGCAGGGTCAGGCTCACCAAATGCAGGGTAGTCCAGTAAACGTTAGCCGGGGTCAGGGTAGGAGAAGACAGCAAATCCAAAGAGGAGGTAACAAGGCAAGAAGAACTCAATACAGCTCAATAACTGAACACTGAGTGATACTCAGTACGGTTTTTAAACTTTGCGCTAGGGGTCGCCTCTACCTCTGTGAGTGACGTCATCGACGCGCTTTCCCCGTCGTCTCCATTCAGGGACGGATCAAGTGGAATGGGGGCAGCTAGCAGGTACTCAGGTGAGTAACACCGCCGGGGTCTCGGATGGGGATCCCGACATCTTGCTTCTATGCCTTTTACATTTTTTTTCATCCTCCTAAACCAGTACATATACACACAGATGCAAACATATACCTACCATTCAAAACTTTGGGGTCACTTAGAAACGCCCTTGTTTTTCATATTGAACATTTTGTTCACTAAAATAACATGAAATGGACCAGAAATCCAGCGCAGATGGGGTTAAAGTTGTAAATGACTATTTATAGCTTGAAACGGCTGATTTTTAATGGAATCTCTTCATAGGCGTACAGAGGCCGTTTATCACTCCCATCACTCCTGTGTTCCAATGGCCCTTTATCACTCCCATCACTCCTGTGTTCCAATGGCGCGTTGTGTTCGCTGATCCAAGTTTAAGTTTAAAAGTCTAAGCGATGGTTAGAAAACCCTTCGGTGATAATGTTTCAGCCAGAAATGTCCTTGTTTTCCATGAAAAAACAGCTCAGTGACCCCAAACCTTTTGAACGATTTTGTGCATTCTCACACACATACATGTCAGCGAGGGAAGATTATTGGCGCACGTGACTGGACCTGATTCGTAGGGCATGTGAGCGCTATGGACCATCAGAATCCCTGGGCCCTGCTGGTACAGGGCCACTCTGAATGCCCGGGGCCCTGGAGCAATTGCTCCGTCTACCCTGATATTAATCCGGCCCTGACCATGACTTGTCAAATGTCTGTATTGTATAGGTTTAATATGATGTTGTTGTGTAATAATAATAATTAATATTCTAACAGGATCCTTTTGCAGGATAACTACTGTTATTGCTTAGGTTAAAATAGAATAAAACAAGAATACTTTTTTGTTTTAATATTCGCTGTTACGGACCGTTTTTCTGGCAAAATTGTGTATTTCACGATCGCTGGCATATAAATAATAAATGCCTAGTAAGGTTTCTTTCCTTTATAATCAGAATTCGGTTTGGCCACCTGAGGGACCTATATGATTTTAAGTTACAAAGTCCTCTGACTCTTTAAGAAGTGGCTTGTGACCTATTAAAGACGCCAGGTCAATAAGAAACCGGCTTTAACCTCGCTATAAGAAAGCTCCGAGATACTCTGCTTTATAAATGCTAAAGCTGCGTTCCTCAGAGATGGTAGAAAGTTCTCTTTTAGTCTAAAAGTGAGATGCAATAAAAAAGTAAACAGTTTTATTGTTAGAGTATTTGGAGTTATGGTTTTAACAGTATTAAGTGACTACATTGTAATTCATTAACAGTATTAGTCGTATATTAAAGCACATCTGATTGGCTATTGGTTGAGATCTCAAGGATGATGAAGATGGGAAATCTGATTGCCGAAGGCTAGACCTTTCCTACAAAGATAAAAAAAAGTTTGGCTCATATTCCTATTTAGCTGACAATTTGGTCCCGCAATTATACACAATTATCTCTCTGTGGTCATAAGTCCCCGTTTTTGGTGGAGAGAACAAGACTTTCACTATTGGGACATTTTCTATAAGGTGTATGTTCTCCAAAGGGCCTGTATGTTGATCGTCCCAAGAGGTTTTTTCCTTCTTCCATTGGTAACCAGTGCCACCATGATGGTCTTCTCAGTTGACTAATGGTAGCAGGTCTATATTTTTGTGGTGGGGATGTCCAATACCATTTGTTGAGTAAAGACGTTTTGAGTGGCCAAGAGACAAAATACGGAATGGCGCGAGTGTTTCACCTTAATTCCGAGAAGTTCTAACCTTTCTCCTGCTGAGATCCAATTTCGTAGAGTTTTGTTCTGGCTTAACGGCCTAACGTCCGTTTCAAATTAACGAAGGAGCCCCAATGGTTTTGGTAATCCTCACTTCTTTCTGCGACAGGTGATTCAGACATCGCCACAATTACCAGGTACCCTTTGCCCTATGCTTTTTTGTAAGAGACATCCTCATTAGTGTTTACACCCAAGGATGCAACAATTCCCCTGCCTTCTTTTTCCTTTGATTTTGCTGCCAATTTACTTGAAATATACTTTTTTAAAGGGTATTTGTATTTATAACGATTGAACCAGCGTCTCTCAGTTTCCCTGTGCCGTGGCTACTTTCATATTTGGTTTTTATTGTATTGACACGCTTTCCGCCAAAGATCATGACCCACCTACCGATTTAGGCTTTTGCTTTATATTGAGGACTTTATAACCGTTGGGTAATGAGGATTTGGAGCTTGGTTATTGAACTGTTCGGTCTTTCTCGGTGATGAACCGTATGTGACACATCATTTCAGGCTACACACTGTGATTTTCTCAGCACGTTAAGAGAATGGAAGGTAATACAACACTCATTGCGACACCGGAGAACTATTTTCTTATTGTTTCTGATGTTCAGACGCAATCTCGCTGCTCTCTTACAATATTCATCACCTCATTGATACTGTACCGACTCCAAACCTTTGAGGCTTGTCACAATTCCTTTATGAGACGTCTGCGCTTGAGAGGCAAAACACAATGATTGACTTGTACGCTTATCTAGAATGTGATAGATCCAGACCAAGTAACATGCTGCTTTATTTTGCTTTTCCCATCTTTTTTCTTACTCGTTAAAACACAGAACATGGCAGTGGAACCGTTTGGCCCATCTGGTCTGTCCATATATCTCTCTGCTGTATGACAACAAATATTACGTGGTCCTTTGTCCTTATCTTATGTTTAGGATAGACTTTCATTTGATTAACCTCTACCATGTCTACAGCAAGCCACCCATATATTAGTCAAGCCCATATATTTGGTTACGCTCTGAAATGATGTCTATTATATGACCTCTCCGTCTTTGAAATAGGCATCTGTCCTGCACTTTGTTTACCCCACTTTCATACTGAAATGTTTCTTTCTTATCCCCTCTCATATCCATGGACCTTCAGGCTATGGGACCTATCAACAAAACGCCCTTGCTCTAACGTTAGTCTAAGCTAAAGTCATAATGTCTATTGTAGAACCCAATGAGTCCATGTATATATCACCATTTTATGAACAACTACCAGCTTTCCCAATGAGAAAACCGAGCTTACATGGGAAACTCATCCTTAAAGCCATCCCATGGGGCAGCTCTTTGTCCTTCTAGAAGAGTTGATTTGATTTGGTTTGGTTTACTGAACAACCCTAAAGACAATCGACATTTAAGCAATATTCTTGGGTCGTTTCAGCGTATGCATAACTCTAGGTACATTCTTGTTCGTGGACCAAAATGAGCAAAGTATCAAGAACCTTAAACCTGCTGAGACAGCAGCCATATTGCTTACTCTACTGAGAGCGCCATTTTGGTTGACCTACTATGCATTTTGCTTTCATGAGAGTAAAATAAATTTTATAGGAAGTGATTAAATTCAAAATTCTAATGTAGCTACACAGGTACTTCTTGGACTTGAATCTGAGGAACTACGGAATTGTATCACCTATACCTTTATATATATTATACTTACAAATGATCAATTTCATGGGACGTCTGGGTTTTAAAAAGTTACTGACAAAAGCCTATGGGCAGTTTGAGAATTAAATAAATTACAGTTTTTACATGTTTTTTTATATATAAAACACAATTATCCATCAAAGCAACATTAATCATTAAATTTAATTAAAAGGAAAGCACAATAAAGTAGTATTTTGTTTAACCGAGGCCATCGAACCACTAGCATACAACAAATAATTGTATCAAAATACCTTTAATTACAGTTTCCATTTTAATCGTTTGGAAGTAATTAGATTTATTTTATATGGAAGCATAATAAGGAAGTTACAGTAATACGGCAAGAAATTCTTGAAATGTATCTAATTAAAAATAATTGGTTACCTATATAATATTGAGAATATGAAATGATTAATATTATATTTTGCAACCTATCTTTTCATTCTTTTGGGGTTCCCATCGATAGCTTTCATTGCCAAAAATGAACCCAGTTTTTTGTTAAAATCTTGTAAAATAAATGCTGTTAAAAAAGGCAAAAAAAAGTACAAAATTCGGTGGCTTATTCTCGTTTAGTTGTCTTCTCCAGTGAGTTAAGATCTTCCGAAGCATGTAAAATAAGCAAATATATTCAAAGGTCAATTTTTAATTAATTCAGAAATAACTTTTTTTTTTTTTTTTTTTAGAGTAGCAAATATATATTTATATAATTAAAAACCTCCTAGAGATAAATATCCCTCTACTAGAACATGCTTTCTAAGCCTATCCCGGCCTGTAAAAATACCATAAGGCTGCACACATTAAAATTTCAAGGATTTGACTTCTTCTCCTTAAAGGGATTACCTGCGGCATTAAGAAGTTTGTTCTCCTAAGCCAAGGTTTAAAGAACGCAGAGCCGACAATCCTTTCCAAAGCGGTTTAGTCGTTTTTTGGCCTTTACAGTGATTTCGTTTTGACTTATCGAATTTAGGGTCTCCATAGAGGGGACTGATATTCAAAAACACTGAACGAGGCATAGTGTGATGAAACGAATGCCAAATATATAGTAATATATATAATATATATATAATATATATATATTATATATATATATATATTACTAAGAGGTCAGCCTTACTGGTCTGTATGGACTGTCCCCGAGGACACACTTTTATAAGTCTCCTTTAACCCCTACTAATATACCGTTTATTCGATAAATCCTCGGCCTTAGCAAAACTCTGTTTCTTAATCTAATCCCTGGCTAAAAAAAAAATAGAATAATAAAAAAAAGTCTAAAACCTCTTTAAATGGAGTGGGAATAAAACCTGCTAAAAAGCAATGTGATCTTAAACATAATTTTGTCGAGATCGACATGAATATGGAATGAATCATTTGTCTTAAAAAAAAATCAACATTTTCTTAAAATTCTCTAGAAATAAACAGCAATTAACATTAAGAGGAAGTGCCGCTGAACTAAATGAAACGCTGATGAAGTATGTGAAAAAAGCAAAATAAATCACCAGTATGTTGCAGACTGAATGTTCAGATCATTATGGATGCGTTTTAAGTATTCAAGTTAAAGCTGAACACAAAGCAATATTCAAAGTGTTTTGTTACGTCCATAAAATCCGCCATAGATTGGATATATATATATATATATATATATATATATATATATATATATACTTGGCTGTCTGCAGGCAGGGGCGATGGGTCATTTGCCCTCTCCATCTCGGGAGGAGGTTTCCGCGTCCCCTACTTTAGGACAAAGTCTCGAATGTTTAAATCCATGCATCTCAAGGTTACACTAAAATACGAATTATGCACATCTGCCCCCAGATATGCCTTATAACCCCCTAGATGCCACTCTTCCCCCCAGATATGCCTTACACCCATATGCCACTCTGCCTCCCTGATATGCCTTATACCCCCTATATGCCACTCTGTCACCCAGATATACCCTATACCCCCTATATGCCACTCTGCCCACAGATATGCCCCCCTATATGCCATCTGCCTCCTGATAGCCTTATACCCCCCTAGATGCCATTCTGCCCACCAGATATGGCTCACACCCCCCCCCATATGCCACATGCCACTCTACCTCCCTGATATCCCACTCTGCCACCCAGATATGCCTTATACACCCTATATGCCACTCTGACGGTGGCAAGGACGTCTGCGTGATGCGCGCAGACAAACTACGCTTCTGCCCGGTCCTTCCGCTGAGGCTTCTACGACCCCCGGAAGGTCATGTGACGCTGGCGCCCCCCAGAGGTGCAGATAGCAGTGGAGGTTGTCTATGCGGATCGCACAGATGTTCACCGACTGCAAGACAGGAGGATCTGGGTCCCCTGCAGCGCTGCGGGGGATCTGGATCTTAATCTTGTAGTCAGACCTCTATTTGAAGTCTGATTAGAAGACGACCTCGAATATAAGACAATCTGAAAAAAAACCTTGTCTTATAATCGAGCAAATATGGTATATGCTGGTGTTTCCAAGGTAAAGGGACAAAAAAAAGTTGTTGCATGCTGGCAGCTACTCTATTGTTCGGTCAGCTTGCCAACATGCAGAAACAATTGTCTGATCCATGCTTACATGCAGCAATCAGACATTGGGTTGTAACATTTGACCTCCTACACCGGCCCCTTTCCCTACATAGAAATGATTAAAAAAACACACATACTTATATAATACATACAATATAAAACAATGCACAGTGGAAGCTTTTAAAAAATTATTTCTGTTACTTTTTTAATATTTAGAATTATATGATATATAACTTTTATAATAGTTTTTTTTTCAGTTAATGTAGAAAACACTGTATTTTATCCTGAAGAAGACAAAATATTTTTTCCCATGGGACTTTCCGTTTAAGCAAATAAAATAATTTAAGACTTCCATCGCACTAAACACCCACATAAACAATGCACGTTGCTTGGTTATTTTAGTACAATAGAAAAGTATGAATGGTCGTCTCTCCATGTAAGCTGCTTTGTTCACATTTTTTATTTTTATTTTTTTTAAAACAAAACAAAAGCGTTACATTATTCTCTGTACTTAGCACATTCCTGGGGGGAAAAAAAAGTGATAAAAGAAAGCATTAATTACAAAACATGACAATGCACTCAAACTCACAGCTCCGGCTCATTGTGTTGAATTGCAGCAGGAATACACATTCACATTAAATGTTTTTGCCTTTAACAGAAGGCGGTGACCCTCGGTTGTAGTTTGTGATCTATATTTTGATGATTTAACCATAAAACACACCGAAAGTTTTTATAAAATAAATATTTCATAGCAGTTTCAGTATATTTTTTCTGAATAATAATAATATAATAATAAAAATAAAATACAAATAATATACAAAACGAGGATGGAGATGCAACCAACATACATGGGGCTAGCATATAAGAAGCTTCAGTATCTGTATTGTGTGCCATTCATTTATTTGGCCAATGAGTATATCACATACAAGGAGGTGTTTTTGGTCGACCGCGTCTCTCTACATGGAAAATAGTTGATTTGTGGGCAAGTGGGACATCACCTAACTGTAAAAGAGACCTTAAAGTGTATATGATGGCTGGAGTGTCCCTTTACACAACTTGGAATGCTCTAAGCGCACCTTCATGTTTGTCCCGCTATACAAAATATTAGGTAATACAGTACAAATGACATCATAGAGAAAAAGAAAACGCAAATAAGCCAGTGAACATCTTGCATTGGTACATCTCTATTATGTGGTGGTATAAGATAGGAAATAAACTGAAAATAAAGAACAATTGACCATATGTGGTTTCCTTGTTTAAAAAATGCTTTATTTTCTCACAAATATACCCTTCATTGGATAAAATTTAATGAAGCTTTTAAAAGAATATCAACAAACTACCGGCTCACACGCAGCATTCGGTTTCTTAGGTTCTGATTCATGTTTTTCCCGTAGCAAGCTTACGGTCCTTACAGAAGGGCTCAGCCTGATGCATGTGAGGTCTCGTCAACGCGTTTCGCTTACTGGCTTTGTCAAGAGAAAAGCGGCAAAGGCTGAAGTGTCGTACGACCAAAGCAAGTCAAGAGCTGAATGTAGAACGTCAGCTGATCTACTGAGATTCTTTTCAAGATTCTATTAGGTTTTGTAGTTTACAACTTAAGACACTTTTGTTGAACTTTCATTGGCTGTTTGGGTTTACTAAAAAAAAAAAAAACATGGATGGAGTCAGTGCTAGATGTCTACAGAATGCATGGAATGGAGAAAGGTGAACAATTAGAAGAATTTAACGACTGCATTGCGTGTAGCAAGGAGAACAGACCCTAACCTGGCAAGAACATAATGGCTCCCTCTTTGTATGCCATCATCATTGGTAGCAGTTGAACATGCGCGTTTTTACAGTCATGTTAGCCGCAGTGGTTCGAATTCCCAAGCATACGAAGATTTCTTGTCAGAAGGCAATTCCCACATACAAACATGCATTGATTGTTTGCCTCCATGTCTTCTACTCACCATGGGATGATAACCCCACCTAGAAGAATCAGACCTGTTATGGGGGGTTGTATTAGAAGTTGTGGGGTATAAAATAAAAATAACTCTATGTCCTCCATCATGGTGTCCTATCACAGCTTGGTTTTCCCATATCAAATGTATAGAAAGAACCCTCTTTTGTATATGTCGTTTGCGCTTATAGACATCCCAATGTTGTGAAATATCGCATTGCATATATTGTCGGAACGAGTCCTCGAAACCTCCCCGAAGATGAGGCTTTGGGGGCAGCGTCATTAATTCACACACATGTATCTGTCAAATTGAGTGACACACTGATTTTACCACTTGTGAACATATCTTGATAAATTGTTCAGCACAGTGGTCCTGAGGGCCACCACTAGGTATCTAATTATAATGGTAGGCAAGGAGTAAGAGATTGGGAATTCCAGACCGACCATTGGTCATAACTTACAATTTACTTCCATGTTTGACATATTTTAAATCCAACGTTAGGATTTTATTTTTATTATATATATATATATA
>VKOC01000001.1:377896-423561 GCA_009364415.1 Spea multiplicata
CCTTTATCACTCCCATCACTCCTGTGCTCCAATGGCCCTTTATCACTCCCTCCCATCACTCCCGTGCTCCAATGGCACGTTGTGATCTAAGTTTAAGTTTAAAAGGCTAATTAATGGTTAGAAAACCCTTTTCTAATTATGTTACAGCCAGAAATGTCCTTGTTTTCCATGAAAACAGCTGAGTGACCCCAAACCTTTGAATGGTGTGTATATGTGTGTGTGCGTGTGTGTGTATATATATATATATATATATATATAGGTAACATCAGGATGGATGTTTAGATTTATCCTTGACCTTCGGAGAAAGAATTCTGTTACTTAAGTGCTATAAATTTCCTTTCTGCTCAGGGAACAGCTTAAATGTGCACTTTCGGGATATAAAAGGCATTTATGCCCCTACAACTGAGCAGGGAAAAATAAATCGATCAAATTAATTTCTGGTTGTCACCCCGGAGATAAATTTCCCATCAGCCACACCAGGCGACGTACGACCCGAAGGAGCAGAACGCTAAGCAAGGACGTGCGCCGGTTCTGGATCGCTCTATCCTAATTTGCGGCGGCGTCTTGCTCCGAAGGTGAACCCGATTTGGGTCCGCCGTGCCTTCTTATCGTAGACCACCCGGCTTTTACGACACCGCGATGATCTTACGAGATGTCAAACCTGTTTTTAAAACGCGGGCGTCCGCTTGTTAACGTCTCATTCGGATTCCTCTCGGCGCAATAACAAAGGGGTCACCGCACGAGCTGGGAATTGCTTTGTAAATCCAGGTTTAATAGCGACGGCCACGGTATTGATTTCTAACCAAGCCGACGTTCAATCCCCCCCCCCCCGCGTGACCACCCGGTGATGGATGCACTTTATAGTTAAGGACAGGCTAGTTAAGGTTTTGTGATTATACACTGGAGTCATTATTTGTCTGATTTAGTGGCGAAAAAAAAGAAGAAGCGCAGACAACTGAAAGTTTATTCGCACGACTGAGCCGGAGTATGATGTCATAATATAGTATTTATACAAAACAGGCTTTTAGGAGAACGTCGAGTTACCATTTTTGAATGCTTTATTTTAATGGAAAGGAGCTGGAGGACATATACCATGTACCTTCTCTGGGACACCGAATACCCCCAACAGGGACTTTTGGTCTGCTTTTTATAGCCACTAGAGGGTACAAGAGAGAGAGAGAGTGTCATTTGCCCCTTGGGGTGATGATAGACCAGAATGTTGAAAAGTTTAGGACAACTATGTCTAAAAACATAGAATTTGACAGATAAGACCCATTTGGCCCATCTAGTCTGCCCGTTTTTTTTCTTGCCGACTCAGCATATGCCTATCCCATGCATTTTTAAATTTCCTTACTGTGTTAACCTCTACCCCTTCTGCTTGTAGGCTCTTCCATTTATCCACCACCCTCTTCCATCTAAGCTTCAGATCCTCTAGTTCTTGTCTTCCCTCCTGTACTTTGTTAAATCCCTTTACGTAGTTAAATGTTCCTCTCTCTCTCTCTCTCTCTCTCTCTCATTCCAAGCTACGTTGAACAAAATCTTAAGCAGGTTCTTCCAGAAACAGGCAGATTACGTGCCACGCGCTTCAAAACGCCTGAAAGTTGGTAGAGCAACGGTAGATGTGGGCAGAGAGGACATTAATGTCCACCGATTTTTGTTTTCTAAATTCCTAACAATTTCTTAATGAGTATGGTTATGGTTTTACAATTAAGGTTTTTCATTATTCATTATCTATAAGATTCTTTAAAAAAAAAAAACATATAAAAAAAAAGAAAGTATATAAACCTTTAACGCGTTCTACAAATGTTTCGATTTAGTTGCACTTGCATTCTAAGTGGAATATTGATACAATCAGAGACAAAAGTTTCTAAACCGGAACAAAATGATACTTGGTTTGGTGCGGGTGAATCATCGGGACGCTCTGAAAAGCCTTTTTTTTACATCATACATTACTTTTATTCCATTTGGCAAACTGTAGGTCGTGTCACACTAATATAATTCATTATAGCCAAAGATGTCCTACGCGTTCCAGAATTGTAATAATAAGAAACCAATGTTTGTTCTGCTCGGAGAACATTAGTTGGCATTTCAGATGAGTGATATTACAACTCTACTTCCTTGGGTCAAGAAACCTAGACACCCGGCGGTTTCCAAGTGCGTTATTACTGTAATTCGCAGTAAAAATGTTGATTTGTAGAATTTTTTACTGTCTCTCGCAGGTCAAGATGGTTCAGATCTCAGATCTGTAGTGACTCTGGGCAAAATTTCTTTCTTTATATTTAAGGAACCAAAATTTGATTCTTTTTTTTTAAAGAAGGAACACTCATTTGGGGTCTATGTACAGAAGTCCAAGGCTGCGTTGCTTGATAGGGTTCAGGTTAGTTCTAAGGAACAGATCTACAAGAAAAAAGAAAAAAAAAGTACAGGAAAAAAGAAAATATGTTATTTGAATAAATTATTTATTTCAGTGGGGATGTTTTTTTTAAAAAAATAAAAAAAAAATAGATTTTTTTCCCCAATATGAACCCATGAGGATCAACCAAAAGATGTCGATGATCGAGTTTTCACCAAGAGAGGAGCAAAGATGAACATTGTTATGTTGTTAATTTGTAACGTGTTCCTTAACCCCTTAATGACAAAGCCTGTACATGTACGGGCTCGAAAATGCATTGTTTTCAATGGGTTTAGGGACCGCCCATTGTCCTTAAGGGGTTAATGAAATCGCTTGAGACGTTCTTCATGTTCTCGGACCCTGTTTAGTGTACATGAAGCTCCATGTTCTCGCGTGTGACCCAACATGGGTCTCTTGCAGGTCAATGTGGCTCAGATCTGTAGTAATTCCGGGCCAAATTCTTTCTTTATCTATATTTATGGAACCAAGTCCTTCTTCACCCCCAACAAAGCCTTTGGCACTTAATCTCTCTAGAAGGGTGATACTAACATGAGTAAAGGTGGGCAAAAAGGAGACCTGGAAGCCATTAAAAATGAATAAATAAATAAAATAAACCATATTTAGGCAAAAAAAGACAATCCAAGAAAAAAAATAATATTATGATTATTGGTTTATTTTGCATTTATTTGGTACATATTTCTGGCAGAACCATCAATCAAGAACCTCAACCACTAAACCAAAAAACAGAATTATTTTGTGGGACTTTGTTGAAATAAAAGCCCAGTGATAGATAAACGCGAGGTTATTTAATGTACCAGCGCTTCGGAAGCAATCGATGGACAGACCAGTTGGGCTAAGTGGTCCGTATCTGCTGTCAATGAGTAAATCCAGAAGCGTAGAAGTAAATATCATTTCGTGCCGTCTCGGAGACGGAGTCACTTTATCATTTTCAACACGTTGCCACAATAGACCTCGTGTGTCTGCAGTGCAGGTTGATTTTTAGATTCGCCGTACAAAAGCAAATAAGAGCTTCAGCCCGCAGCGTTCCGAGCGATGGAATTCCTGTCTCTCGATGGCTTTATGGATTTATCTAACCTTAAGAAAAGGTGCAAATCTGTAGAAATCTTTAAGCTGTAACTCGAATATTTTTAAGGAAAGTTAAAGATACAAAACCAGACCATTCTTATGTTTTTCAAGTTTTCGGCGAGTGAGACTTTTGTTTTAGGGGTCGTGGTTGGAGGCGTTGAGCCTTCGCAAAATAGGGCCATTTTACTCCAGTCAACGCAGCGGGTTGGGGTGATGTTTATATTTTGGGGGGGTTATGCAGTTTTTTTTCCCATTTTGTAATTTTTTAAAAATGTTATTGTTTTTCCCAATTTTTTTTATTTTATTTTATTTTTCTGTATTTTTGTTTTCTTTTGTCCAGATTTCTTTCACTGTTTTTCTTAGAGAGTAAGGGACCCAGGAAAATTAAATAAAGCAGGTAAAAAAAACCCGACTTTATATAATAATTCTGATCTCCTTAATATGTATCCAGACTTGTCCAGAACACTTGAGGACCACAGAGAAAACCCATGCATTGAGCATTAGAGGAATCCAGTCATGGCGTAGCTGCTGCTTTAGCTTTTTTTTCTGCTATACTTTCTGGTGCTATACATGAAATTTTAAGTACAAAACAACATAAAAGATCTTTAAAAGAGAATTAAAAATATCTAATTATGAATATCCTAATGAGGAAATCATTCAATGACTAGCGAGACGCCTCCCTGTTTGAACTATACATTATGCAGCCACAGCTCGGCACTTCTTGCAGGAGATGGTCCTTCATTGGTCCTGTAGACTCCCTCTTTAGTAGCTAAACCAGACCTCTTTTTAAGCCTTATTGAGAGGCTGGTAGATAAGTAGAACAGCCTCCCAACAGAAGTGGTAGAGGGTAATACAGTGAGAAAATTCAATGTGTAGGACAGGCATACGGCTCCTGAATCCAAGACGTGGCCAACGCCTGATTAAGGTCTAAGTCTTTACATCAGGATCAATGGGCAGACTAGACGGGCCGACTGGGTCTGATCTGCCGGTGTATTCTATTATTCTATGGCCTTTCTCAAACAATCAAGAAAAATATTCTTTTTTTTCTCCACAATACATTTTCCAGATAATATTTTGTCTTTTTTTCGCTCGGTGGCGTGTCCCTTGCTGCATTAAGAAACCGATTATTACTAACGAGGGCTGTATCAAGAACGCATTAGCTTATGCTTTATTGCACCAGTCTGGGGCTTTTTCTGATGTATTTTTTTTTTTTGAGTATGAAAATCTCAGATTTATGCTGAGTGGTTGAGCAAAGATCCACAAGCCACAATTTGTTCATGAACGTGAACCAGTGATCGCCTATTATTAAAGTCACTGGGGCAGACTAATCACTTTAATTCATGGATAGCGGCAAACAATATTTGCTATTTTTCGACTAACCATGCATGAGATGTTTGTCATCGCGGCTTATCTCCGACATGATATACGAGAAGAAATAAACGCATCGGGAGTGCATTCGGGTCTGTGATATATGGACTGACATTAGGGCAATAAATAGCGTAGGGGTGTCTTAGAAGTGGTTTAAAGACAGAGAGAATGGGGTGTAAAGAAAATTATGATGATTTAAAAAGGAAAATGCTTATCTCAGCTGGGGAAGGGGACGACATAACTCAAACGGGCAAGGCATTCATTATTTATCGCCCTCACTCTTATCGCCGATAATGAATGATGGGGAATTTTGAATGATGGAGCTTAAAGGGCTGGAAATATCTGACTATTTTGTTTTGCAATGATCTACAAATTGTTGCCCCCCCCCCCAGGGAGCTGTGTTAAGGGGCTTCCCTCTCGTCCTATCTTTCCTACTGTGGATCTGAATGTCTCTGTCTCTGACCAGGTGTTTAGAATTAGAGCCCAAACCTGTGATGCGATGATAGACACCCTGCCTGGAGTAAGTAACCCAGGTCAACCCAGGCCTGGTTTGTAAAAAGCAAAACCAAAAGGTAGTGCTTTGCCCAGGGTGCGCCATTAAAGAACTGTTGTTTGACATGACTCTGCAGTGCCATCGAGTCCATGAACTGGTACGCTAGAAGCATGGACGGGTATTAACAGGGTTCCTTTTGGAACCTAGAACCCAAGGGAGAAATGTACTAGGTGCAACACGTGTCCTCAGCATTGTGCTCCAGTGTACAGGAGAGCCAACAGCCTTACTTAGGGGCACCATGTTCCAAACAGCCAGCTTTGCCACCAGTTTGCCTGTGCCAAGTTTGTCCCCAAACACCTTTTATGTGCCACCTTAGCCCCAAACAGCCTGTCTACGCCATTTTTTGTCCCCAGCTTGAGCTGTCTAAGTATCCACACAGGTTGCCTGTGTCTCTCTCTCCCTCTGTTCAGATTGATCCAGCATGAATAAAAAGGATGTCACGTTACTTGATCAGCCCTCGATCAGCAACTTCATCAGCGTGTGAGAGATCATCTCCCCAAGTTGCGACTCTAGTTGCGGTTGTGACTCCTGTGACCACGAACCTATGCCCCTGGTCTCACCTGCATGTACGACTTATAGTTAATCTGATTTCCCTTTAAATAATAGCATCTCTGTGATCGCTCTGACAGATAACATTTCCCTCCGAGACATCCTTACATTAACCTTGGACAAGCCATGGAATGCTTTGCTTTTTGCGGAAGTGGCGAGATCCTCCCAGCTAGAGACTCCTCTTGTTAAGTCTGCATTATAAAGTATAAAGAGAAACATCACGGATAAGAGCCGCAGAAAAATGTAGCTCTATAATGTCAAGATTCACAGCCATATCCCAGCATGTATCATTCTTTATATACGGATCCCCTGCGGGGTAGCAGCATGTTTAGTAAAACCCATCTGTGCCCAAGCAATACTGCCCCTCTAATATGCATGCGCGTTCCATCCATTTATGTGTAGCCTGCATAATTATAGTCGGAATTAGTGTTTCTCGTGTGATAATTATACCTTTTTGTGCAAATGTTTCACCGTTATGCTTCTTAACCCATTCAGTATCAGAGTGTGGAGTGATTTGCCCTGCCCTGTGGCATTCTACGGTTTACAAGTTGCAGAGTCCATTAAAACAAAATCTATAAAAGACCATAGAGGTATTGAAACCCTCCAAGGGTACACACAGGTAAAACCAAACAAGTCTTGAGCAGGACATTGGCATTCAGGAAAACCGTACAACATGCCGAGGTCAGGGAGCCAGACTAGAGAGTAGTCGGGTCAGAAGCCGTGGTCGGGGGGGGGCGAGGAACGGTAGTTTAGGAACACAGGAACCCACTGGGGTAGATTACACTATGTCAAAACATAGGTAAGATCTTTAGAGGGCAAAGTGTAATGGCCTTCTGATGGTTTAGATAGGGGTAGAAGGAGGAAAGGCGGAGCTGCCCACATGGAGCCGGCAGGAGGGCCTCCCTTGCTGACATGGCGGGTGAATAGCAGACATCTCCCCTCATTCTTCTCCCCTCCAAACCATACGAACCATTCAACATTTTAGTCGCCCTCTTCCGAACTCTCTCCAAAATGTCTACATCCTTCTGGCCATGTGGTCTCCAGAACTTTACCCAAGTTGATTCTCAAGAATATAGTCCAAATGAAACTGTTCCTTCAATAATCAAACCATGGTCTCATGGGCATTCCAACAACCTTAGAGTAACCAGCAGAGTCACGTTCAGACGGACATCTCAACAAGGGGGACAATTCATTGTTACGGGGACCAGTGAAGATAAATCTGAGTGTTATCAATTCATTTTGGGCTTTTTTTTTGTTGGAAGGACCTTTGTGTAAGATCTATTATCAAATTCACTACTATCACGCACTCCCCAAATAAATCCTCTTCACTTCAAGACGGTGGTGGGAGTGTATCCCCTGCGCCGGTAAATCATTCTGTCTGCTTTATTGTGATACCTGCAGTAAGAAGTGTGATTTAATGTGCTTTTCGCACTCCCTTGCTCTGGTAGATGTTCTTTCAGCACTTTATAGAATAAATTATTAACGGAAGGATTGCAGGATTCTGTTGATAAAACAAAACATCAGTAACTCATAATGATATGGATATTACTTTTTACTGCATGCGGGAAGGTGGTAAAAGGAACCCGTTAAAGCTAAAATTTCACTGACCTGGTGGAGATCATTGTGTTATTAGGCTACTAGATAATAAATCTCGTGGTGCCGCGGACCACGGTGGATGGGAGGATAATTCTTATGTATCAAAAATCTCTTTGCAAACAACATTTGGAGTATAAACTGTTTTATTTGAGAGTAGCGAGAAACCCTGAGTGAGAGAATGAAGAATTTTCACCTTGGCTGACTTCCCAGCTGTTGTCCCGGAATAAATACGGGTCGAGAGAAATGTATTCCAACCTGACTTAAAGTCTCACCCTGATTTTTGTTTCTGCTCATTGGAAACCTTAAACGTACTGGTAATTGCCTTTGTTTCAAAATGAAAGGAAAATCACTATCTCAGGGGCCAAATCGACATGGTATCCATGCGTTACCTAGTTACCCAAGTCTATCTTATTATAGAGATAAATATCATTCCTACCTGTGCTTTGTAAAGGGTGTCGCTTAATATAATTTGCATCTCCACTGTTCTCCTCCTGTTTAGCAGGAGAAACATCTCAGTGCTGTAGGCAGCTACATACCTCTCAAATGTCTCTATTCAGCAAGGATAGTCCCTCTTTGACACCTAGATAAAATATATATATTTCAATCAACTGATTGAGGTTTGAAACCTGCGTGAACTAACAAGTAAACAAAAAAGTTTTACGCAAGACAAACAGATATTTTCCTTGTTCTTCAAATACTCGTTCCTGTCTCTCATTATCATTCTACCGCCTGCACCTGTTGAGAGTTTGGAGCATTCAGCATTGCTAGGAACGGTATTTGAATGTTATCAAGAAAATAATTTGGTCTTTATTGCCATAGTATCAGACAAAGCTTCTTATCTTATTTATACATTTTATGTTTTTAATGCTGCGTTAAGTTACAATAGTGTTACAGGTGGGTGGCAATATGGCGGATTTTAGGGGCACAAGTCTTCTCCTCCCACAAGAAGAAGCCCTGACTACATGCCCCAGCAAAGACTTGTCAAAACGCGGGTTCTTGACTCAATTATCCGGAGTTTCTATGGATACTAGATGGCTGTTAATGTATTTTTCTTAATGTTTTCATTGGCTAAACTCATGCCCGGGGGGGGGGGGGTGCCTATTACGTAAAACACAACGCAGCAAAGACCCCTTTGATAGACGTCTTAGTAGCTTCACACATTAATGGTAACCAAGCAGATGGATCTGTCTTTTGTACATACCTATTTTTAACAAGCAGAGTCTTAGAAATAACATTTGCCTTTGTAAGCATTTCTTGGGGTTTTTTTTTCCTTTTTTTTTTGGCAGATGCATAAAATCTCTTTCTATTTGAAGGAATGTATCCAGAAAACTAGTAATGACCTTGCAAGCTGCGCGCATATCACAATCCATCATCTCAAGTAATTCTGTGATCTCATAAAAAAGGTTCATTGCTGCTTCGTGGCTAGTAAGGGAAATTAGAGTGAAATATACTCCAGATCCGTCTATAGCCAGATGGTCCGGGGACTTTTTTTGTTTAAAGGCCCTCTCCACCAACGAGTGGAATGATGATTAAATGGCTAGAGGCGATTAGCTAGAGGTTATCTGTAACTAAACACTGGTATTCTTTTATATATAGTAACATTTAAAACAATCTTCCGGCACAGGCATCATAACCCGATAACTCTCAGCCCCTACTTTTCTTGCCTTTAATGGGGTATTCGGTAATGAAAAAAATGAATAGTAGCCCAAAAGGGAAAATAGAGTTTTTAGTCAAAGGTGATAACTTTTTTTTTTTTTTTTTACGGAATTGGTCAGTTAAATGTATCAATATTGATTGACGGGGGATTTATGAAGGCATGAAATCCTAGACAAAATTAATAACCACATCCATGAAGACCAAAAGTTCTAGTAAACCTAGTAAAATAATTGTCATTATATTATCAGTTAGCTATGTTGTTTAAGGTCTTGAAAGAAAACAGCAGATCGTGTAAGAGGTATATGAGTTAATTTATTGATACAAGTGATCATGGGAAGACAAGTCATAAAAAAATGTCCGGTCTGCCAGAACAAAGAAATGATAAGCATTTATAGATCACAAGTAGGGTGATGGCACCATAAGAACCAAAAAGAATCGAAAAAGCTAAGTCTGTGTAAGTGGCCAAAAAATATCAAGGGTTGAGCAGGGGAGCAAAGATGGATCAGTCTCTCAAGGCCATATCTCCAAAGAATATGGCACCTTCTTTGGTTGAAGCCATTGTCCTTGTAAAGTATGTGTTGGCCGTCATAAGACTTGAGGTTCTACAGATCATTTAACTACTACAACATACAAATATCCAAAGCAGCGCTCACACGTGGATTCAAAAATTCTTCCAAAAACATCTCTTTAAAGCCGTCCACCTGCCACCGCCGGCCAGATCTTCTTTCGCCCCGGCGTGATTAATGCGGACAGAGGTAAACGGAAAATCTCAAAGCCATAGAGTAGGGAAATAAAACACTCTTGTAGCGGGACGGCGCGTTTCACATCAGTGCGATGGGTATCTTAAAGGCTCAATAAAACTATTATAGAACTATTAAAGTGCTGCCTATTACGTAGCGGACCTCTCAGAAAACGCAAGACGGATGGTGTGTTTTGAGCCCGAAGAAAGATCTCTCTCATTCACATCATCGTCTGCAAACAGATAAAAGTCAAGATAAGGATTATATTCAGAGAATATGGCTCTGTAATGGTGCATTGACTTTATGTTTCAGCTCTCTATATATTCTCAATCGTTTGTCTCTTGGTGGCAGCTTTTAAGGCCGTTTCATCCGTTCCGTTGTGTATCCTTGTAAAAATATTTCACGTATACGATGAATAATAATAATAATAAAAAAAAAAACAACACTTTGGAGGTTGTCGGCTCATAATAATTAAAGCCAATCGACACAAGTTGGGTCTCAATAAACAAACACGTTCGCCTTGAGATGAAAATAATTCTATTAAGAGAGAAGCTTGAGTAGAAGATGCCTGGAAGCCACGTCGAAGCCTAGGGTGGCTCGGCTACGGAACGATTTGACATTGAGACGAACGCCGGCCGCGTTCTAAATGACTGCGGAGCGGAATGGACTCGGTTGAAAGGCAGATGTATCGGGGCTTATACGTCGATGTAAAGAAGACGAGGGGAACAGATTAATACCGCGAAGGGGAGACCAGAGGGAAAAATTTGGGTAAATAAATAAATAAATTAAATTAGACGAGGGTATTTGAAATCATTCATGAATTATTTCCAACTGGTATCTCTGCCGGAAGGTATCATGAATACACAAACATGCAATTTGAAAATGTATCGGTTTGTCTTCTGTGCAGATGTGAATAAAGAGCAGCGCCTGTGATTTTTGTCTAAAGAAAAGTTTGTGAAACAGAGAAGTTTAGGAATATTTTAAAATAATTTTTTTTAGGAGTATGTTAAGTTTCTCTTTATATAAACATGGAAATATGTCCGTCACAAACTTTTACATTTTTCTTTAAATATTTTTTTCCCCGGAATATAATTTCATTAATAAATTGCAAAAAAAAACAAAACAAAAAAATCCTGACAAATAATAAAAAATACATAACATTGTTTTTTACCTCCTGCCCTTAGTAGAACATCTCAATTTAATTCCCCAGTTTAAAAAAAAATCACGAAAAAAAATAAAAATAATTTAATTTATAAGTCCCAATTGTTTCCTTTCTATACTTTGAGACGTATTTCTGTTGGGCGAAAAAAAAAAAAAGGGTTCCTACCTATAATTCCATTTTAATTCCAGCAGCATCATTAATACGGCACATATTTTTTTTCTTAAATCGGGAACAAAACGGGCTAGATGGTTCTTATATGCTGTAAAACTCTACGTTTCTCTATAGGAATTCCAGCTGAAGAGATATATACATTATTAAGATCTCGGCACAATCATTTTTTTTTTATTAAAAAAAATAAATACCTGTACAGGTATAAATCCCAAAAATAAAATAAATTATTCTGGCGGATATCGTCGTCTTTGATACACTGAGAGCCGTCGCTTTGCCCAGGAATTATTGATGAAATAGCTATGATATGTGTGGCCGGGAGTGTAGCCAAAACATTATTGAGTATCTAAATTTAAATCTATTTTCTAACTTGATTTCCATGTCTATTTAGGGTACTTCGGATTCAGCTTGCAGCAATTATACTCTTGGCTATGCTCTGCCTATTTATTTAATGTAAATTAAGCCTTTTCAAGTTGTCAGTACTGGGATTTTTTTTTTTTTTTTTTTTTTTAAAAAGCAATTTTGTATAAGAAACATAATCGCTGTTAGTTATGAATGTTCCAGTCAAGCCCTGGATAATACTTCTTACATTTGTCAGACTTCACCGTTTGAATTTTATCAAGAAAAAAAATGGTATTTATTGCCATAGCATCAGACAAAGCTTCTTATAAATTTATATTTATCCATTTATACATTTTAGCCTATTAATATACTCAGTACTTGGTGCTGTTTGTAAATTTACCTTTATATGGTGTATATAAAATTTCTAGCTCTATATATTAACTCATTAGGTACTAGGAGGATCGCAATGTATTGATGTCTCCTGTATTTATGGGGAATGGCATGGCTCGTTAATATTATTATTATTATTATTATTGTTTTATATAGCTTATAAAATACTGCCTGTGCTAAATTAACTTTTTTCCTCTATTTTTTCTTGTTTTTTTTTAAACCATTAGGTGGCCAATCTGGCCTGTTCAATCTCCAATAATGAAGAAGGAGTAAAGTTGGTCCGCATGGCAGCTACCCAGATCGATAGTTTATGCCCCCAGGTACGTATTAGAAATTATGTTTGCATAAACTCATAGGATGGGGTGTCTGGAAGCAATCAAGCTCTGGGTTTAATAATGTCTGATTTGGGTTCAGACAGTGATCGCTGCTTAACGTCAAATAAGACCCATTCAGCCCGTCTAGTCACCCTGTTTTTCCTAATAGAAAGACTCGGACCTTAATCAGTCGTTGGTCTTATCATAGATTCCAGAGCCATATGCCTATCCCATGCATGCTTAAATTCTCCCGCTATATTTACCTCTACCACTTCTGCTGGGAGGCTGTTCCACTTACCTACCACCCTCTCAATAAAGTAAAAACATAACTTGGCTATTTGATTATTAAGTGGTCTTTATTCTAAATTCCACGCATAAAAAAAGAAACGTTACTAATAAAGATTACGCGTAATGCTCCTCTTCTTGTGCAATGACATATTTATTCTAGGTGATCAACGCAGCCTTGACATTAGCTGCTCGGCCACAAAGTAAAGTTGCCCAGGATAACATGGATGTCTTTAAAGACCAATGGGAGAAGCAGGTCCGGGTTCTTACAGAAGCCGTCGATGACATCACATCTGTGGATGACTTCCTGTCCGTGTCAGGTATATGTGGCGTTTTCCTGGGGTGCTCCATTTAATGGGAAATTAAATTATATGTCAAAACATATTTCTTCCTTTCAATGAACTTTTGCATCATGACCATGAATGACATCATAATTTCAATGCCTGACTCTGTAAGTAAAGTATATAGAGAGAGTGATCTGGGTTTCCTGTCTGGGGCGGAAATACGGCGATTTGGTATTTATCAGTATCCCAGTTTTGGCTACTGGTAGCCAGGTTAGCAGCAGCTTTCCCGCAGTGTTTCATGCCAAGTAAACAATTTCATTGGCTGTGCCAAGTGTTAACGAGCCAGTTGGAGAGATCAGAGGTCTCCTCTGTAACTGGCCCATTGAGCTACAGCTCGCCAGGGTGCCTATTCACCCAAAGGGGCGGCCTGATGCCCAGTTTTCAGACAGGAGGACTGTGGCCCCTTGGGCATGCTGCCCTAGGTCTAGTCTTTTGTTTTCTGTATAGAAACAAGGGAGTTAATACAGGCCTAGATCAGTGTGCAGGGCTAAGGGAGGGCTGCCATTTTGAATTTATTGACAATGAGATGACACGACCACAGGTCACCTTGTTAAAAACACAACAGCATAATTCCCACAGGGGGGACAACACGTTCAACTAATGTGCCCTTCACTACCTTGCTGTTTAAACATAGTTCCATAATTAATAACCGACCCGGATATAGATGGAGCTGCGGGCCATTTGTTATCTCTACGACTCTACGCTATTTTTATCTTCTTACTAATGGTGTTGCTAATATTGGATATGGAAATAAATAGGAAAATACTCTTGGAAAAAGTACAACATCTCTACATATGTAGTGTGTACTTAATCTAAACATTTATTACAAACAAACTGGAAGGCAACCTTAAAAGAGAAGGGGGCAGAAGGTGCTAAGTAATGGAGTGGTCCTTCAACTAGTCGCTAATACCGTACACCACGGGAATGGAACTTCAATATCTTTGATATTTCTTAAATATTTTGTGGTCAATCCTCTCCATTTTTATTTTTTTCTGAAATATCGAGGTTTGTTTTTTGCGTGATTTTTTTTTTGTGATTATCACAATAATAAAAATTGGTTTCTTGTCCTCTTCATTATATACTTACCGGCATCTATTGTCTTTTCTGAACCGTAGATGAGCTCTGTAACATTTAAATATATATTTTGGACTCCTCGCTGTGCTGTTTCAGGCAATATCAATTATATGGAAACAAAAAAAACAAACATATAATATAAAAATAAATAATTTGAGCAGTAATCTCACATGCCGTCTTCTTTATACAGGCCAAAATTGTAATTCTAAGAATCATTGCCTTTCTCCTGTATAATAAAGTCGTATCTTCAGTATTAACAGTTCTGGCCAATAAAAATCATGTCGAACAAAGTAACAAGAGGTATATTTCCACCGCCGGATATATTAAACTCTGTGATATAGTGGTCTGCTACACAATGACACAATGTGATTAACTGTTATAAACCATGTTTCAGAACAAAGCCTACGACATGTGACTTCCTACAGAAAATACACTATATAAAAATAGAAAATAGATGCATTTTCTCCTCTAATCTCCACTTTGTCATACCGGTTTTTTTAACACAATGTGTTATGTAGTGTAATAACAGCTTCAATTTTTCGCTTCAAATTCTTCCCAACAAAGGGTATTTAATAGCGCCAAGCGGTTCCAACGGCTGAACAAGAACACCAAGTTTTTTTATGTGGCTTGGAGAAATATAGATTTGTAACTGAGTAAGATATTTAGAAAGGGATGCATGTTACGTACGTAATTTAATTAATAAACCCATGTCCTCCTCTTTCTATTAGACATGTGCAAATGGGCCAAAAATTATAAAGATAAAAAAGAATTGGACTCCCTCCTTTTTTCACTCCCCCTCTCACTCATGCTCCCTGAATGTCTCCCAACCTTCTCTGCCAACCACTTCCACTTTTGTGTCTTGCTCTCCTTTCTCGTCTCTCCTATTTTCTCTTTTCATTCTTCTTTCTTCATCTGCATCTCAACGGACAAAACCTTCCGGCAAATTTCCGCCAAAATGGTGGCGCCTCTGGTGATGTCCTCCTCACTGATTCTCCAATTGGGGGAGAGGACATCACCAGAAGCTCTGCCATTTTGGTGGAAGTTCACAGGAGGTTATCTTAGGGCAAAATGGTGGCGCTTCTGGTGACGTCCTCTATCCCGACCCTCCAATCGGACGATGCGGACAAAGAAAGAAGAGAGAATAACAAGGACATGCAAGACATAGAAGCAGAGCTGTAAAACATGAGCTTTTTGCTTTGTTTTTGCCCGTTTTGTGGGTCTGAGCTCTTTTTGCAGATTTGTACAGATCCACAAAATTGAGAGATTTTGTTAAATGTGCAGTTCATACAAAACTGAATAGACAAGTCTAGTTTTTACACATTATTGTGGCTTTTAGGACTGTAGAAGCCTGTGTGACCCTCATACCCAACAAAACATTCTGAGCTTCTAGAAAAGAGGGAGGAAAGAGGGATTTGGGTCCAAACTAGGAAGTCTCTAGGATGTTCGAGGCTAGGCAGCTGCCTTCTTTTCCCCTCGTTATTTATGCCTCACTTAGAAGAAAGGGTTGGGTAGTTTTTGACAACCCTGATAATAGTTAGAATCGTGGAACCACAGCCATGTATGTTTCCAGCCATCTATGTACAACTCGGTCTCTCTTTACTTGATTTTAGATTGTTTCTAAAATCGTGTATTCCCCGGAATTATTTTAGTTATCGTAAAATATGTTTTCTTTACGTTCTATCAGTCCAGCTTTCACCCAAATAACACCGAAAAGCCGTCGTCTAAATAGCTGATACTTGCTGCTTTCATGCCGTCCCGTTTCTTTCATTTAGCTGATCAGTCTTTTCGTGCCCAGATTGAGAGTGACGGGAATCATATCGATGAACAATCTGGAATTTTATTAGTTTTGTTCTGAGCGTAAAGATCAATAAATGACTTAAAAGCCAAATATTTTATACCAACCACTTGCTGCTTATAACAATATTTGAATAAACCTGGATAAGTTCATCGATTAAGGCAGCGCTGCCAGAATTTGTTCTATTGTGGTGTTAAAATAAAGGAAAAAAAATAAAAAAGGGCTTCGCTCTATGGATTAGACACTGATAGTGGAGATGATGTACTCGACTGGTATGGTTTCTCCTAATTTAAACACAGAGACATAGTCATTTGACGGCAGATAAGACCCAGTCGGCCCATCTAGGCTTCTCATATTCAGGAGCCAAATGCATGCATGTCTAAATACCCTCAATGTACTACCGCTTCTGCTGGGACGCTGGTCCACTTATCTGTCACCTTCTCGCTAATTAAAACCTCTTTGCATTCCATCGAAGTCTCTAATACCCCAAGTTTTAGATTATGGCCTCTTCTCTAGACTCAAACTATATTTAATTATCATATTTTCATATTTCAGTATATGACAGGGTTAGGGATTTAGGATCCCTCGAGCAGATCCTTACGATAAATTACTGCATGTTTTTTCTGAAGTAATACTGCACTTTTACGCCATTATACTTCAGTTGTACTTCAATGTACTGTAGCTTTATTGCATTTGTGCTTCCTTACAAACAATAACTGCCGTAATAGTTCACCGGAGACTAGGCCTGCGTTATTCGAAAATGGCGGGAAAATATAACAAGGATCTGACCTCGAGAAATTACCTCATCAGCTTTATGAAATCGGCACATACAGATTATGGCTGGGTAGTCGCTTTGAAAATATCACTTATATTTTTCGATCCAACGAGGAAATGACCCTAATATTCTAAACATGACAACATTTTCATTTAACGCTCAGCTCTCCTAACCAAGTCCTGTTATACTGACGTATGCTCCGTACCTGCCGCTTCCTTCCGTAGAAAACCACATACTGGAGGACGTGAATAAATGTGTCATCGCCCTGCAGGAGGGCGACGTGGATACACTGGATAGAACCGCAGGCGCCATTAGAGGTCGTGCGGCCAGAGTGATCCATATCATTAACGCCGAAATGGAGAACTACGAAGCCGGTGTTTATACGGAGAAAGTCTTGGAAGCGACCAAATTACTGTCAGAAACTGGTAAGTCGAATAGATATGATTTGTCACTTTCCATTAAAGTTCTCTGTTACATTCATGTATTTTAACACACAAAAAAACCACCTTTGTTTACATTCTAAAGAGTTTCTCGCTTGAATGGAAAATCGCATATTAATGTTCTAGATTCCCAGCTAATCTTCACCGGCGTTATTATAGAATAAGAGCTCTGGATGGGTTTGTCCTTGGAAGGCTTTGTTTTTTTCACCTGGTACATTGTTGCTCCAATATAAAGGCTTAGAGTAAAGGAGAGCTGCCACCAAATATCTTCATGGTCTCAGATAACAGAGCGAGAACTCATACAAATAGCTCATATATATCGTTTCCAGGCAGCTGTATCTTAGGCATTTGTATGAGTTCCTCACAATACTGCCTGTGGGAAACAATAGAATGGCTCAGTCTTAATCACTCAGCATGCCACTGTGACTCAAGAAAGTCTATGGAGGGTCAGACTTCATTAGCATTGCCATAAAGCATCAGCTCAGTGTGGTGATTGAGCCGGGAAAGTCACCCAAAAAAAACCCCAAAAAAGCACAAGTAGGTAGTTTTAATCAATATGATATGGTTATTCTATATATTGCGTGAGTAAGTTCCTCCTATAATAGTAACTATAATAGCATTTTCCACATGTATTACCGATTTTTTGTTCTGTTTTTTTTTTTTACTTGTCTTGTTAAAGACTTCTCCAAGCAGCGTTGTTCCGGAGAAGCATATACCGCAGCCTACAGGACCTTGTTTTACACTAAAGTCAATACCTCAAAACGCGACGTCAATCTTTCATTTCACAGTAAAACTGTTTGCCAAAGTGTTTTGTGTTATCCATCATCCAATCTCAGGTACCACTCCAGGCAATTTCTTCTTCTTCTTCTTTTTACTTGAAAAACCGTTTCCACCTGAAAAACAGAAACGTATCCAGTTAGCCTTCTAGAATCCAAGAACCCTCTGTGGCTGCGTTTTCTCCTTTACTTGATCCAATTCTTCCGGAACCATACAGTTAAAGAGGAATGCAGTGGACGATTAACCTTTTATTTTTTCTCCATCCTTTTGTGTAGTTATGCCCCGATTTGCTGAACAAGTTGAAGTTGCCATCGAAGCATTAAGCACAAATATCCCCCAACCGTTTGAAGAGAATGAATTTATAGACGCTTCCCGTCTGGTTTATGATGGAGTGCGTGATATACGGAAAGCTGTTCTCATGATAAGGGTGAGTACATGAACTTAGACATATGAATGGGCATTTAGGAGTTTTTTTGGGGGGGAAAAAGGATATGTGGATGTGGAGATCCATCCATATTTGTTGGGCTAGATGCGGAGAATGAAGCAACGTCTAATTTAGCATTGTGAGATGTGTAAAAAAACTAAAAATTAATTTAAGTTGTTACAAAATTGAAAAGTAATTTTAAAAGAGACAATGTTTAGATAACCTTAGCAAAGCACCTCCATATCTGTGTTGTCACACATCAGTGTCTGACCTCACAAACGCTCTACTGGATCAACGGGCAAAAATTCCCACAGAAACTCCCCAAAATCCTTCCCAGAAGAGTGGAAGCCGTTATAGCTGCAAAGGGGGACCAACTACATATTAATGTCTATGGATTTAGAATGTGATGTCATCAAAGTCCCTGTTGGTGCAATGGTCAGGTGTCCCAAAACTTTTGTCCGTATAGCTCATGTTCCATTCTGCTTCTGTATGATTATTTCCACTTTAGCAAATATACATTTTCTGTTAGTGATATCTTTTCTGTTAGTGAGGTTGTGCTAAGGTGAAGCGAAAAGTCATTCACCGGTCTCAAGTACTCTTTAAAGTAATATCAATGTTTGTTGAATAACAACAGAGCGCAAAGTCAGGGCCGCTCAACACCTTGTACGCAAATGAAACAAAATGCTTTCTGTAAAAAAAAACAAACAAAAAACATTTTAAAATAGTCAAAAACAAAAGCTTTTTCCCCGTGGTTAAACATTTTTTGCTCCCCAGGTGAGGAGGGGTTAAACTTAGCGATACCGCAAGATTCTGCTTACCAGTCAGAAAAAGACAAAAAGAAACCGGCAACATAATGTTTTTAACTCTAATTAAAATCTTATTTTCTTACCTACACGACCCTGTAATATATGCATTGGGCCAAATTCTTCCATATGAGCCAAGAATAATATCTGTTAAAAAAAAAAAAAAGATCTTCCCGAGCCCGAAACATCTGGTACTTAGCATTTCTTCGCTCATTAACAAACCACACCATTGTAACTTTTTACACTACATTAACTTCTGAGACATCAGTGTTTAACAGACTATCACTGGTTTAAATGCAATCTCAGGATATCATTTATCATGTGTAAATTGAAATAGTGCGGACCATAACTCATTATCATTCCATTCATTAAATAATCCAAACGGTATGTCGTTTGTAGAGTAACAAAAAAGGCATTAGAAGGAGATTTCCACGTTGGTGACAACAACCGTTCTTGGCCCTTCAGAATGTTTGGATTATGCGTTTAATGGAACTTCTATTGTCCCGTATTTAGTTATTGTACATTGTTTCTTTTGTTACCCTTCTACAACTTTTTTCACCCATAAACAGCTACAAATCCCTTAAAGTGTAAAAACACAACGTTTCTTGCCCATTCTATCTCCATCCATAGCGTGACATGCTGTTGGCCTACATAGGTTTAGAGTATAGGCTCTGAATAACATTATTAGTACGTGTTGTCAACTTGTCATACTGCTTCCCTCATTTAGACTCCCGAAGAACTTGAGGACGATTCTGATTTTGAACAAGAAGATTATGATATTAGAAGCCGAACGAGCGTGCAGACGGAGGATGACCAACTTATCGCTGGCCAAAGCGCAAGAGTAAGTGAACGAATGTTACAAATTGAGCTAACCCTTGGGAATTACCAACAGTCCGAGACTAAAGGACTGCCACCCTCTATATTTGACTGCGTTGTTGGTGGGAATTGAGGAATTAAACATGGAATGATTCGGTTTTTCGTTGATACACGACATATATCCGTATTGTTAATACATTCAGTCTTGTGCCACCTCTTTCATGATCTGTTCTAAATGTAGCACTCTTCATTCATACGCTATATTGCTCATTCGAGAGATTTCAATTGATGGAGAGCTAAAGCAATCCAGGCCTTTTCTAATGCTATAACATAATATATATAATAATATCGGGGTTATACATGGGCTATCACTGCTCATTCCAGGTTCCAAGGTTAAGGAACGTAGTACTTAACACTTGGCTACACAACTAGCAGCCGATTTGAAAAGCATTCCTGATGAATTCCTCACTGAAAGACGCTTAATCAAAGGCATTGCGCTGCCCCTAGTATTTAACCTGTCTGTGGAAGAAAAATAGTTTTGAACGTGCAGCATTTTGTGTATTAAGCCATGCTTTGTGTACTTGTGAACACAACGTTGGACCAGGAAGGTACAAGAGGGTTTTGTGACTTAGACGCGAAGATTCTATTGCTATATTGCAGTGTAAGGCGTCGTGTATACATTAAGAGGGGTTAATTCCCTATGCGTTTTACACTCCTCATTTATTTCGGTAGAATGCTGATTCAAGGTTGCTTTCGTGTTCCCTGCTCTGGGCACAACTTGTTCCGTTTTTGCCCAAAATGGAATAACAAATTAAACCAAAGCGTCCTCTGACACATAACGAAGAATATTTTCCTACAGCATAAATTTATTGTGGCAGTACAGAGAGAGAAAACGCTGTAGTGGTCCTAACCCAAATCACTGCTGAAAGTACTTAGCATAGCTTAGGAAGAGCCAGCAGACAGCCAGGTGCGTGTCCGCGGCATACAATACGTTTATTTTGAGAACATAACAAGTACATTCCGTTTTTGCATCATACAAGACAAAAAAAAGAAAAAAAAGTGAATAAATCCATAGCAACTATACATTTATTTTTATATTTGAATTATCTTTTCTATTAGTTTTTTTTCCGTTTTTTCTTTTAAAACGATTAATGAATGAAAAAGGAACCTGAAAGGGTTAAGCCATAAAGGTGACGTGGCTCCTTTTACGGAAGTTACGTGATACACAGCAACAAGATAATTAATTATAGTTAATTATTAATGATTGATGATTTTTGATTATTTTTTTTAGGTAACAAACATGTTTTCATCAACAAAACCAATCAGTTGATTTACATGGTTGACCATTAATGTTTAAAGGAGATATCCAACTGGTGCCCCCCCCGGGGGGGGATTGTAACATTACCAGAAATTAATTCATTTCAGTTAATTCACATAGTACATATTGTCCAACATGAATACAATTAGGTCTTTCTAATTGAACGTAGATTATCTATAAACATAGAATTTCCACATTTTTAAAAGAGTTTGATGGTGCTATATAAAACAAATAATAATAATAATAATAATAATAATGAAACCTAATAAATAAGCAGTAATCTCCCACTTTATTAGTACACCAAGGGGCAGCCATCTTAAAGGGGCACTCCAATCTAACCAAAACATGCACATTAAAGTACGTTTTAAGTAATATAAAATGAATTCTAGAAACGTAAAAAAATAAAGTGCCTACCTTTCAGTAAAACCTGCAGCTCCAGAGCTGCAGCTTCTCACATCCTATTTGCCCTGGCACTGCTGATTGACTGTGGCAGGAAAGCTGCCCCATTGAAATCATTGAGAGCGCCTACCATGCATGAACATGGGGGGTCTTGTTAGACCCCATTCCCCGCAGCACTCCTTGAGGTGTCAGGAGATGTGTTGAGCTGAACCTGCGCGGTAAATAACTGGGTGTGAGGAGAGGAACTAATGTATATGGGATTCTACATAATACCCCGATGGGGGCACCATGTAAATTTAAAGGGATCTCTCAGCTGTCATAGGCATTAAAGTGCATATAGAATCCATACAAAGTTTCTTTTTTGAATAAAATAAAATTTTAATAAATGAATCATAATTAAAACCATGAAGGTGACGGTTCCTGTTTAATGTTCTGAAGAATGGGACACACCAGACCCTTTTGTGTTTTCCGTATGATTGGAATTGCGATACAAAGTCCAAGAGAACATCGACTGGATAAAACTCTAGAATAAAGCCACTTATATAAGCGTATAATGATATTTATTTGCCGAAACAATGTTTTCTTACCCAACGCTGTAAGTAATATAAAACGTGTAAAATCTCAGTCTCTGCACTCAAGAAAAAAAAATGCAATCTATCAGTAGTTTAGAAGTAAAATGTTATAAATTTCTACTGATTCCTGCTGGAAACACGTAAAATAGATACTATTATAAAACATGAAATATTAAACATTAATAATAGAAAATGTAACATTTTCAGTCCATTATCTTTTTTTTCCCATGAGGGGCTGGATGGGATCATCGCAGTATTTGCACTTAGGCTACAATATGGTTGACTGATCATCGTAGGAACTGTATTATACAACAGCAAGAGCTCCGGGCTGGTGATGTGACACTCAGCGATGTATTTATGTGGGACGCTGACCTAGATCATACAACGTTTACTGATACATATACGGTGTATAGTATTTATTGATTTATATCATGCATCATGTCCTGCAGAGCTGAACATAACAATTTGGAAATTAAAGGTAAGGAGGAGCCTGCTCCAACTAGCTTATGACCCAGAAGGTGTCAGAAACTCAGACTCATGAACCAAGTTCTTCCAAGAAGAGTTTCTCCTGCCTTGAGTACCTGTGAGACGGGAAGGTATGATCTTCCAGAATGGGACCATTAGACCCCAAAGTCTGGAAGGGCACTATCATGTCTCCAAACTCTCCAAAGGGAACATCAGGGCTGCCTACTCCCTGGAAAGAGGGTCATCTGGCCTTCAAAACCAACAGTGGTCCAAACACGAGTATCGAGCCAGAAGGACCAATGATTGGGTCTGTAACAGATAAGGGAGGCCGGGCTCCCCTGCTTCCTTACGCCCCATACTTGGCTACTGGCTGGACGCTCTTGATGGTGGCCTTCAACCAACATAGGTCGTTAACTGAGGTTTAGTAAATATACCTATTAAAACAAATATTTTGTAAAAATTCCTTATTTGCCATAGAAAAGGTGATGAGGAATTATAAATCCAGACGGAAACCATGAGGTAAAAACAAAAAAAGAAAAGAAATGTAGGATCTCCCTCATACATGAAGCTTTGAAGTCTACAATGGTTATTAGAAAAGCAATAATCTAATAGAATGTGACACAAAAGATGAGGATCAAACTATGGAAGAGCAAATGCATTCAATCAAAATGAAATAAAAATACAATTTAATTATCTTTCATTAGAAAGGAAATTCCCTCAGTACTTTCTATTTTGTTGATTTAGGAAGATTGGAAATATTTCTATTTTTTATGGTTGAAGGAGCGTGAAAGAATGTTTAACATATGCGTAAAAACTAATTACTGGGACAAGCGCAAGTGTAAGAATTTCCAGCGACACTTTGGTTGATGCCGACATTTTTTCCCTCTGGTTCGAACCTAGAAAATAAAAAGATAATTAGATTTTAACCATCGAGATATGCAATCAGAGAAATGGAGGATGATAAGCGTCAGTCTTTGTAGGTAGAACCTCCGATATAATGTCCTACGCAAGACTTCAAGAGTCCGAAAAGTTTTTTTTCGACCACCAGAAACTGTTGCTGAGAGTATATTAAGCATATTTGTTGGTTTTGTTAATACTTTTATTAAACTATTTCAAAATATGAGGGTTATGAACAGCCTCCCAGCAGAAGTGACCTATTAAGGTCCTTAAATTGGGCAAAAAGGGCAGACTAGATGGGCCAAATGGGCCTTAGCTGCCGGCAAACTCTATGTTTATATACAGAAACCATCTAAGGTAGAGTGTGATATTTTCTAACCCTCAAAAATACTCTAGCTAGTAAAAAAAGTGTTTTTCACAAAAAAACAACAGCTAGAAGATCCATATCAGTCAGTTTATTTTTTTTATTTATTTTTTTCCATATCTTTTGGCTAAAATATTGAAATATCTAATTCTTTCCCCCTTATCCAGATAAAATATGCTCCGCATCCATTTTACTGAAGAACATCCGTTCCTAGAAGAACCCAGAGTGCGTTTTTTTGTCGTGTGTCATTTCTTAATGGACTCTTAGATAAATTAGTGAAGAGCGTCGCCGCTTTCCCATTGATTAAAAAGGAACCCTGATGTCAGTTTTTATTACTAGTAGCACTTCTGAAGCAGCTTTTAAAATGTTTTCTGCTTAAAACAGTTATAGTGCTGAATATAATATTTTAACGCTATATATTTTTATATTAGCTAAGCCTCTGTTATCACGTTCTAGATGACTTGGAGAAGCACACTAAGTTCTTATCATACTGCCTTGTATTTAAGAAAACATTTCTTACCTTGGAACCCGTCCAGGGTAGCCTACCTAGAGATCTCCTGTTGTCTGAGGTAGCAGCTGCAGCGGGGCTAGCCCCAGATAAACTTAACCGAGGCAAGTAACCCGGAGACTCCGGGAAGCTGAACTTCACCTGGAGACTCTCAATGAAACCTGGAGGGTTCCCAGATGGGTTAATGACCCAGAAGGACCTTTTCTGGCTATTAAAATCTAAAAGAGTCCCTACATTAAGCAAACTTACTTGGAAAACATTAAATAAACCTACATTTCTAAAGTTCTATACGTCATCATGTCAACACTGATGACATTTTTCCATGTTGTTTACCCATTAAATATAACGCAAACATCAATGGAAACAATAAGAAAACTGCTAACGGAAAACTGCTAACGGAACACTTGGCTTCCTAACGTCTTAACACAAATTAATTGTCAACTCTGGGGGAAAACAGACGTTTTGAAAGATTGGTAAAATACAAAAATATATCCAGTTGCGGTTCCTTAACTCGGCGATTCTGTGAACTCCTCAAAGACTGAAGAGGGTTTAATGATCATTCCAACTTTTCCATAGACAGGCATTATTTAAATTATCATACGCTTATTCTTTTGAATCACAGCTAATTAATTTTCACTGATTCTGCTTTTCCTCCATCAAAATAGTTTAGGTGGCTCGAGTTTTGATATATAATTCCTCCAGAAATACTTCACTGTGTTTCAATTGGAATCTACTAGGCTCCTTTGATAAGCTCTAATTAAATACACGCGTTGAATTTTAATTTGATTAATGTGATTTTTTTTTCCCCCCTTTCATTTACTGATCTTCTGTTTAGAGATAACCTTTTTTTTTCGTTCTCAAAAAAGGTCAATTTTTTTTTTTTTTTTTTTTTTTTTAAAAGCCAAAAGCGTTTTTAAGAATATGTAGAAAATAAACACTGGCTGATTGAAAGTGACATATACAGGAAAAAAAATTAAATGTCATTAGAAATATAGGTCATGCGCCATTACATGCGAGGCGCGCTGTGTAGGATATAGACGGAGAAAGGGAAAAAAAAAAAAAAAACCCTTTCCATGTGCAAATTATTTTTGAACGTTACCATCTGGATTTAAGAGTTGTCTAATAATGTTGTTTTCCTGCACGATTGAATGTGCTTTAGGGCACGTATCACTTAATAATAATGTATTGTGGCAAATGGTAATGAGTATGTCATTGTTTATCTGCCAAATGCATCCATCTGACACCAAGTATTATAAATACCATATTGGTTGTAGTAATAAAGGCTGCCCCCAAATTATAGGCCATTCCCTTAAAGGTACTTTTCCGCGTTAAGCTCTACGGAACATTAATTCTATCCTCTCTGGTAGATAAACCTTCGCGGATATATCCCTTTATTCTTTATTATGGAGCTTTCATCATATAAAGCAACTCAGAACTTGGCCAGCAGTCAGATGCCCCTTCCCTATTGGTCCAGGGGCCCCTTTTCTGCCACTGACTGGCCTGCTTCATGCAGCCAATCAATGGCGAGAATATTCAGAGCATGGAGGAGGCAAGAAGCTGTAGCTGCAGCTTCTCCTTAAGAATCCAATACAAGTTACTAGAATTGAGTGACTATACATTCTTGTTACATGGCATGATATGCTGAATTATATAGATGGAGACTAGATTGTGGGAAAAAAAAGCTTGCTAAGCCTCGTTAGCCGATCGGTTGTACTTTTTTGTTGCCGTTCTGTTATTATTCTTATTAAAATCACGGAACGGCCTTGTGATCTGCACCTTATTTATGTCCCTCAGGCTATCATGGCTCAGCTACCACAAGAGGAGAAGGCAAAGATAGCCGAGCAGGTAGAGATCTTCCACCAGGAGAAAAGCAAGCTGGACGCAGAGGTCGCCAAATGGGATGACAGCGGCAACGACATCATTGTGTTGGCCAAGCAGATGTGCATGATAATGATGGAAATGACAGACTTTACCAGGTGAGACCCAACACGTATCTGCTTGTATGACTATGTCTCGGTCGGGAAAGGGATATTATTAGAAGTAGATTAACATTATGATGCCTCAGTGACTACACCAATACCTTGATTTTTGATGTCTTTCATTCCACCAAATAAACTGACTAATATCATTTCGTTTCCCCAAGAAGAGGGACAATGTTGGCCCTGCACACTTCAATGTTAATTCTCACCTGTTCAGCTTTTAGTTATGCAGGGCTAACAAAGGCCTTCTAATACGAGTCAAATAAAACGTTATAAATCAAATCTACTCAGCCACAACAGTTAATTGAAGAATTAACCTTCAAATTAAAAAAAACATAAAAACTCAACATTTGGTCTTGGCTGTTAAAGGGAATAGACATGAAAACCCCCAAAGAAAATGTATTTTGGGATGCCATAATCCTAAAGTCAGTCCTATACAATGAAGCCTAAGTATCCTGCCTAAAAATGCCAACATTGATCTTCTGGGCTGAATGAATGAGTGCTTCATGTGACCGAACTTTGTGGAATAGTGAATGAATGCGCGTTGCAGGCCTTCCAACAAAGAACGCTAGTATAACTGTGGGATTGTTGGCTTCTCCATCAGTGTGGCTTCTTCAGGCAATGGGAGCAATTAGTAAAAAAGCAAGAACCAACCATTGCTGCACATTGTACAATAGAATCCTAGGTGCTGAACCCATATGGTGAAGTCTACTTCTGCCCAGATGCCTTTTGGTTTTTGGTGGCCCCCAAAAAAACCTCCAGATGGGACATCCTCCATATCATAAAACTAGCAGTGAAGACATGCCTAGGAACTTCCTAGGAGGTCATAAATGGCCACTTATTCTGAGTACATGATAGCCCTGCCATTGGCAATATTGGTGTTCTACGGCGGGGTCAGTGAGTCTAAAGATGCAGAGGTAAATTGTCAAAATATCGTGCCAGGTATATTCATGATACCGCGGTGCCGCGGAGGCTCACTTGGCCTCGCTTGGCCTTGGATACCAGTAAACTTGGCTTGTCATTTGAGTGCCCCACTGGACACCATACATCCCATACATGTGGGTCATATAGAATTGATTTATTAATTGATAAGAATGTACAGCTTAGAAAATTTTATATATATGTATATATATATATATATATATATATATAATAATAAAATATAATATATATATATATCAATTTATATATTATATATATAATATATATATATATACATACATTAATGTGTGATATTATATTTCTGCGCCAGCCTCGAGATCCAGCCTGGAATGCAGGAATTATAACATTTTCTATTCCAGCGGAGCTTCCTCCGTAATAAGCACTTAAAAATGTACATACTATTAAATATAATTTAAGAGTTTGAAGAAGCCATCAAACTAAATTGCTGGCGAGAAAGTTTAGATAAGAAAGAAAACCAAGCAAATTTCTCCTCTTCTTTTTTTTTTTTTATTACGCTGAATGGTTCATAGTCAGAAGGTGAAGTTGTGGTAAATTAGGGATCATTTATATAACGGTTAAAAAAAAAAGAAAGAAAAATCAATGATTGCGTTAGTCCGGCACAGGTAGTTATTTTAGTAATTTAATTCAACTGCAATTACGATATATATAACTTTTTTTTTTTCTTTCTCTCCAGAGGGAAAGGTCCGCTAAAGAATACATCCGATGTGATTAACGCAGCTAAAAAGATTGCGGAAGCCGGTTCCAGGATGGACAAATTGGCTCGCGCGGTCGCTGATCAGGTGATACAAATGAAATGTTCATTTAGTAATTCTAATACAGTTACGTTTTTTTTCCCCTTTAAGTTTCCCTTTTTCCCTAAGTTTTTCCTCTCTTGACCCCAACATGGAGCGCCATGATCAAAATATAACAACTGTGCTAAATATTACTTTCAGAACAATATCAAACCAATTAAATCCTTTCCCTCCCCCCATAAATCACCCTCAATTACCTCTCCACTCAATGTTATATATGCTCATTGCCTAAAAATGCGTAATTTAACTATTTTTTTCCATTGAACATTGTCTAGATTTTTTGAGGTCTGAAATTTTACCCTTTAAGCTATAAAATAAGACTTTTTTTTTTCTAAGCAGCTCTATGTCGAAATGATTTTTCTTTTCTTTAAGCATCTTTAAGCACCACTTAATAATTGTATTTTTCAGACACCGAGATTGTTTTTGATGCACATGTCAAAACAATGCCTCTTAACATCTCAGAAGCAAATGTAATCAATAACCAATATCTTTCACGACTATTTCAGTTTATATCTCTGTGTGTTATCCGCAGCGACTCCCCTGTGAGCCTCCCTAGACCGTAGACTTCAGTTTTTACCAAAGTGTTATTGGATTTTTTTTTTTGGCAATTGATGAATTTTGGAGTTATGTGTTGTTTTGGGTTTGTCCATTCTTACTTTTGAAATATAGCTACTTTCGGCTTTAATAAAAAGGATGCTAAACAACTGGAGGAGACTTACCTGGTACTTACATACCAGGTAGGCTGTTTAGAAGATGTGGTCTGGTCCTCGTGGTTTTCCTTTTTATATTATTTTTTATTTTTTTTTACTTCTCGTCACATTTCGATTCATAGTTTTAACTCCTCGTCCGTATCCTCTTTACTTGATATCAGGAAACATAGCAGTTTCATTATTTACTGTATGTACTTGGGGAGGAAAAACGGCAGTGGCTCTTTACCCCAGGCTAGAATGGCTGCAGCTTATATCAAAACCCGCAATTGGTTTTCTTCATTCCTGTATATCCTTTTTCTATTAGTACCCAGCTAGTATGTACACTTATCATATAGGTAACATATCTACCTTAATGGCGATTTAACGGCACCGTCTCTAGGTCTACAAAAATGGATAGTTTCTCAAAAATGTACATTTTTGTTTTTGAATATTTGGGAAGGAAAAAGCAAACACCCCGCATACTCTTCCTATGACTTTGGTGCTTTGTTTGTTTCCTTTTCTACAGATTATATCATTTTAGCATAATGTTACTCGATTGTCCCCGTTCATTGCTGGATTCTTGCAGTCTAAGGATTCTGGAAGAAGGCATTACCTTTAATGTCACTTAACATCTGTTCGGTAATAGAAGCCGGCCACCCTTCCAATTTAATATCAACTCGGATGGTAATTGCTCAGAATTGACTTTAGGCAGATCCTCGTGCGCTCAATTCCCGAATGCACGGAAAATAAAACTAAACTAACAAATCCATAAAATCTGCTTACGGTTTGATTGCGAGAGATGTTTGAAAGAAAGCTAATGCCGTCTTAATGTAAGTGATTTTTAAAAACGGCCCACTTAGCTCTATATATATCCCGTACTGAGCCATAAAAACATTTCCAAGATGAGAGCTGTGGCAGATCCGAAAGAATGACGGTGAAGTTAGAGCGCCTGATTTATCGCGCCCTTAATGAAACGCCGCGGTGAATGAGAAAAGCGGGATCGCTTACATTGTATATGGTCGGCCTTATGCTTCGATCAGCTGAAGGCTTTTACAGTCCTGTCGAATGTTTATTTGTATGTTTTGGGAGGAGGAAGCATTGGAGCAAACGCAGCACAATAACTGATTTTGGAAACCATTAACCATACCTGCGAACTCTCCGGGTTCCGCCCAGAGACTCCAGGTGAAGCGCCGTGTCTCCGGGTCACGGAGAAACTCTGTGTTGCAGGAGCGGTGT
This sequence comes from Spea multiplicata, assembly GCA_009364415.1. Classification (NCBI taxonomy): domain Eukaryota; kingdom Metazoa; phylum Chordata; class Amphibia; order Anura; family Pelobatidae; genus Spea; species Spea multiplicata. The sequence continues at coordinate 407,927 of VKOC01000001.1, forward strand.
TGCGCCACGTCCTACTTTCCCTCCATTTATGGACAGTTTTCTTGCGTTGGGGGGCAACCTCCGCACGCAACATCAACCGGTGTGCCCACTGAGGTCAATAAGACCGTATACCCACATCCCGAAAAGGGAGCGCTCCGGGTGGCTGGAGCCTGGATGTTCCCAGGTATGCCTTTGACTCTTCGGTTGTTGGTGAGCTGCAGCTTCTCCCCACATTAATCCGCCATGGGGAGTTCTAACAAAGACTGGCCATACCATAGAGGTGACCAAGGCGGGTACTGAGCTGGTGATGTCACTGCTGTTCCCCTTATGATATCATCACACTTTACCCCTTTCGAACCTGTTTCACAGGCGTTGATTCATATTAAACCAGATCCAGCTTAATGCTCGATGGGGCTCTAGGCAAGGTATCAACAAATTAAAAGTTGTGATAAATAAACAAAATGGTGGTCCATTGGACCCAATATTAACCAAGATAGGTGTAACAGCCCCCCCTCTATGTTCCTAATGTCTTAACAGATATTTTTCTCAATACATCCCTAAAAATGCACTATATACACACACGCAGTATGTGAGTATAGAATGTATATGAGGATTTTTATTCTTACTGTACTGTTTTATCAGATGTAGGAGGCATTTAGTTTTCCAGCTGTCTGTTGAGTAAATAGTACGCGCTCTATCAAGTATGACGCCGGTACAGGGTGGTCTCGCTGCAAGAGAAGTCATTGGTCTCGTCTTAGATTCAAGATCACATGCATGTTTCTATTCTCTATAACCTCTACTATTCCTGCTGGAAGGCTGTTCCACCTATCCACCACCACGTCATTAACGATCCACCCTAGTAACACACGGCATATACATTAATCCCCCATGAAACCAAGTAGCGTTGTAAAAAGACCTCAGGTTTGGTCAAGTATCTGATGAAATATGCCAATCTATATTTCACCCATCAGAGGACTTCATTTTCTTTCTATTCCTGACACACTACAAAAATTATTAATAATGTAGATGATTTTCTTAAAAGGTAAAACAATTGTGTAGCCGTAAAACTGTTATTTTCTGGAAAGAATTACCGGAACCGTCTTCACCGTACAATAATTTTCTTTTGTTAATAGAACAATTCATTCACCGGTGCCACCAAATCACTGAACAGAAATGTTAAAAGTGTGTCTTAAGTTCATTATGAACATAAATACTAGAAATAGTCATCTTGGAAATGTTTAATGACAAGGAAACCGCTTACCAAATGCCACCGCCATCAAGACACAATATATGTGTGTTTAATAAACATTCTTAACAAGGGGGAAAATGTCACATTTAATGTTTATTGCTTTCTTTGTTTGAAATTTTTTCTTGTGTGTTTATCCACACATTTCAGTAGTATTGTTAAAAAAAAAAATAAAAAAAAAATGGGGAGGTTTTTATTGCAAATTTATTTATGCTTTCCTCACGCTGCGTTTCTTAAGTGTTTTTCAAGTGTGGAAAAGCATACGGGAAAGGTGTGTTTTATAGATGACATTTGTGAATATTTCCCTTTTAATAAATGTTATTGTTAGAATTCTACAACAAGTAAGACGGGTGTAGATTTTATAACATTGCTTCATTCAGTATCTACCTTTGCTTGTACTCAATTTATTTAATTTAAACGTAAAACAATATTATAATCAACAATAATAATATTAATAATAATGTATTTTAGAGGATTCAAATTATATGAATCATTTAATTAATGATAGAGATAGAGAGAGGTGAATGAATGAATAAATGAATGAATGAGAGAATCAAGGAGTTATGCTGAGGTTAGGGGGAGTTTATTCTGATAGGGGCTGAAACTATGCCATGATGCTCACTTAAAATGAACCAGTCATTTAGTTAGCGAGATTTATCAATCTATCAAATGTGAAATTGATATTTCAAAAGTTTTTCAAAAGTAGAATGTTCTAGAATGTAACAGTGCGTTGAATATGGAACACACTGAAACAGATTTTCTATGGCATTAAAAGTTTCTGAAGCAGAATTTTGACCTGAAACATTTTTAACATTATTATTAAAAGTATCATAACTATCTAGTGGTCCAAACGAGTGCTGTGTACCATTGTTGGTTGTATGAATAAAATATAATGACATTTTCATAATAGACTTTTTTTTTTTAAATCAGTGTAACTGTTTATAAGTATTTGGCGGAACATTTAGAGACCACTTCAGCGCTAAACCAAGGTCTGTAAGCGAATACATTAAATGGAACAGAGCGTTGGTTTTAAAGATTGTTTTTGACCGCGGTATGGAAGGGATATCTGAGGTTATTTGGAAGTACTTAGAAGAGGCAATATGCAAAGATGATGCGCTGGACTTTTTAAAGTGGATTAATCACTTTCCCCAAGTCTTATGTGTTAGTTTTTTTATAATAAATAATTACATTAAATAAGCCTATATAATTATATTTACAGATTAAAATAAAAGATGTATATATATTATAAGAAACAATGAATAAATGCGGAAACCTGTCTTAAACTTTTGGTCTCAGGATCGAGATTATTCCTCTGCGTTAAGTTATCTCTCCGCTTGAGTTAAGTTGCTGATTGTTGTTGATTGGTTCAGGCATCTTTTGTAAGGGTGAGGAAGGAGAAGAATGGAGAGAACTTCAGGTCGGGTGATTGATTAGATAATTCTGACCCCGACACCAGGGCCAGATATCACTTTGGGGCTGTTGGAGCTAAAGCTGGGGTATTGTCTGACCAATGGCCGGCTCTGATAAAGACTTTTTTTTTGCCAGGTAAATTAAGCTTCCATTACCATTAATGGGTGTGATAATTTATTACAGCATTGGTAGCATTTGATGCAGTAAATCAGCTACTCCTCCATTTATTTCCATAATATTGTATTAAAGCAGTAAATTCAGCCATAGATCTAAATCCCCGGACTGTGCATTTCATTAAATATGTTTATGTATGATGTAATATTATATCATGCATGGAGTACCTTTAGTTATTTACTTATAGATACACTGGGCTGTAAATATTACATATTTTGCACTTTCTTTTCAATTCTTGGTTTCTGTTGTCCCATTCCATCCAACGTCCTTTTCATTTAAATAAACACATTGTCCTTGACGTTAGATAAGACCCAATCGGCCCTTCTAGTCTGTCCAGTATTCCTGAGATAAAGACACAGACCTTCACCAGTCGTTGGTATCGTCTTAGATTCAGGAGCCATGTGCCTGTCCCATACATGTTTAAATCCCCTCACTGTATTAACCCCTAGCATATCCGCTGGGAGGCTGTTCCACTTATCTATCACCCTTTCGTGAAAGTAAAACTTCTCTACATGACATCTAAACCTCTCTGTAGGACACGCACTAGTTGTGCTCCTCAGAGGACATCCTGAAACATGCGCCATTAGGAGTAATAAAAGAAGATAGGATTGGTTTTGACGGCAGAAAGACATGTAGGAAGTACCCGTCATATGGTTTCATTACTTTATACATAAATGTATGTATTTTTCTAAAAGCTGATAATTTGCCAGCCACCAAAATGCAAATATTTTTGTGAAAATTCCAATGGTAAATGACAAGTGGCTTGTTTTTTTTTTCATTTTTTTTTACTTTTGGGAAAATTAACACATTCTTACTAACCAAGACAAACAGCAGATTTTTGACCAACAAAACATAAATATTGCGAGTTTAATATCGGGATATATTACCAATTTCATTGTTTCCTTACCTTTTCATTAACGCATATTATTATAAAAAAGTTTATTATTCTAACATGAACATATTATTCTTCATTATTATTTTACCTTTTCATGCCCTAGAGAAATAAGCCACCCGGTCCAGCTCACAAATTTCTGTGATATGGGTAACAGGTTTGCGTTCTTGCTGAGAAAAGTGTGTGCTGCTGGAGCGAAATGGGTGTTTGATATGTGGTTTGCGAATTATGTCATCTGATGTCATCTACAGTTAGCTTCAAAAGACTAAGAGATGCTTTTCCATCAAGAGGACTAATGTTTCTATTTTTTCCCCCCCGCAGTGTCCCGATTCCGCGTGCAAACAGGACTTACTGGCCTACCTGCAGCGAATCGCCCTGTACTGCCACCAGCTTAACATCTGCAGCAAGGTGAAAGCAGAAGTCCAGAACCTAGGAGGGGAACTCATCGTATCGGGGGTGAGTTAATACTAACTCCGGCTTTTTATGGAAGGAATGTTTTTAGAATGATCACGTGGAGAGCTGGTTGAATTCCAGAGGGTTTGTTTTACTTTTGGTACTTTGAAGACACCTAGAACCATGTTGTGAGGACGACCAACAAACAGAACACAGCTGAACACATAGTTGCTTTAGTTTGTTTTTGTTTTCTAGATTATTGGATGGAAACTTATTGGAAGACTCACCCTAAGCACTCTATGTATTGTTGATAAGTCAACCATCTTGATACAGGTGTTTTTTTTTAACTCTCATCAGGTTCCACCACACCTGATGAAGGGCCAAGGTATTCCAGGCCTAGATATATATTATTATTATTATTATTATTATTAATATATTGGAAAAAAAAGTACTCACTGAAATAATAGATTTCTGATCAGGAATTGGTAAAACAGCCACTTGCAAATATGTTTACCATCATCTTTGTATCTCTTACGCCTTTTTGGCTGTTTTGACCTTAATTCTAGAATGTCCTGTATACATTAAAATCCCACCAACTACCGGACATTGCTCTATTTCCATTTATCTCATTTAATTATTATTATTTTTTTTAATAGAACCTTCATAACCCACATCCATATAACAGTAATTTCATCATCCATTAAAAAAAAATCTGAACTCCATTCTCTTGGATGTTCATAGTTGGGGGTTATTTAGACTTAGATATATGATATAATATAACATACATTTATATGATATGTAACCCAGAAATTTCTATTGAATGACAATTTTATTCCCATAAGGAAGGCGCACCGAGATTCCTGGTATCACAACGTTTTGAATAAAGTTGATTAAAGAACATTTATAATTTCCCTTAGAGATCTATATAGTCATGTAATGTGCACCTACATTTAACTTTAATGGTATGCTATATATTTATATGTTATATATTTTGTCATAAACATAAACTATTAACTATTTGTAGCTCACAGAACAGACTAGTTGCTAGATTATCACTTCCTCTTGTATCACTTGTACATTTCTAAGTGCTCGAGGAGTCATTAAAACCGAAATACTAACAACATGGCGCATTGTTCCCCATCGTCTCATCTTGGTCTGTGCTCCCTACACCCTCCGGGCAGTATCTCTGGAGATATTAACGACCAAGTCAGTCTGCTCTTTGTCATCACTCTTTGACCACTGCAAATTGTGGCTTCGCACTCGTTCTATCAATGTGTTTATCTTTCATCGCTTTTTTTAACGTGTCTTCTGGCTTCCGCATCTCTTTCTTCTAGAAAGTCTTCACTTTTTTTCCTCCAATCCTTGGGCTTCCTTAATGGTAACCGTAGAGGTTACCATTCCTCCATTCCTGAAATGGTACATCACAAGCTTCCATTTTTTTTTTCCATAAAACCATAATTCCTTGTACCATTTCAGAAGCCTAAGACCTACTAAACACCATCTCCAGATTCTTGTCTTCTGCGCAGTGGCTCTTGACACTAATCACTTGCTTCTCAACTTCTAAATGGTCTTCCTTGGCTGTTTCACCTCTACCCATCCACGATGTTCTCCTGTTAACCCTTTAAAACCATATTTTGACATTTTCTCTCTTGCCATTTAGTAATTTTATTTAGCTTTTAGCTTACTTATGTAATATATATATTACATAATATATATATATATATCTGTATATGTGTATTTGAAGCTATGCTGATATCACTGATATCCGTTATCAGTGGTATGTTATAATGAGTTATTCCATTTACCGTTTTCTCGGAAAAGTACAGTGGTGACATCATCAACTCCTGTATTTGCTTATGGATTTTCATTTCCTGAAATGTGGGTAATGCTAGTCTGTGGTGTCAGCTGAAATCTCCAGATGACACCCCAATCGTCTCCTCGGATGAACATATCTAAAATACGTTATATTCCCCATCTACGCCCATCTGACATTTCTGCCCGAATGCGGCATAACAACTAGGAGCTAAAGTATAACAACTAGGAAGTAAGAAGATATGATAGGGTAAACTAAACGGGACTTTGAATGTACTAATGTGATCTTAAATAGGCTCCTAAAGAAACTCTAATTAGAGTTTGTAGATAGATAGCTATAAATATATGTATATAGATATACTATATATTATATATTATATACACACTTGTCAACTTGTCACAATGCTTTGCGTGGAAGCCTCTGGCCAATATACACAATGACCAGTCTGGAAGCCGTTTTCAGTGCCATCTACAGCGTCTTGTTTCATAATTTTTATGCAATTTAAGAGTTCATTGGAGATAAACAGCGTGGCTTCCTATTAGTTCAGCCATCAGTGTGAAAGAGCAAAGACCTAAAGGTTTCTGTTTTCACATTACGGATGCAGGTCTTGCATTCTGCGAGCCCGTAAAAGGTTTTATTTAGAGCACAAATGCGTAGATATGTTTTTATAAACGTCTAACACGCTCACTGGATTCTTCCTCGCGCTGGTTATTACCGCCGATAATCTGTGAGAAGCCAGCTACATTACTTTTAAACAGTACAATGATAGCGGGAACATTTGGGCATTTATTAAGAATCTGGCTGTTTTGTTTTAATATTGCATTTTCGATGTGACTCAGGTGCCGGCGCGGAATGACAGCAGCTGGTAATTGTAACTTTCTCTCACGCTGGACCCAACAACACGCATTTCGGATTTTTTGCGATCTTCCAGATTGATCAAAACAAATAAAAAATCTCGACATAAACTGTGATAAACAAAGCATGGAGATATGTCAAATGATGACAAACGCGTACATTCTAAAAATGCTTTATTTGAAGAACACAAAATGTTGCATTAACAGGTTTTTCTGTAATTTCTTTATAGCTCTGTCCCGGTTATACTCATCAGATGTTAATCTGTAATACGTTCCAGGACCCGTGTAACAGCGTTCTCTTGCTATGAAAATGGATAAACGGCCATATGCTTGGGCTTGTCTATTCAATATACAATGTAGCAGATAACCTTGTCCTTTGTTCTCCTGATCTTATTGGTGGTTAATCGAGTTTATTTATTTATATATTTAATTTTGGAATGTATCATCTAAAAATTTAAATTATAATATTTTTTTTCATAACCAAAAAATGATAGCGAAAATAAAATAAATTTACTATTAATGTTAAATATAAGTTTGTATTGTATGCAATATTTTATAATAATTTATAGTCTTTAAAGCTACAGTGTAGTGTCTCAATATAGTAGAATAATAGGAGCATATACTTGAAATACTACATCTTCAGTAAAAAAATATTAGTATCTTATTTTGCTCTTTGCTGCAAGGGGTTCCTTTCTCTCTTCTTATTTAGAACAAAAAGTGGGCATTTTAGGTCAGGTTTCTTATAGCCATTTTTCTAAGCTCTAACTCAATTTGCTATGTAATAATAATAATATCCAGGAAATTATTTAAAACAATCTCATTGTTATATTGACTATTACTATATTTTGTTAACTAATAATAAATAAAAATGATATCCAGGAAATTATTTAAAACAATCTCATTGTTTATATTTGACTATTACTATTTTGTTTAAACTAATAATAATAATATCCAGGAAATTATTTCAAAACAACCTCATTATTTATATTTGACTATACTATATTTTGTTTAAATAATAAATAATATATTATTATTTTATTATTAATAATAAAATTATTTCTAAGCAAGCCACATTATTTCCATCTGGCAAATACCATATTTTAACAAATATTTGAGAACTCAAATACCATATTTGTTTACATAAAAATAAAATAATAATATAATAATAATACATTTAATAGTATTAAATAAGAATATCAGTAGTTTCATGTTACCCACTAACTAAACGTAAGGACCATTCATTTTATAAGTGCTGAGAACATCGAGCACCTTAATTCTCTAATGTAATTTCTAGCACGATTTCTTTTTGGCTTTTAATGTCTTTTTAATTACGAACCATACAGTCAGGGAGCTGGTTACGTTGCCCACTCGCTGTTCATCATTAATATGCATCAAGACCTCTGCCATAAGCCAACCTATTTGACTGAAAGCCAGCGCGATGTACAGTTCAGAGAGACTTCTGCTGACGAGAAACGAGCTGACAGTAACATTTTACTAAAGACGTAAAGATGTTAGTCTCTGACCCATGACAGTTCCTCTTAGCCGTCTTCCTTCCCCGTGGCTGGAATTTCATAGGGAAAAAAAAAAGGAGAAATAGAATAAAATGCAATAAAACCTCATTTGTGATGCTTTAACCTCTGGGTACCAAAAATGGAACTCATCATTCTGATGACTCCAAGTCTACATATTCCTAAATGCCGAAAAAGGTTATTCATTCATAAAGCTTTAAATATTAAATGGACTGGCCTGTCCCTGTCTTACTTATTCAGTTTTTTTAGCACACCGACGTCGATTTTGAAGGGACCTTGGAGTATTTTACTGCACGCCAATTAATGAACGCATTTCAATTTTGAATTAGTTCGAAAAAGAGACTTCTGTTTCATTCTGCGCCTCCCTGCCTGTGCCTACGATGGCTGTGTGCGCTGCAGCGCATGAATGAACAGAAATTTTATTTCTAGTATATATATATCACTGAGAAGGTGCTAATGAGAATTATTATGAGACTCATCAACCTATAGACTATTCTTTATGTTTTCTTACATTCCAGTAAATAAGTTAAATAACATTTTCTTCAAATTGTACTTTTGCGTTAAAGGTTTTCTAGTTCTCCAGAGCTGAAAAAAAAACATTACTTCTGTATACCTCTGCAAGGTGCGTTCTCGAGCTATTATGTTCTGCGGAATAACATTTCTTATTAAGTATTTTTTTTTTTTTTTTTTTTTAGAAGTGGTTGAATCCACTTAGTATGTAGAAGAGAAACGTCAAGAGAACGGAACAGTTTCTGCTAAGATGACAAGTTGTGTTGATAGTGTCCCTTTTAATAACCCGAACAAATATATGGAAAAATAATTTTACACTTCAAAGAACAGATTTCTGTAATGAGTTTCAGCGCTATTAAGCTAATGGAATATGGCAGCGAGTATCATGAAATGCTTAACCAAACTATTTTACATGTAAAATACGACTATACTTAGTCCTTGTAAAACAAAAGTTTTGTAAAAATGGCATAATAGGAATATATATATAATTATATATATATATATACTCTGTCTATCCTCTATTTATATGTCTAAATATCTATCTATCTATCTGTCTATCTATATTTTGTTCTTTTAAATGTTAAAATACATAAATATTAAAAATTACACACAGCATTATGATGGTTAGAGATGATTTCCATGCCTCCCAACTGTCCTGGTTTGTGTGGGACAGTCCTGATTATGTCATTCTATTGCGCCGAGCTTCCGTCTCTAGGAGACAGCGATGGAGCTCGGGGGGACGGTGGGATTCTAGAGCCCAGTTCCGCGATCTTGATTTCATTCTCCACTGTCTGGACGGACCCCCTACCTCCCAAACTCCGCCGCCCGGCATCCCGATTGGGTGAAGGTTGGGAGGTATGGATTTCTGAATGGTTTGTAGGCCTTACGGGAAAGCATCATGGATTTCAGCTTCATTAAAATTATCGTAGAGGAAACTATAGAGGATTTTGCCCACTTGGCATAGTGGTAATAGGTTGGTTGGGGAGATCGGTGATCTCCCTTTAAACTGACCCGTTCATTAGTAACGTTCCAGGGAGCCTCATCCTGTTTTACAGCAGAGGGGCAGTCGCCCCCCCCTTGGACCTGACACCCTAGGCCAGACTATGCCACGGCATCTTTATTGCTTATTATAACCTGTGGTCACCATTAGATATGTGTATTTAGTATTTGGAACTGGATAATGTTAGCCTTTTGGGAAAAGTGGCAGATCGAGGTTCATGCAACGAGGAATGAAGCATCAACGTACGCATCATTCCTGGACGTTAAAGGCAAAATGAGGATTTAAAGTATTACTTGATATTAATAATACTTTTCAGCATTATTATTATCATTAAAACTACTCTGTTTAACATTAACAAATATCTGGCATATTCTACATTTTACTTTTCATCGTCAATTTGCCATCACCTTATCTGCCTTATCTGCCTCAAGTCACCTAGAGCTCCAGTGATCATTATGAGCCAAATATGTTAACTATATAACATTTCATCCCCATGACTTCAATATGCATTATCCAGGGCTAAGTTGAGTGAGCTTCTGCTGCAAGGAGATGAATACTTAATGACGAAAGTCTTGGAAATCATCTTACTGATTTATCTATGCATTTTACAGGGCTAGCTCGAAGATAAATTTATGGCACCTGCTATCAGCTTTGCTTCTTTATAGATTTTTTTATTCAGAATGTTATATTTTTCACCACTGATATATATACTATGTATATTATATATATATATATATATAATATATATATATATATATATATATATATAATATTACTGTGTGTATGCAATTTCCCGACTCTAAGGTTAAATTATTATTATTATTAATCTTTTATTTATATAGCGCAACAGTTTACGCAGCGCTTAATACAAATACATAAAATTAAGGGATATGAAAGACAAGAATTGACAGACTAAGACAAACGGTACATTTGGTGGAGAGAGCCCTGCTCGCAAGCTTACAATCTAGAGGGAAAATGGGGTGACAAACATAAGGCAGAGAGGAAGGGTGAGAGGTATTGTGGGGGGGGTATCGATGACAAGGATGTTCTAGCAGTTAATAATTCCTCCTATTTCTACACAAAAATCCCCAAATTACTCAGCATAACAACAAGGGATAAGAGATGGAAAACAGTTTGATGCATTTGGTCTAACAGATGCTTCCTGCAATTATCTTATGTTAGCATAAAACCAGAAAACAAAGTTTTGTCGAAATTTGATACATAAGACATTTCATATTTTAGCATATAGGAATAGCACAATAAATATGGAAATTGTTGCATATTATTGAAAATGTGACCTTTTTTTTGTAAAACTTGAAACTATAAATATCAAGAAAAAGCTATTTTATGTTGAAAATAAATGAATATTTGATTAAAGAAGCACAGAATGTGCAAAAAAATGAGATTATATGTTTGGTTTTTTGGTCAATGGCACACAGCAATAGAATTCATTATTCTGTGGCAATATATAATAATAATAATATTATAATATTAATACTATTATTATCAGGACTGATATATTCTATAGAGTTATTAAGTTGAAGAATCAAAAGCAAAGTGATGTCTATACGTCATCCTTAAAGCAGGGGATCTCCAAACTCGGTCCCTCCAGCTGCTGCAGGACTACATCTCCCATACTCCTCAGCCAGGCCTTAGCTGAAGGAGCATTATGGGAGATGTAGTCCTGCAGCAGCTGGAGGGCCGAGTTTGGAGATCCCTGTTTTAAAAGATGACAAACAGCTTTAAGTTGCTTTTGATTCTGCAAAGTTTTAATTTTGTAAAGGGGGAGAGTCTAACAAGTCTGTTACCAAAATAAAGTATATGAGTAACTATAGTCATTAAACGCATCTTTTGGCAAATATATACGGTGGAAAATGTATAAAGGGACATTTTTCAAATGGGCTATGAGGCAACCATTGAGTTCACATGGTGGAGTTAGACGTGGTTAGGGGTCGGTGCGTTACTGAGACTTTTTTATGTAACTTGTGATATATTATAATCTAGGTTATATAGTGTATTTTAACTAAGCAATTGTATATATAAACCCAATTCTGTGGTTTCTGTGCACATTATTGTGAGTTTTAGGGCTGATACCCTCATACCCAGCAAAAATCTCGAGCTCCTAGAAAAGAGGGACATCAGGGGAGGAAAGGAGGGCAGAGGGATTTGGGCTCCAAACATTTGAAGAGGGGCACTCGGAAAGCCCGTTTCTGGTATATACTGGGACAAAATAAGCAACACAGATGTTAAAACTTAGTATAAATAAGCATTTTTTAACTTTAACATATCGCTGATTTTCTTTAAGTAACTCATATAAGCAAATCCTTCCTACCAAATATATTTATGAAATTTAGGTCATGCTGAAGAAGGCAGAGGTTTAATATATATATATTGGCTTTTACCATAAACATAACTTTAAATGTTTATCGGCTTTATTGCCGGGCGCACTTTCAATATGTTTACTTTACATCGCCCTTAAATCAACGTATTCTCTGGAGCGATAAAACCACGCTGAGGCTTTTACTCGCCGGTGGGTGAATTATACGATTATTACTCGCCCAACGGAATCAGATAAGTGAAACCCCCAAAATAAGTTGGAGGGGTGTGAATGTTAGAACAGGTTTGGGAGGGAAATTACCCCCCCCCCGGGGCAAATAACGCTGATGCGGCAGAGGAGGTTCCGCCATCAGCACCGAGTCTGCCTTCTTTATATATCAGAAACGCTTCAATGGTCTCCTCTGCATTAGAACATTATTATTTTATTATTTATTGTTTTATATAGCGCCATCAAATTCCGTAGCGCTGTACAATGGGGATACATAAACTGTACACTGGGGGTACAACATAGACATGAGATTATTATTTATTGTTTTCTATAGCACCATCATAATAGATAGATACATATATTAATTATGTTATCAGGGAATGTATTATTAATAATTAAAGCCCACCAAATGATTTAGTTTGAACGCTGCATTTTTGCTACATGCAGCTGAAGAGGATGGCATCATCCCAGTGATGTCATAAAGGCTGAGCTGGTGACTCAGCAGAGTATGTTAGGCCAGAGCTGCATTTGGATTTCATTCAATGCAGAAGGAAAATGTCTTCACTGAAGATGATTTTAATCTGTGTTCTCGTGGTATCTGAGGTTGGTGCTCTGCGCCTCCCTCTTCACTGGCGTAAAGCCCATCCTAAGAAAGCTGAGGAGGAGAAGGCTTTGGCATCAAAAGCCCAGGAGAAGGACGCCTATAAGCCTAACTTCCAGCTGGACATAGGAAACGTCGCCAAATGGGAAGGACATCTTAAGAAAGGAGAAGAGGAGGAGGAGGCCGTGTCATCCAAATCCCATCAGCAGCGCGCCTATAAGCCTAACTTCCAGCTGGACATCAAGAACATTGCCAAATGGGTGACAATAGGCGCAGCGATACTCCTCGTTTGCTGTTGCTTCGGCTGTTGCTTCTTACGGAATCTCTACCAGAAATACCGGGATAAAATTCCGTTTGAGAAAATTCTGGGAGCCTCCACCAAGCCCCAGGACGATTCCGACGATGTTGAGCAGGGAAGTTCAGAGTGACTCTGTTGGGTTGGGAGGTCGGAGAGATTGATGTCACCGGCGTTTGACGCTAATAAATAGGTTGCATTTAAAAATTGGAGGAATCTGTCTTTTATTGTCTTGTGCGTATTTTAACACTACTACAAGAATGCCGACTCTCAAGGCCGTGTCACGCAGACCGTGATTTTTATATAATAATAGGAAATAATATATAATAATGTATATTTCTGGTAAATGCATTATACATATAAATATCATTTTACTTTTGTTACAAGTGTTACAGATTAGCATTTTTTTCAGTACAATTTAGAAATGTTTCCATGCTGAAATATTTGCTCCTTTTTTTCCCCTACCATAAAAAACCCCGTCCGTGATCTACTCAATAACAATCGGCAACTTTACAATACGGGAAAAGAACCTTAACTGTCATTGAGGTTAAAATAATATTCATACAATAAAGATAAAGAGTTGAAGGGTATATATGTATCTTCTTGCACATAAAACACATACAGGATGTTGATCTTATCACAGTTTAATAACCAATAAAATATTACATATGTTATATGCCCATAAATTAAATGTATTGCCATTCAAAGGTTTGATAACGTTACGAATCAATGTGATTTTGACAGTCGGTACAGGCTTATATTTCTAGCTCACACTGGCAGTATAACTGATGAATACATAGAGCTTGATACCCTCATACCCAGCAAACATTCTGAGCTCCTAGAACAGGGGGACATCAGGCTTTTTTTTTTTTAATCCCGCTCCCGCTGATTTTTTGCCCAATCCCGCCCGCTCCCGCCACAAATGTGGCCAATCAAGCCCACTTCCTTACCTGAACTGCAGATTTCCCGCGCAGTCCCGCGCGGCTGCCCTCGAGTTGTTCCCTCACAGCGTCTCTTCTCTTGCTCCGCCCAGAAACACAGCGGGGTCACAGGAAGTGACGTCACATCACGTGACTCCGCTTTGTTCCTGTGCGGAGCAAGAGAGGAGACATTGTAAGGGAGCAGCGAGAAGGCAGACTTGCAGAACTGCGCAGGATTACCGGGACCCCCAGGTACAGTGCCTGACCGCCCGCACCCGCAAGATTTTTGCTGTCCTCTACATCAGGGTTAGAAAGAGACTGTTGCTTCCCCCCCAGGGCTCTGAATTAAGTGTTGTCAACCTCTATACAGGGGGAGTGGTAGTTTGTCATGTTCTCTCTCCCCACCTAGGAGCACCATAGGGCTAGCCCCGCCCCTGCACATTGCTAGTGTTTTGCGTGTGCATTTCTAGTCCCGCCCCTTCATCACAGCCTCCGCCTCTTTCTCAAGCGACAGGAGACGGGGAGCTCCAGGCTTCCGAACCCTTAGAATTTCCCAGCCTTGGAAAGACGGACAGAAGAATTTGGAATCCCGATGAGGGATTGTCCTTCCTAAACAGGGACACTTGGCCAGTACGTACAAGAATTGTTCTTTGTACCTAAATAGGATTACACCCTTGTCTTGTGCTATTAACCTATTTGTATGGCAGGAGAACGTCGCTAATCCCTTCTTACCAAACACACTCAATCCTCTTAATCCTCTTCCTCCGGTGACTTGTCGTATGCCACTAAAAGGAGTAACATCGCGCCAACAAAAACGAGGCATTAAATGAGTTTATTGTCCAAGAGAGTCTTTAACGAGTAGCAGGATATTGTGTCTAGACAAAGGCGAGTGTTCTGAATTTATTAGGGAAAGATCAATATTAATATTAATTACGTTATCCTGTTGTGATCTGATTTTCTGTGTCTATTCTGTTCTCGGGTAATGCGATGCTCCTAAGGACGCATCCAACAAGTTATATATTCCTATTCATAACTCTCCTGTCTGTTTTCGCCTGTTCTATCTTCTGAACAAGAGCTGTAATTATCTTTTGATTATCCTGTAATATATTCTCTGTTGTGCTCTACTACCTTATTATCATCACGCAAAATGATGCAAAATGATTTTCACTATTGTTCCATCCGCGCGGTAATGCGGACCTTTGGGAGCGGCTTCTATGTATACAGAAAATGTGATAAGAATTTAATGGGACCCAAAACACAATTAGTTTTACCCAAATTAGTGATCCACCTCGCCTAACGGCCAGTGTCTGTGCACTTTCGCATAATTCTTTAGCGACGTCGGGCCTAAATACATCCCGATAATACGTAATAATGGAGTCCTCGATATGCAGATCTGCATAAATTCATGCCTTGATGGGAATTTGTGCCACAAGAATTTGCATTGTGATGCTAAGCGCATGGTTAATCCTGTAAT
>VKOC01000001.1:423661-449651 GCA_009364415.1 Spea multiplicata
GGGGGCGGGGCTGACCGAGCTTCAAGATGGACGTGCAGTGAACTTGCTCCTCCACAATGCCCTAAACTACGCACGTTTCTCGGCTCAATCCCTCTACATCGCCGCGCTATCTGACTGCTGACAGCCCAGGCATGCCTGGCAGCACCCGCAAACCCGCAAAGAAGAAGTCGGTGCCTGCCATTTTTCAGAGAAAAGCTCCCGACTCTGTGCTTCCCGCGCTGTCCGCCATGGAGCCTGCGGGCCCCTCTGCCTCGGACCCGGTCACGCCATGTACGAGGCGCGATGTGGATGAGCTGAAGGACCTCGTCCTTTCCGTCAAGCAGGACCTCATGGACCACATCCATAACGAGCTCCGAGAACTGACGAGGGATGTGGCTGAAATTGGCTCCCGAACCGATGCACTCGAGCGCACGCAATCCACCATTCAGCATGACCATCACCGGCTGGAATCTGAGGTGGCCGCTCTACAACAAGAGGTACTTACCTTGCATGACGCGCAGGAGGACCTCGAGAACCGCTCGAGGAGGGCAAATTTTCGTTTACGTGGGGTCCCGGAGTCTTCACAAGATATACCTGCGGTCTTGCATCAAGTTTTCACCCAACTGCTGCCTCACACTCCCGCAGAGGAGATCTCCGTCGATCGGGCCCACCGGGCTCTTCGGCCGAAGCCCAAGCCTGGGGACCGGCCGCGTGACATCGTGGTCAAGCTCAGGGACTTCGCCCACCGGGAGTCCCTGATGAAGGCGGCGCGATCTACTACCTTACGGATAGACAACTCAGAGGTCCAGGTCTATGCGGACTTATCTCCGAGGACTTTATTACGGCGCAAGGCCCTCCGGCCTCTCACGGATCACCTCCGCTCTCATGGCGTGCCTTACCGTTGGCGGTTTCCTTTTGCCCTCCAGGTGGCCCGTGGGGATGTGTCGCGCTCCATTAAATTGATGGCGGAAGCTGACCTCTTGCTCCAGGACCTGGGACTTCCCGCCCTCTCTACCGGCCGCAAGAGAAGCCGCCAGGATCCTGGCCCCCATCGTGAGGGTGAGTGGCTTGTCGTCCCCCCGGCCCCGCAGAGGCGCAACGTCCGGGCCCCTGCCGACGACCTTGCTGCTGTCTGACGTGGAGCATCCGTGGCATCTTCGTTGGCTCTCTCCGCGGCCACCGTGTTGTTCTGCCGCCCCGTCTTCGGATGACGTGTGACTGTCTCCAGGGCCGCGTCTCCCGGATTTGTCCGCCGGCCTGACTTGCTCCGCTGGACTTGGCGTGCTTCTATCGGTGCCTCCCCCGCCGATTTCGTCTGTTCCCGTCTGCGGTCCTCCCGGATCTGCGGCCTGCGTCGGCGATTCTCGGTTGCTGGCGTCCACGTCTGCCGGCTTTCTCCGAGGGCCTTCCCGGGGTTTCCTGCCGGCGGCTTGACCGTCGCCGTCAGATCATCGCCGTTCTACGCTGGGGTCTTTGTGCCGGGGAGGCATGCCTGGACTCTGGGACAGCTAAGTCCGCCGTTTTGCGTTTTGTTTTATGTTTCTCACACTTTTTTTTTTTTTTTTTTTTTTGTTCATACACACGGCCGCTACTGGCCTCTATGTTGCGGGTTGCTGAGCCTTCTCTGCCGCCATTGTGACGGCTCTACACCGCACCTCTCGTCCATTTAGTCGTATTGAGGCCTCTTATGGCTGCCTTAATTGCATCACTTTGCTGGCACGATGCCGCTGTTATTTTGTTTATATTGTTTAGTAGAGGGATTGTTTATTTTTTGTTTATTGCTTTAGGGTAGGAGATTCCATTTTGGTGGTTTGTCATGCCTAGACCCCTTGGAGACCTTCATTGGTCTCTTGATGGCCTGACATCTGGGTCTTTGACTCAGTCGCCGAGTCAGTGTGGTGACTCGCCGGTCAGATTGCCATATCTCCGGCTGCATCTTAGTGGCCTGTTCTCATGCCTTCCTGTTCCTACCATTTCTACATATACGATTACCTGCATATGTGTGTGTTGGGTTTTTTGTTCCCTTCTTCTGCTTTCTCTCTCTCTCTCTCCCTTCCTTTTTTTTTTTTTTTTTTTTTTTTTTTTTTTTGTTGTTTTGTTTGTTCCGGGTACTCCTTTGTCGGCTGCCTCGCGTTCTCCTTTGTCGGCAACACTCTCCACGTCTGAATGGCGGGTGACCTCACAGTGATTTCCCACAACGTCAAGGGCCTGAACTCCCCGCAGAAGCGGCGCCTCGCCATGTCATACTACCAGAGGTATAGAGGGGACATTATCTTACTCCAGGAAACGCATCTTCGGTCTTCATATCTTCCGTCTTACTGGAGCAAGCACTATCGCACGCATCACCACGCCGCCCATCCTACCCTGAAGAAAAATGGGGTCAGTATCTTCCTCCGCTCCTCTCTGAGTTTCCACCTCCACTCGGTCACAGCTGATAAATGGGGCAGATATTTACTGGTGACTGGCCTGCTGCACTCCCAACCTACGGCCATACTTAATGTCTACGCTCCTTCCACGTCTGCTGCCTCTTTCTACACACACCTTTCTGACCTCCTTCTGCCGCTTCGGAAACACCGCCTCATAGTAGGGGGGGACTTCAACACCTTATGGGACTCACTTTTGGACAGGAGAGGCCCCTCGCCTTTGCTGCACCCTTCACCTAACTCCAAGCACCTTAAGGACTTCGCGAGGACCGCTGCCCTAGTGGACATCTGGCGGCTCCTCCATCCGAAAACCCTGGACTACACCTTCTACTCCCATCCCCACCAGTCCTACTCCAGGATCGATTACGTTTTTCTGGGCCAATCCTTGGCCAACTCGGCGAGATCGGCGACATTACATCCCATTACCTGGTCCGACCACGGAGCGGTGGAGTGTACCCTTCGCCTCACGGACGCTCCTGCAGGTCGGGGGCAGTGGCGCCTCGATGAATTCCTTCTTACTGATCCCCAGGTGGTGGGCGAGATTGATAGGGACCTGGAGGAGTTCTTTCATTTTAATGAGACACCTGAGGCGGACCCGCTGCTCATATGGCAAACTCATAAAGCATTCATTAGGGGCTCCTTTCTGCGCATCGCAGCCCGGCGTAAGAAACTCTATCAGGAAGCCTTGGACTCTCTCACCTCTCGTCTCTCCGTGTTGGAAACCCTCCACAAGAGTACGCTAGATGCCAAGGTCCTCCACGATATGATACAACTGAAGGGTGAAATTAACCTGCTCCTCAGCAAACGGGTCCTGCACTCTCTCAACGCCACCAAACACACATTTTTTGAAAAGGCCAACAAACCAGATGCGATGCTAGCCAGGCGTCTCAGGGCGCAAAGGAAAGCGCAGAACATCTCCAGGATTGTTGACGCCAACCAGCACTCCTGGGTTCATCCGACGGACATAGCCAACCAATTCGCTTTATTCTATCAAGACCTCTATGACGGCACCAAAGCCCCGGAGAATGCTCGCTCTCCTGATCACCTGCTTCGCTTTCTCGACTCTCTTCCTTTGCCATCTCTGCCTCAGCAGCATGTCACCTTGCTGTGTAGCCCTTTCTCCGAGGAGGAGGTCCGGGCCGCCCTGTCTTCAATAAAGCCCTCTAAAGCTCCGGGCCCGGATGGCCTTCCGGGGTCCTACTATAAAAAGTTCCAGTCGCTTCTTGTGCCTCGTCTGCTCCAGCTCTTCAACGGTTTTCTGTCAGGGGTCCCCCCGTCTGGTGAGATGTTGCGGGCCAAGATCATCGTCATCCATAAGGAGGGCAAGGACCCTGCCAACTGTGGCAGTTATCGCCCCATCTCCCTCATCAATGCCGACATCAAGCTCTATGCCAAGCTGCTGGCGACCAGACTGGGGTCGATCATTCCGATGCTGATTCACCCAGATCAAGTGGGTTTCATCCCGGGCAGGGAGGCTCCGGACAATATTCGACGCACAGTTGACCTCATTGAAACAGCTCGGCTCTCCCGCCAGGATTCCATGTTGTTGGCATTGGACGCGGAAAAGGCCTTCGACAGGGTCGACTGGACCTACATGTGGGCAGTCTTGAGGAGATTTGGCCTTGGGGAAGGGTTTATCCAGGGAACCCGAGCTCTCTACTGTCACCCGTCTGCTACTGTCGCCTTGATGGGTTGTGAGTCGTCGACCATCACCATACGCAATGGAACGAGGCAGGGGTGTCCTCTCTCGCCGCTCCTGTTTGCCTTGTGTATCGAGCCCCTAGCCGCAGCTATCAGGCAACATCCCGACATCACGGGCATCGCGGTCCTCGACACTCAATACAAGCTGAGCCTCTTTGCAGACGACATTCTCCTCACCCTCACCAACCCCCTCGTTTCGCTCCCGAATCTCTACGATACCCTCCGCACGTTCTCTCGTCTCTCAGGGTACAAAGTTAACGCCGCCAAATGCGAGGCTCTGGACATCAACCTGGGTGATCCTTTAAAGACTTTGTTGGCATCTAACTTCAAGTTTACCTGGCAACCCAAGCATTTGAAGTATTTAGGCATCCGCCTCTCTAGAGACTTTGCCTCGTTGTACCAGACGAACTTTCCTCCGCTTCTTTCTGCTCTGCGAGGTGAATTGTCGCAATGGTCCCGCTACCGCATCTCATGGCTGGGTCGTATATATGCAGTTAAGATGAACGTTCTTCCTCGCATTCTATACCTCTTCCGTGCGCTTCCTACTCCGGTCATCAAGAGTGATATTGTGCGTTTCCAGTCATGTATCTTTCGTTTTATTTGGGGCAACAAAAGAGCCAGGATCAACAGGGCCACGTTGTATAAATCCAAACTGGCGGGGGGCCTTGCTGTGCCTCACCTCTACCTGTATTATGTGGCGGCGAGAATCTCTCAATTGGAGGCTTGGTCCTTCCCTGCGCGCACTCTGCCCTGGGTCGATATCGAGCATAGCTATGTATTGCGCCACCGGTTGCCGCTCCTTCTCTGGTTGGATCCTCCCATGCCTCTACGCTCACCAGCTTTGCCCACTATCACAGCAGCTCTGGCTACGTGGCGCACCTGGCGCTTTAAGCTCCGCCTTCGGGGCTCTGTCTCGCAGCTCACCCCATTGCTTCTCCATCCCCTGTTTCCGGATGGCAACGACGTTTCCCGATTTCATTGGTGGCGGTCAGCTGGCCTCAGCAGGCTAGGCTCGGTGGTGAGGACTACCAAGATGCTAACTTTCCAGGAGCTCCGAGATTCCAAGCGCATCCCACCTGCCGAACTGTTTCGCTATCTGCAAGTCCGCCACTTTGTCTGCTCGCTCCTCGAGGGGCGTCCTATCTCTGCGCTCACCGTCTTCGAGAGACGTTTTCTTGCTGGCAGGAGGATCAAGGGCTCTATTTCAACGCACTATGCACACTTTATTGACATCACCTTCCCTCACCCTCCTTTGTACCGCGCGCTGTGGCATGCTGAACTTCAGAGGGAGCTCCCGGAGGATTCCTGGGACGCGGCAATTGCTAATATCCACAAGCTCACGATCAACACAGACACCAAAGAACGAGCTTATAAAGTACTCGCACACTGGTACATGTCGCCGGTGAAATTGTCGCAGATGCTCCGGATTCGCGAGGCCAGTTGCTTCCGGGGCTGCGGAGAGAGAGGCTCCTATCTTCACGCCTGGTGGTCGTGCGACCTGGTGCGCCCACTCTGGTCGACCTATTTTGCCATGCTGTCCACGGCTCTGGCCGCTACGATTGTCCCCTCGCCTGAGATTGCACTGCTCGCCATGGACGCCCCTGTCCCTCAGCTTCCTCCCGCCGCCCAGCGTCTTATTCACCGTATATGTGCAGCGGTTAAGCGCGCTCTGGCACGACGATGGAGAGGCCCGCCACCGGTTCAGGGCGAGATCACGGCATACATCTGGCACCTTATCACCATGGAGCTCATGACGGCCAAACTTAGAGATGAACTCCATAAATTCGACTGCATCTGGGACCCGTGGCTCTCCGCCTTCTCGGATACCAGGCCATCCGCCCCTTTACTTCGTTTATGATCACTGCTTGTGGCTCCCCGACAGCGGCGTCCCGATCTCCCTTTTTTTTTTTTTTTTTTTTTTCTTTTTTTTTTTCTTTTCTTTTCCTTTTTCTCTCTCTCTTTTCTTTTCTTTCTTTCTTTCTTCGCTAGTCCCTCCTTGCCCCCTTTTCTTCTTTTCTGCTCTTCGCCCTTTCCTCCCCTCCTCCTACCCCCTTGTGGCATGTATTGAAAAACACAAAATTGTTTTGGCGTCTTCACTGTTGCACTTCGCAGGGGTTATTCGACTTGTGTTACCGGGTGCCTCGCTCCCGGTCGTCCTCCTTTGCTCAACATCTTCTGCGTCTCTGAAGGGCTTAGTACTGCGTGTCTTAACACTGTGTGTTACTGTCATTGCATCCTTGTTACGCTATTATTGCGTAGTGTATGCTGCCCTACTGTGTTTTGCCTGTCGCCAATAAAGGATTTAAACAAAAAAAAAAAAAAAAAAAAAAAGCCA
This sequence comes from Spea multiplicata, assembly GCA_009364415.1. Classification (NCBI taxonomy): domain Eukaryota; kingdom Metazoa; phylum Chordata; class Amphibia; order Anura; family Pelobatidae; genus Spea; species Spea multiplicata. Next base: position 430,100 of record VKOC01000001.1, read on the forward strand.
TTGTCCCACAATATACTACGAGTAAAAAACCCCTATTGTCCTTAAGGGGTTAATGAAACTGAAAAAAAAATTAATAAAAAAAAAATATATAAAATATATATATATGTGTGTGTGCAAAAATAAAAATAAAAATGTGTGTGTATTCTTACATATTGTTTTATAAAGCACCGTAGCGCTATACAATATCTATCTATATATATATATATATATTTAAGTAGCTGCATCTGACCCATTTTTCCACTGGGTGTCTGAGAAAACGAAGTCTAATTGCACGATACCGAGACATGACGACGGACACATACAATTGTTCTGATCTGCAGCTGAAAGGCAGTTATGCGCGAACGTGCATTAATGCCAAATCTCACATTAAATCAAATTAGGATCTCAGTGCCTCTGTACCATTGTGACTCTGCTAGACTTTCATTCATAATCCCCCTTTCCCGTGACATTGTAGTCTGTCGACGGTTCCCTCTGCCGGTAGATGGCAGTGCTATAAAACTCCTTAACTTTACATAGTGTATCGACATTATAGCAAATACTGTACTTTCGCAAAAATCAAGAAACATATATCCTTTCTATGTACAATAAAAATTCTGTTATAAATTCTACTAGTCTACCGCCTTAAGTTATATGCGATTTTTCAATGCGCGGGCCCAGCGTATGAATGATACCTGTTATGAAGTCAGTGTTCCGGAAGATGTCATAATAGAATAATATTAGTTTTATAGCGCTACACTTCCAAAGGTTTTCTGTTTGATCAATGCTGGTGATAATATCCTCTATGCCCCTGTTATTTGCAATTTTACTAAAAGCAGCGTTATGGATATTTTTATTGTATAACCACATTTTGCAAATATCGGATATTACCGGTATACTCCATGTCATAGCTGGAACGTAAATTGTGTTTATATTTCAAATGATTTACTGTTTCAAAACTCTGTTAATGTATTCGGTGCCAAGCAGAGCTCAGGCAGTATCAGCAGGGAGGATTTTCAGCAGGTTCATGTCCGTACCTGGGAGCTACCTGGATTTCACCATTACCTGGCCTCCTGGTCATGGCCAGTTGGCGAATTGGTTCCTTCTAACAACAACCTGGCAAGACAGCCATCAATATCTTTCCCTAAAAGCCAGCTGGAGAATGGCATGTGCTCCTCAGCATGCAAACTGAGTGATGGCCCAAACTTGGCTGTGCTGGTCAGAGATGCATTTACCATACATGCTACCCAGGCCTGACCTAGGACAGCGCCCCCCCCAGCCTTTCCTGCATTAGAAGTTACACTGTGACTTTAAGACACAGAGGGTCGGGATATGACATCATATCCCAGTGCTCCATGTCTTAAAGACACATAGCCCCTTTCTAATGTAGTCTATAAAGTTTGTGTGGAGCTCAAAAACCTCCTCTGTAACCGTCCCATTGAGCAGCGGGACCCCGAGGAGCTTGATCACCTAAGAGGCCTAGGCCATGGTATGTCACTTGGGCAAGTACATTTACATATAAAATGTTGGCTGTCCCAAGTATCCCAATTATTTTCTGTAATAAAACACCCCCCAAAAAATGTGTGGCAGACATCATGCTCATTGTGCATTGTCCGGACATCTCTAAGGTACATTTGCCAATAGGACTGGTCATTAATCCAGTTCTAGTCATCACTAACATATCGCCATGGTGCTCTCTCATTATAGATGGGATAAAAATGCCACCACATCATCATATTTGTACAGAGATATGCAACATGTGATCAACATGACTGCTACGTCACTCATTTATCGTCTATGTGTGGCACCGTAAAATACTCAAAAAACAAAAACACAATTGGAATCCTCACCATAATACTCAGTTTATCCATGTCTCAATAGTAATCACTGAGTAGAGGTATATGAGTCTGTTCCAGGGCAAGGTTGGGTGTCACACAAAATAGATGTTCCATGATGGACATCCTGTAGGACCAACCTACCAAAGTAGTCATAATAATGATAATATTGGTCTTAGTTTATGGCATTTGACTATATGTGTAACCAGAGAGCTGGGGGATCAACTTTGAGGGTCAAGGACCTTTTTTTTCCTTTAATTTTCACAGATCTTTCATTGCCTGCTTCCTCCTGGTCTACAAATTGCTATGGACTCATAACTTGCTGTCTTGTGCATCCATGTGTGTGTAATGGAGCAGAAACTGGGAAAGTCATCTGCTCTGATAGATCGCTAATCTTCTTTTAGAGCTCTCATGCCCTGTCGATGGGCAAGTTGAGAGATAAATAGAGGTGGAGGGCTATCAAAAAATGTGGACAAAACCTCCCTTTGTAACAAGAAAAGTAAATCACTGGAAAGTGGTTGTCGCTATCGTGGAACTTTTCAATTAATCAATTAACGGTTAGGGCGCTAGACCAGCAAAGCCTATAAAAAAAGATGAAATCAGGTCTACAATGACTTAAAAAGGTGTTTCATCTTCTTATAGATTTTATGGTTAAGGCACCAATATCTTCTAATGATAGTTTTATCATGAAATCTAACAAATAAAAAATAATAATAGCACAGAAGCTATTGACGATTATAACCAGGGAGGGGGGCAATTTTAAACCAGGATAAAAGCCTGGAAATGGCCCTCTATTATTTTTTCCCCATTTAAAGCAAAATAAGAACTTATTTATTTTTTCTTCTTCTGCTTTGAGACCAACAGACATAGAAACATAGAATTTGATGGCAGCCATTGGTCTCATCTTAGATTCAGGAGCCATATGCCAATCTCATGCATGTTTAAATTCCCTCAATCTATTAACCACGTTCTCAAGTAGTTTAGAATGTTTAGCTTTAGTGTTTTGTTTTGTTTATTCTATATTCCATCCTTTTTAACTAGCTTTAAACAAAAATGTGTCCTTTCCCCTGCTACCCTTTTAAAAAAAGCGCTGCAGAATATGACCGTACGATAAAAAATAAAATAAATAATAGTAATACAGAAGGAAAGTTTCATTGCTTCTTTTCTTTTATGTTGCTTTTGCATGCAAGTCACAAAGTGGATAAACGTAAAGTTCCTTTAGAGAGATATTGTGGTGGTCGATCTACGTCTAATGTTTGCAGCATAGCTGGCAACAGCCCCTAATTTTGCAAGGGCAGTCCTGAAAGTCAGGCTTGTCCTTCAGTATGTCTAAAATATAGCTTTCAGCAATGCCCTCCAGACCTCTCAAGTAATGCAGGCAGCAGAGCGTTTCCAGGTTTTATTTCCTAAAAACAAAAGCGAAACACTCCGTATTTCTACATCCGACGGTGTTAATCGAATCTCGCAGTTTCTCTCCGCTTAATTCCTCAACTTGGCCAGCAGCGATGGTCAATATCAATAAACCCCGGTAATTAGCAGAGCTGGACGCATTTCGGAGATCGGCCCCAACTTATATTATGTCGTTTCCAACATCCCGCAGTAAAAACAGAAGTTATCATACTGTTGGTATTTTTCAGATCCTCTGTGTTTATTATAAAGCGCGCGTTGGAAACGCCGGATTTTTGTAAACCCGGTAATTTGCTTCTGTTGTTTTCTCAATGGACTCGGAGTGGCACAAATCCCCTTAAATGTTTAATTCATTCAGGTAGGTAGCGCTTCATAGTTGGCCAGTCCACTGATTAATTATATTCATTTGCATTTTTTCAATTATAGGTAAGCAAACCACAGAGATTCCCCCGGGCGCGCTGAGTTTTATTCGACAAATTCCGACATTTTAAAATTAATATTATTTTTCCAATACAGATTTCTTAAAAATAAATAAATAAATAAAAATATTTATTTATTTATTGGCGCTGCTCACGGTTTCATACATAAAAAAAAAAAAAAAGTTGCAGAAGTTAAGCTTTCATGCGGACCACCGGAAAACGACTGCGTCGGATTACAATGGTCCCATTAATTTAAAAAAATGGCAGCGTGCAAATTTGACTCAAATTTAAATCATTGATTGAACGCCCGAGCTTTACTTGTGTTGGAAATAATTGAGCAATAAAAGATGCGGATGGCATATGTACTTGTATGAATTGAAGAACAAACATTATTACGTTTCATAAACAATGAAAAGAGTCGAGATGATTAATTGGAGCGAGCTGGGCAGATATTGGGAGATGTTGTTCAAGGAAGGAGTTAGGACTATATAAATCTGAATTAAAAATCTTTTTCTGCCCTTTAGATTGGTCACGGCTTGGATCCGGCTCAAACAGTTGCAAATTGCTTGTTCCTGCCAAGATGTGCAGCAGGAAAACAACATTTCGCCACCTGGCAGCGTGCGCGACAAGCCAAGAGGAGGTTCTCCATTCAACCAAATGTCTGCACGACCTCCATTATGGCTGAAATAATATAATATGTGGAGGCAGGGCGGGCTTAAAGGGAAAGTATCATGGAAGAATGCATATTTGTTGGTGTAAGCAAAGAAAATTGGGTTTTTGGTTTGTATTCACCCAATTTTATGCAGCAGGCACGGAGTAGCCATCTGGAAAACTGGGCAAATGTCCGATGGGCCGGCGCCATATGGCATGGGCCACCTACCGTTACTGTTGCTCACGTGGCAGACTCGGCACTTTAATGTCCGTCCAATGGCTGGATAGACACTGCCACAAGCTACACAAATGTAAGAGTGTAGTGTATGGCATTTAGCGGCTAACGAAGGTCCTTTCCCTGATTAAAGTGAAATCAAGGGCAGGGGCTTGCTGCGCACGAGCACGGGGGTCTGAATACTGACCCCATCTACAGTGTTCATCAAGAAAGCATTGGAGCTGACTGGAGGTGAGTATATCATGCGCAGGAAAACATGTTCGGCCAAACACTTCTCCCGTACGCAGAATAGCTGGAGAGTAGGGAAACGGTCCCCGGCATCTTGTTTATACGCGTGTATATAATGTAAGAAAGTACAAGGTCATATTTTACAACCGACATAAATGGCATTCTGTCTGCGGAATATTGATGAAAGGTTAAGTCAACTTCCTCGCATTTCAACTAGGAAAATTAGATCTGAAAGGAAATTTTTCCAAGGCCTGACCTTGGCAAGGGAATTTTCTCATGGCAATCTTAAGGAAGATTATTTATATTGCATAATTGGGACACATCACAACGCAGGCTGTACGGAACGACAATCAAGCGTAGGATCAATCAACGTATCGATCCAACATAATGCCGCTGATGGTTACACGAGCGGCCTCGCCAATAATAAATGAGACAGACTCGGTCCTGCTGTACTTCCAGAATTCCGAAATCTTAAGAGAAAAGTTGTCCGTTGGATATTCTCCAATTAAGCAGCTAAAGGAACCCTTCCAATTATACATGTTCTCCTGCTACAATCATCATTAGATACAGCCACGAGCTTGAGTCAGCCATATTTTCTCTTCTGTATTTCCTCAGTCTGAATTGCCTTCATCTCGTTTCGTTTTCATTACTGACATCTTATCATTTCCTTTACTTTTTTTTTTCTTCCTCTGTTCTCAACTTAGAATTTTGGCCTTTGATAAGGTCACCGACTGTTCCACACAGAATACTTACAGTGTATTTTAATGGTCCATTAAAGTTCGTCCATTGTGTCTCGAAGCTTAAATAACCTTTGATGGCGATAGCTTCAGGTAGAACAGAAGGTACAGAAAGGTAACTTCACTCATATTTCTGAGTAATTGTCAGCGGATAATTACTTCTCCTGTTCATCTAATCATTTTTGCACTTTTATTTGTTATTCGGTAAGTTACCAGGAAGACATAAGCCAATGCAAATAGCCTTATGGAGCCTCTTCTAATTGGGACGGGAAACATGTTCTTCTCAAGTGGGGAAAAAAAAAGAGCTTTTTAAGATTATCACAACCAGTACAGAACATTTAGTAATGCACTAATTGCAAACACTTATTAGAATCATAATACTCTATTTAAAATGCAGACCTAATCTGTTGCCATGCTAATAAATATTCCAGCAAAATCCACCAAGAGAAAAGGAAAACAAAAGCCGTCTGCTTGTTGTGTCTAATTTACTATGTGTTAAAGGCTATGAAAGTGAATACGAAAAATAAAGGAAAATGGTTAAAAAAAAAAAAAAAGGTGATCGAGAGTTTCTTACACATTTCCCAGTTATTTTGGAAGTAAAATACAAGTGGCTTCTATATGTAATATGGCGGCCAAAAAAATATTTTTGTAGCAAGGAAAAATATGAAAAAAAAGTAAATAAAATATTACTAATGGCCAGGGGGAAAATTTTGTTTTAGAGGAGGTGGTTTGACTAGGAGACAGGGCTTCACCAAGACTTCTTGTGTGACCTCTTGAGCTATTGCTTGTTATTTATGTGATTGAGTAAGACATGGCGTCCTTCTTTCCTAGGGATTTGGGTCCCAATGAGGGACTGGACGTGTCTAGTAGTATTGTTTCGCCCCATTAGTTGTGTGTACTAGGTTTTGATAATGCCCCTTGATGTTGACAGAGAAAAGCATCCCTCTCCCTCAACATTGGTGGTCCAAGAACGAGATACCTTAGTTGGAGGAGGTATAGAGGCAGGGCAAACATATCCCCATTCACGGCTTAGCTATGTTGTAAAGTGGCCGGGTGGGCTGGTCAGGAATATGATCTGGTATTGGACTAGGAAAGGTGATATATATATATATATATATATATATATGGCAGGGTATTCATGTGTAAAGCGTCTTTAAAGAAGTGGGGATCTGGCCAATCAGCATTTACAAGGGGAGGGACAAGCATTAGATATATAAGTGTACTGATGCCATTTTAACGTGTCAGTAACGGCAGTTACAGACTGATGGGAGTTGGAGTGTGACACAGTGACAGTTAGCAAAGGCTGAGATGGATGCTCATTACTCATACACAATACTGCGAGTTAATAGTTTATTTTGGTGCAGAAAATGTCCTTTTCTGTGGTGGATTTGAGAAGCTGTAGTGACTGCTGTCATGATTACACGGTCTGCGGCAGACATTTTTTTCCCCAGTTCCTGAGTGCAGTTTGATGAAGACGGTCGGCCATTTATTCTGCCGGAAATACCTGTAGTTTGTGGACAAGTCATTTTTTTATTATCTCTCTATCATGCCATCTATTATTCTTCATTGATAAATAAATATTGGTGAGAAAATATGTATTTTAATATATAATATTGGGGAGATTTACAATATCTGCCAGTGTCTGCCTGCCCTGGCCCAGTGCCCTACTACTACTGCAGCTGCTGCTGCGCCTCTTTGACCGTCCTAACTCTGGGGGGAACTTTTTTGTCCAGAAAGTGTCTCACCCGTTTGGAACGCCCCCCAAACGTTGTTTTTTCAAATACATAAATATCCTCCAAAATGTACGGCCGGAAAACAAATTTAATTGCCGGAAATATTAACAATATTTCTGAGTGTGCAGCCGCTCCCTTTGGTTTGTGTATATAATATAAATATATATATATATATCTTTACACATATAGATATATATATATATATATATGAGAGAGTGTGTTTCATACAGGGGTTACAATGCATGCCTTCCAATTTAAAACCTTAAATAGTTGCCAAGTCTCAACAGAGAGAGGAATCACGAGCCGTGTGTCGGGTCTGTTTGGGAGGTGGACGTGTCAGCGAGGTCTTTCGGGGCAGCATGGAGAATAATGTGCAGTGTTTTAGAAACGGATCCTATTAAATATTTGAAGTTTGGAGAGGCTTCTCTGTCTTTTGGATGTCAAAGCAAGCCCTGGGCCGTGAGCTCGGGGTTACAGCACAGCGTGAAAGCTGATGTGGTCAATGGCGCTTTCTTCTGTAAAGCAACCGAATGACACGCGGACCCCCGCTGCGCTCCATCTAACAGGCAGACAGAGTGAACTTAAAAACAAGTTCAGAGAAAAAGAGCCGACTTAACATCACGAATCAATACATTCCTCTTTTTTTTGACACTTTTTTGGAAGGTCACTTAAGTAATGATATGTTTCAATTGCATAATCAAGTTGCTAGTGATTTTTCCTTTAGATGCTGATGGCGTTCCTCTAAACTTCTAGCTTCCTACAGGATTAACTGCTCCTTTGATCCACCGTTTATCAAAGAGAAACAGATATTAAGATGATCAGTAATTTTTCCGTAGCCATTTCTTTGATGAAATACACTACAAAAAAATAGAAATTCAGATATATATATATATATATATATATATATATATACAATATATATAACAATACGCAGGAATGTATGGGAGGTGGGATTTGGTCCTGGTGAAGTCAAGGAGACCATGATAACCATGGATGACGTGGGACTAACCACCAACGTATACTAAATAAGTGTGAGGAGTGGGAAGGGTAGCTTTTTCAATTTTGTAGGTTGAAACGTTTCACGTCACCTCAACTCACCTCCAACTAACACTTTAGTAAATATACCCCACTCACCTGATCTAAGGAATGGTCCATGGTCTAGTATAACATCTACTGAAATGCCCTCCATGAACCTTGTTGCTACCTATCTCTGTCTTTGGTGCCCAACATTCAAAGAGTATTCAAGTCTAAATCATAACTTTTAAACATTAACCCAATAAACCTCTCTTTTTAATACCCGCTCCAAGGTATTATCTGCTTAGTGAAATCTAATAGATTGTCCTCCATGAACCTCGTTTAAGTCTTTCTCTGCCTGTAGTGATCAACATGCTCAGGGCATTCAAGTCTAAATCATGCTTTCAAAAATGGCCTAATAGACTCATTTTAATATCTCAGACTGAGAATAGCTAAAATGAACCGAAACCGGATTAAGATTTCGTAACGCTCAATGCAGAGAACCAAATTGCCCTAAACTTGCACCTTTACACTTAACTTACAATGCAGAGGGGAACAATGTTTAATTACTTGGACTCAAATGCATATTGATTTGCGCCAATTTATAATTCTACATTTTAAAATGTATAACCCAAAAAAATAATATGTTAAAATAAATAAATAAAAATAAAATAAATAAAAATAATGTTAAAAAAAAAACATTTAACAAAGTCTTCAGACGGGGAAAGAATAAAACCAAATTATATTGATATATTTATAGACAAATCATGTCTGAAAAATTACAATTCAGTGAAGTAAACGGACAGGGAATTACGCAGCTGTGCCCAGCAGAGATTGTTGGAAAACTAAGTATGATATCCGAGGTTTTTTTTAAGTTTAATTTTGCTCTTTTTAACAATAAAAAAAAGTATGTGTGCTCCAGCGTGCGGCTACTTAATTTATGGATTCGCCTGCAAAATGTATCCCCCTAATTTGTTATTTTTATAGATTCGACCCCATTAGAGGTGTGCGTTCTATATAAATCCTTGCTCGTTTTTGTCCTGCTGTTTTTTCATTAGGGCCTCCATCCCTGCTCACATTAAAAGCCATCGTTCATGTATCATTCAGCCATGTGAACGATTACCAAATGTCTTTCAGTTGTCAGGCTAATGAGACCAGGAAATGAATGAGAAATGGATGCCTCTGTCTCCCGGGACGGACCAAAGTGATTTTTATCATCTCTTGTACAATATAATTGTATCTCAAATGCATACCTTGGTGCTTCAACGTGTCTGCCTTTGACATGCTCCCCTAAAGATGGGTATGTTAAATTACATTAAAAGGCATATTTTCTCATATACATTTATATATATATATAGTATAGAGAGGGGAGAGATACAAATATGGATAGATATAGATAAATGTATTATTTCAAATAAAAATGAAGGTCCTCTTGACCCCTTATTAACCAAAAGGGGTGACGATGGACTTCCTGTCCCCCTGCCCTGTGTATGGAGTTAAAATACATTGACCCTATAGAGAAGAGCAGACCCCGCTGATCTCCCATCCTGGTACTTGTGGGTTGAAGGGGGTGAAGTTGTCAATGCTAAAAAAAAAAAAATAACAAAAAACTTAAATATAAGAACAATCACATAAATAGCTCACCCCCTACCCTGCCCTCGCCTGGTATGGTCCATCCAGTGTACCCAACGGGTGAAAGGAAGATGGACAGTGAAAATCTTTGGCTAAATGATGTTTTCAGCTTATCTTTGGACATCAAACGAAGCCGTCGGACATGATTGAAAGGGGCTTTTGGAAAGAAAAAAAAATGAAGCAAAGCTAGAAAATAACAAAAAATAAACACTCCAATGGCATCCAATATTAAAAGGCCCACCGGCTGCCCTGGAGCACGTTTAAATAGTCACATGTACCATTGAGAGGGGCAATTATCCCTCCCAACATAGATTAAAGGGGGTTGCATGTTTATTTGTATTTATTCTGTAAGCACATGTGATTTATTATTCAACACACAAGCTTTAAGGTGAATATGCAAGTCTCTTTGCGAGTGTTAGCATGCATGTCTGGTCAGCTGCGTTAACCTCCGACTTTAACGCCCCCTCAGCTTCTTGGCGAATACACCCCAGGGAGATATGTAGTGAGGGGCGATCCAGATCACTGGGATTTATTTCTTCCCGCTATACTCCGCTTTAAAGGAACGGCGAAGCCTTATCGCTGCAAAACCTTTGTTTGCAACAATGGCTAATTTGTGAAATTGATCCCTGATACTGCTAGAGTTCTAAACAGCTGTGACAAACTACACGGCTTCTAAAATGTAATTATATGGTTTGTGTCTTGATTAAGACAGGCTGATTGCAATATAGATTCCATTAAATAAATGTGAATGATTGGAACTCACAGGCATCCTTATAATCTACAATTTAGCCTATCCTCAACTTGACAATGTCGCTTTACGCACACGCAAAACAGAGCCCGAGCTGTCAGGAAGGTTTTAATATCGTTTTTAGGCAATAGGTCCCTATGTTAAGCGGTGGACATTGGTAGCTTAATGAGTTAACATCTGAAGGAAAAAGATAATTGGACCCGAGCTACATCTTAACCTGAAGTATCCTTACAAAACACTACCAAGCGTCATCATTTATGAGCATGTATCTCATGTCATTTTTTTTTTTGCCTCTCTGGCGCTAAGGGGTTAATCCTTACCAAAAAAAAATAATAAAAAAAATAAAATTAAATTAAAATATATATATATATATATAATATGTAATATATATATATATATAGCGCCATCAATTTTGACATTAACCGGTCTTCAGCAACCACACCTTATTAGTGAGTTTGGCTGTTTCTCACCCAGTTTAATTCTTCCTACGCAGCCTCAATTAATTATTGTTTTTTCCAACCTACATATTACATTGATGATCATTAGCACCCGTTTGGTATCATTATTGAATCGTACGTCTAACTATAATCCTGCAAAATCCCTGACTTTTTGAAGATAATGAGTCACACGAAATGTCGCTTTACCTTAGACTTTTCTTCTGTCCACTCACTAAACGATAAATATAAACTATTAACGTGTCTATTTTTGAAAGCATTTTACAGCTTTTTTTTTTTTACACCTGCCTAAAACTTTTGCACCGTACTGCATATGCCGAATAAATACATTTATCAAGTATTATGTATTATCTTCTACAATTAGCAGTGATATTAGGCCTGACCCAAGGCAGCACCCCCAGCCATAAACGAGGTCATACCCCGGCACGTGGTAATGCATGCTCGGCAAACGGAAGAGTTGGGGAGATCAGAGATTGAAACCCTTTCTTTAGCGCGTTAATTTGTTTTTTCTTGAACTTTTCGCCTTTGTAGGGTTCACATATTCTGTAAATTATTGCCGAAAACTGTTTTTTTTTTTAAAATTTACATGGATTGGTATCAAATGGTACAATTCAAATATTTTAGACAATTGAGACAAGAAGGACTAAACAGTAAATTTAATAAATTTATGGTAACATTTGTGGGCTTCTGGCTGAGAAAATGGGAGTATTGGTCCTGTAACATAGAGTTAACCCCTTAAGGACAGTGGGCGGTCCCTAAACCCCCTTGAAAACAATGCAGTTTTTGTCATTAAGGGGTTAAATTATTCCTGTTCTATGTACCAAGCAAGGGTGTTACGTCTTCGTGCAAAAGCAATAAAACAAAGCAAGAAGATTGATAACGGAGACTTAATGTCAGTACCAAGAAAAGGGGAAATTTTACTCAAGAACGAGAGATTATCGAATTCGCATTACACCATTAGCATCCTGGGTAGCGTTTACAACGTGCGCATGTATGCACGAGGCCGCCATGTCAGTCAGTGGGAAGGAGCCTGCTATATGAAGGAGAAAGATTGGGCTGACAACAGCATAAATCACGGCACACGCTAATAAAGCTCTTTCAGGTATGATAAATGTTTCAAAATAAAGCTGGCATTTCGTAATGCTAGAGCGAACAACTAAGCCATTAACAAGGCTTATAGCGGGGGGCCGCGCAACTCCCCTCAAAGAGGGCCGCAAACAGGCCCGGGAATTCAGCGAATCCCTGGCGGTAAACAGGCGGTATACTGAATTCTAATCAAGCTGGGATGTACAAAAAGTATTTTCCGCTTAAACTGATATTACCAGCAGTCTCCGTTTTCTTTGTGCAATTGTTAAAAACTTTGGCATAGATACCTGATGCTGTATAATAGAGATAATGTAATATATGTATATATACATATATATAATATGAAACAATTCATGATGATTTGATATTACCATTTATTATTAGTATTATTAGTATTATTATTGCTTTAGGCAAAAATCACTTATATAACTCTATGAGATGAGTTTATTCACTAAACAGAGAGATAACAGGAGAGTTGTGGGTTCAAGGACACCTTAACATCACTATACATAATGAACGTCCATCCCCCAATGGGCTTCTGCTGAGGGAAGAGATTTTCTGGCCCTGTATAATGTACTGTTTAATCAGTACTGTTTAATTTCAAAGTCTCCTCACCGTGAATAATGAAGTGAGAGAGTTGATACCACAACTCTTCTGCAAAGTCTCCCTTTAGTGCTTCACCAATTACCATTGGAGCAGAAACCTTGGAGTATGATCACCATACCTGGGAACTTCTGGGCTCCGGCTACCCGGAGCCTTCCCTTGCGGAACGTGGCCAGGACTGCACATTGATGTCAGCGGGTGGTCCCGCTTACTTTGGTGGGCGGTCCCACTAACGTCAGTGGGCAGTTACACTGACGTTAATGGGAGTTCCCGCTCATGTCGGGGGCGTTCCTGCTGACGGCAGCGGGAAACACCCCCATTTTCAGAGGAAATAGGCGGGGTGTGTCAAGACCCAAGACCCCGCAACCCGGAGGATTAGGGTCTTGACCCAGTGAACCGGAGGAGCAGCGCTCACCCGGCAATTTCCGGGTCAAACCTGGAGAGTTCCCAGATATGATGATCACTCCAGACCCACCATTTAACTATCTGGGACAAAATACCTGAAAGTCCCACCACAAGGTCAATCCATCTTCTTCTTGTATTATACATATACATATATATAATAAAAATATATCAGATTTGCTGGCCTTCTTCAGGTGGAACTGCATTAAGAACTTTAAACATCAGCTATGAGTTTATTTTATTAATTTCCAGTCCAGGAAAAAAAATAGATCTACCTTTTTATAAGCTATTCAAACAATGCTCAGGTTTTATTGAAAGTTCTCCAATGGACAAATGTAGTAGAATATCTTAGGGTTTAGCCACCGTTATTTTTTTTTTATATGCTTATTAACGACCTTGTCAAAGGCATGGAAAGTCGCATCTCATATTTATCTAATTATACAAAAAACAGGTGCAATAATAAATTCAGGATGTTTTATCCGTGTAGAGTGACTTTGGTAGGACATCACTTTTAATGTACGCTTGCATCATAAAATGTAAAAAAAAAAATAAATTAGGTTACGAAAGGCTCAAGCCAACAAAATTAAACTTGCAGATAAAGGAGACGTTACAGGAAAAACGGCCACAATATTTTTATTAAAGGCCTTAAAAAAAACATAATCTGAGTACACGCTTTTCAAGGTTAATGTTACATGTACCAAAGTACCGCAATACATACTAGAACTGTACGGTATGTTGCAAAGAACCATCTCCACCATCCATTGGTGGCATGTCCCAAAAGTCTTTGGCACAACGACAGCTGCTTTATCTGCTTAAACGCTAGCGCTACCTCTACTACATTAAATATTTTGTTTATGTTAAGTTTATGACCGATTCACTTTATGTGTTCTGTTTAGTCTTCAAGTTTTCCATCCTGATTCATGTCAAAAAAGGTAAATCCTTAACAAGTTCCCCGAAGTTAAATTATAGAAAGGTGTACTTTCGCATACTCGCGCATACGCACATACGTACACTATGACATGCACCCAATCAATAGTATAAATCAATTCCGGCAATTTTGTTTACAAAAATAGATGTACAGATCAACACTTTCAAGTCTTGTATGTGACTGTCCTTTTCCATAATAGCTTGACTTTGGGTAGCAGGACTGACAGCCCCTCATCAATCAGTCTGATGAACATTTCATTGAAAAGTGTCTGATGATTCTCGTTTTTGCTATGATTTATGTACTATACGTTACCGTCTTTTGGTAGCTTCTTCGTGAAATGATAAGACACGCGCACGCAGGGGTGGCAAAGAGCATACGAGGAAAGGAAGTTAAGACCAAAGTCCCTCTGGGTCTACAACCTTCAGATGACCCTTCTCTTACCCTTTGTGCGGTTTCTCTGACATCTTGACAGATTTAATAAGTACCCGGGAGGCACCACAAGAAGATAAAAAGAACGAAGCAACCCATCTCGCTTTTCTAAAATGCTGCAGAATACATTAAGAGCCAAACAGAAGCACAGCTGCCAAACTAAGGTAACGCAAGAAGCCATCAATCCTAATTCCCAAACCATATAAAGCAGGCACCAAATGAGCCATAGATCTCATTCTCTGCGCTAGATTATTTGGAAAACCTCGAAGCCAAGCTTTTCACAAAATGCAAGACAGGGCAATGATAAGGTCAGGCCAAGCATAAGCGGGGAAAATAATGTTTGTTCCTTTGAGTTGGTAGAATGCAAAATTAATTACTGATGCAGATGAAATTTGGAGTTACTTACCATGGTAGAATCCCGGCTTCCGTTCCCGAAAAGGGCGCTTTCAGCACAGGAGGGAAGTAGGTCGAGGGAAAGTTGACTATCCCTGCCACCAGCTATGACATCACCTGCTACTTCATAAAAGGTATTGAAAGTGCTCTGCACTCCAGTCTAATTTCCGAGAGATACAGAAGAGAGAAAGATTAAGAGTGTGAACGATAGGAACGCGGAGGCTTCTTCAGAAGAAAAGCATAAAGAAAAATAGGCATGTGGGTTCCAAATAATAATAAAAAGAGTAATAATTAAACTAAATAAATTCTATCCTAGGATTTGGAATTGATCAATCGGTATTACACAGCACAAACGGATATTTGGATTAAGTAAGAATTCCTGAATCCACAGTCGAAATGAGACTGTTTGGCTTAGATTTCTCGGGGCTGTTATTTTTTGGGTGGAATAAACAGACTCATATTTTATTTTTTTTTTGTCAAAAAAAAGTGTGATGGTTTATTGGCTCCTTCGAGAGGAGCCAGGGACAAGGGCAGAGCATTTTGACCATTTTAAGAGGCAGCTGGTGATGTCATCACTAAGGATGGGTGAAGATTTATTATTACCGTATATATATATATATATTTTTTTTTTTTACAGATTAATCAAAATGTATTGAAATGCCAGCATGGGATGATTTATATACACATTAACTCATATAATAAAAATAAAATATGGGCAACATAAAATAAATTGATTATGTAACAATCAAAATATATAAACCAACAAAATAAGCATTAAACAAAATATATTTCTGGATTCCAATGGCATTCACCAACATTCAGGTTGCATTAAAAATACCTATACGATTTTTCTTTTAACATTAACTATATCTTAAAAAAGGTACGTTCACCCATCCATAGGCAACACATGGATTTTTATACTGATCACAAAACCAGTTACTGTATAAATAGGAAGTCTAAAATGTATAAAAAATTCTGGCCAATCGAGGCAAGTAAGGATCGGGGATTTTATTAAGATTTACATAACCTGCAAACCGATTTGTGCCATGTTTAGACACATAGTCACAAGCAATAAGACATTATGCCTAATAGATTATTGTCTAAAAGCTAAACTCATTTCAATTGTAAAAATATTACAATTTATTTAAAAATATCTAAAAATAGAAGGTAGATATCATCTCTCATTATTATTTTATTAATAGCAATTAAAAATATTACAATTGAAAAATTAAAAATAGAAAATTAGATGTGAGTCACCACTCAAAATGTAGTTCAGAAACAGTATTCAAATAAAACAATTAAAAATGGAGACCCGGCAAAACAAAGTATAAATGTTTAATAGAGATATGTATTTGTTTTAAAAAAATAACAGAGTTGAAAAATATTGGTAGGATTTTTTTTTACAGAACTCCTTGTCGAGAGTATGTCTATTATACGTTTTTGACGTTTTATGTACCACTAATACATAATTTCATTATACTTGTATTTACAATAAAATAAAAACATTCTAAATACATACCCAGACTCATGTAATAATAACACAGTATAATATTAAAAAAAACACATTTACATTTTTTTTTTTTAATTTATCGCAGGAAGTACATTTATTAGCAAGAATATTCTACCCTCTATAGTTTAATATTATTTTTTTTTTCTTTTATGTCCAGTCGCGTAAAATGGGGTAATAACTGTGAAATAACCCAAAATTATCATACACTTATTTATATTAGTATTTATACAAAAAATCAACTAAATAATTGAAAACATTTAACTTTTAATAAATGTTCATATAAGTCGAATCATTATATTGAATTGTTATTTTTTGCACCCACTCATGATATAACAATTCCGTGGTTTTTCTTTTAAATTACTAACTGCAATAGAATAAGCTAATGTGATAATTATGTTATTAATAGTTGCCAAATATTACCAGCATTAATATGTGCTAATTACATTTATATAGAGAGAATTAATGATGACATCACTGATCCTACCTAACATAAAAATATATATTTCTATACGCAGTTTACATTTTATCTTCTTTTACCTGGAAAAAAAAATCACTTCCTCTGATACACATTGCAAAGTGCTCCCTTTTAAGTGGACGTATACTATACTCGGATCTCTTTCATCTTCGAGATAAGATCAAAATGAAACGAGAAAAGAATTGAACCAAACCGACTCCTTGGAAATATCTTTAAGACATCTTAAAAAAAAATGCATTTTCTTCGCCAGGATGCATAAAAAAAAAATGTTTAAAGCAATTATTTCCATAAAAAGGAAATATATTTGGCTGCGCAGGGTGCCAATGGCTTGTTTTTGAAAATCCGCAGGGTCCGAATAATAGCCAAAATGCATAGATTGTGGGCCAACTATTATACTTTCCTGTTTGTTGAGTGGGGCTATTGAAAGACTATTCAGTAACACAAGAGCGGCAGAGGAATCCAAGTGTTATTTGTGAGAAAAAGATACAAAAAAAGAGAGATTTTGCTTTATTTGTGACAAATGATCTTAGGGTGTGAAGAAGACGCAACAAAGAGCGTTTGATGAGAAAAAGAAGAGAAGGCTATAGGAGAGAAAAAAAATGTATTTCTGGGAAAAAGGAATTTAATAGAGCAAGTTGACAATGCAGGCATTCAGATCAGTAATATCTGCAATTTGTTCAATTTTTTTTACAATGCATCTCCCAAAGTGTATCGTTTAAGAGAAAATTTGTTGTGCATTATTGCTATTTTTTATTTTATTTTTTTGCACCGGCTTCTTAGAAATATTCCAGAACGTATCCATCTTCTTGTATTTTCCAAGAGAATTAGAGGTTCTGTGGATAAATAAGATACTCGGGGTTATAGATATACCGACTGAAGAGCAAAAAGGAATTTGTTGCATTTTTAAGTATTTTTTTAAAAAAAAGTTTTTAGAAAATATATTTTTTAAAAATTCTGGCCAATCGTGGCAAGCAAAGACATGTCTTCTTCCGATAGGAGAATTTGTTTAAAAAAAACCGCGGAATCGGTCACTAAGTTGAGTCAACGGAGAAGAAGATAACGGGGAGAAAAAAAAAAACAAATTAGGAATAATAAGTTTTATTTTCAGTATTTATTTTAGTATATTTTGAGCCATTTTAATGTAACTGTAATGACTGTAATGGCTCGGCGCCCCTGTCTCTCTCCTCTGCGAGCCCTCTAGCTCGGTCTCAATGCCGGCTTGTAATGCTGAGCGCCGGAACATGACGTCATTTCCGGTGCTCAGCAGTGAAGCCGCACGCACCGTGGCAGAGCAGGGAAACTCGCTGCAGGACTGCTGGGAGGTAAGTGAAGTACAAAAGGGGGGGTAGGGTAGATAATACGGAGGGGGTTAGATAATGATAAGGTAGGAGGATGAAGGGTAGATAATGAGAGGGAGGGGGCAGCATTTCAAACTTCGCCCCAGGCGGCATTATGTCTTGGGCCGGCCCTGAGTGTTGGCCACCACAACCCCAGTCTGTTACTACAATTCCCATGACGTTCAACCAGCAATATGGCTACTGAATATTATTGTAAATGCAGTCAATAAAAGTTAGTGTTTGTACAGAAGGCCTACAGTAGCGTAGCCTCCCAACAGCCAGTCTACAGATATTGTTCCTGCTATTCCTGGCTCAACATCATGGGAGTTGCAGTGAAGAAAGGTTCATGTTGTGTAGCATTCTGGGGTGTAGTTAGAGGACAGTAAAAAGAATCATAAATGCTCAGAAGTGCTGTTATTACATTTGTCATGATGTTCAGCCAACTAACTGGACGGCTGAGAATCATGAGAGGTGCATTCCACAGAAGCTGCAGTGCCAATCCATAATGATATAAAAATTAACCTTTCACACTCCAGATTGGCTGAGCGTCATGGTTTTAAGATGTACGAAAAAACAGAACTCTTCCTTTGTTTTCCTTCTCAGAATAACGTCTCAGACACTATCAATAGGGAATGAGTATAAAACGTATATGTATATGAATGTTAATATGGCAAAAGGAATGAAAGGCAGCAGAATAAAAATTTCAGAACCTATAATCTAAAACGAGAGGGACAGACGATTAGATTTAGTGTAAGGAAGTTTGACTTTATGGAGATGGCGGTAGATAAGTGGCACAGCCTACTGGCAGAGAAGGTAGAGGCTAATAAAGTGAGGGAATGTAAACTTGTGTAGGATAGGCATACGGCTCCTGAAATCGGCATCAACAATTGTTTAAGGTCTGAGTCTTCACAGTGGGAAAAATGGACAGACTACACGAGGCCGAATGGGTCTGATCCGCAATCAGATTATATGTTTCTATTTCGTTGTGCTATTTCAAAATGATCTTTAACTTTGCTACAAAACACTGATGCACCTAATCTCCATTTAACATAAAGATAACGTATCCTGAAACATTGCTATCCCTTTATATACACTACTGCTCAGAAGATTAGGGTCACTTAGAAACTTTCTTGTTTTTCAAACAAAAGCTATTTTTTCCATTAAAATAACATAAAATGGATGAGAAATCCAGCACAGACGGGGTTAATGTTATAAATGACTACTGTAGCTGGAAACGGCTGATTTTTAATGGAATCTCTTCATAAGTGTACAGAGGCCCTTTATCACTCCCATCACTCCTGTGTTCCAATGGCCCTTTA
>VKOC01000001.1:459742-493148 GCA_009364415.1 Spea multiplicata
GGACTCCAGTGGCAACCTTTGAAGCTCTGGTGAACTCCATGCCCAAGAGGGTTAAGGCAGTGCTGGAAAATAATGGTGGCCACACAAAATATTGACACTTTGGGCCCAATTTGGACATTTCTACTTAGGGGTGCACTCACTTTTGTTGCCAAGGTTTAGACCTTAATGGCTTTGTGTTGAGTTATTTTAAGGGGACAGTAAAGTTACTCTGTTAGCTGTACACTCACTACATTACAATGTAGCAGAGATTATTTCTTAAGTGTTATCACATGAAAAGATATAATAAAATATTCACAAAAATATATTCTGTTATATAATATATATATATATATATATATATATACAGGGAGCCGGGAGCAGGGTGTGGTGGTTGATGACATCTACATTTCACGGAAAATACTGCAGTGTAATGTGTTTGATAACCTCAGGGAGAATGTGTTTTTTTTACAGTAAGATTCAAGGAAATTCTGTAATTTAGTTTGGGTCCCTGGGGTGGAGCATTTGGAGAGAATGGAGGGCCGGTGCTCCACTCCACAGTTTACTTGCAGCAGATGGGGAGTCCCGTCCGGGTGTTCTGGATCTCCAAGGTAGGTCATCACCTGTTGGCAATGAGCAGCAAGAGAGAGGCTTTTTTTATTGGTTTCATTGTTTTGCTTTTTATTGGCACCATTTTCCACCAGGTTTAGAGAGGTCATTGAATTAACCATTTGAGTGTTTTTTTGTTGTTTTTTTCATCCTTCTTCTTTTTCTACTTCTTCCAAGAATATATAAAGTTAGAATAAATTAAAAGACTATTTTGACCATGTTTCTTGGTTTTCAGGCAAGAGTACTTAAACCATTTCAAGTTTATTAATGTCAGATTAATTTTTAATCAACCCGGGATTTGCTGCGCCTTATTTGTTTGGAAAAAATACTGCCGCTCTAAGAAGGACAAATATATAATTTAAATAAATGTCATTAATATAAAATATTATCCTAGGCTCAGTGGCTTTGTGTGTCCATATTTTCATTTATTAAGTATGATTTATGTATGAACTAGAAATAATCTTAGTAACAAGTGTCTGCTAATTTGGTTTGTGTTGCAAAACACTTTACCGATCTGACATTTTATTATTTCCTATGGTAGTTTAATCAAGTAAAAAGATAGAAACTTTTTTTTATTTCTATGGCAACGCTGTGTGTCACATGATTATTAGCCATCCCTCTGAAATAAAAATAATTATATATATTTATATATATAATGTTTTTAATGCTGCTTTTTCATGTAAAAGTGTTACAATTAGTTGATGGAACTGCACCTTTAAATTACATACATATACACACGCTTACTTTCTAACAGTATGTATAACTTTTTTTGTTCCTCTTTCCCATTTTTTTCCGTCTGGTTAGCTACCTGTTGCCAACATTTCTCCCCAAATATTTAAAAAATATATATGATTTCAGCAAAAAAAATAAAAAAATTATAATAATTAAAAAAAAAAAAAACAGGAAAATAATGTATGATACTTGGATACTGCTTTTGAATATTATCTTTATCTACAAATTCTACAAAGTATTTCCCTTGTAGATATTAACTTTGTAAACCGCAGCATATGTATCAAGTATTTCTCAAATCATTAAAGGAACACTTTGTCTATGGTATTCGGAAGCGAATTTTTTTTTTTTTAAATGTGTCGGTTTATGTAGGAAAATAATTCCAATAATAATAATAATTTCTATATCCACTTCTGTACTGATTTATACTTTGGATTTTAACTTCTGCTCGCAGTACACGCTCTATAAAATGTTACAAGACAAGTGAAAGTACATTATTGTTCTAAATGTGAAAACATTGCCATCAAAGGGTAGCTTTCACACATGAGACGAAACTAGAATAGACCCCGGGAATTTAGATCATCGTTTGATAAATTAACAAATCTGAATACATATTTAATATAATAAAATATTACATATAACTATAAATATAACACAGATATGGTGTCCAATGATGATGTAACAATTAGCAGAATTAGGAAACCCTTTTAGAATTAAATTGGCCACATTAGGCATGAAAGCATTAAAATTAAATAATCAAAAGACTGATATGATTCTATCGTTAAGAATTACCCCAAATTGGATGAAAAGAGATGCGATTTAATAAGCAATTAACATTGTGTTTCTAGAGATCATGATGTTCTCGATCAGTGGGGTGTAACCCCTTTTTTTTTTGTGGTGATCTCATAGTTGATTACAATCTATTTTAGAATGTAATCATCATCTCAATGTGAGCAATTAAATATACCTAATCTGGCAGATTATTGGATAAAGTGAATAATATCACAAAGGTTTAATTGATATTAACAAGGTGACACCTTCCAATACTTGATTTGGATTTGCTTTGGCTTCACGGATGAAGGACTGGTCATCGTTGGCATTTATAATACTAACTATTGTACAGCAACATCAGAGATGATGAGATGAGGCCAAAATGAATGTAACAGTACCAATCTTTGATCACACAGATTCTACTGGTCGTTTATGTACCCAAAACATTTCCCAAAACTTGGGTTGCTCAGATACGGCGTAAGTACAGTTCTATTACCCACTTTTTTTTATTATCTGTTGATGGTACCTATTTAAGCATCACCAAAATAATTTTAACTTTTTATGCCCCAAGTATTAGGAAACATGCAGTTTGATGGAAGATAAGAACCATTCGGCTGATGTAGTCCTGCATTAAAAATGGAGACCTTAATGAACCCTTGGTCTTGTCTTCAGGAACCATATGGCTATCCCCATACATGTTTAACCCCTTAAGGACAATGGGCGTTCCCTAAACCCATTGAAAAAAATGCATTTTGAGCCCGTACATGTACGGGTTTTGTCATTAAGGGGTTAAATTCCTCTACTGTGTTCACCTCAATCCTTCTTAGGTTATATCTAAGCCTCTGACCCTCTAGTTTTAGATTATGACTTCAAACATTTTACTCCAAAATAAGCTTCCCTCGTGTACTTTGTTAAATCCCTTTAGCTATTTAAATGTTTCTGTGACATCTTCTCTCTCTCTCTTCTCTCCTTCAGGCTATACAGTGTATATTGAGATCCCTCAGCCTTTCTTGATTAACGCAACATTTTGGTATGGCACTCCTCTCAGGGCTCACAAGATGTTCCGTGATGCTGACCCACTATGTCGTTGCTGTCGCAGGTTGAATGGGACCTCCACTTGTGGTGGGGGTGCGAACTTGTACGGCCATTTTGGGAGGGGGTTCATTTCATGATTGCTCAGATGGTAAATGATCTGCCTCCATCGACTCCTAGTGCGATGGTTCTCCAACGTAAAAGACAGGCGATGTAGACCTACAGGTACCCGGTCATAATTTACCTCCTTAATTATACTTAACGTTGCTTATTTGAATTCATAAACACCATTTTATGGGCTTATTCTAGATATTAGTAGTTATATGTCCCCCCCCACACCCCAATACATTGCCAATACATATTAAAGGCTTTGCTTGTTTCGTTGAAAATAAACTTCCTACCAAGACTAATTATTTTCACATAGGTAATCTTGAAACATTTTTCTCTAGGAATATAAAATTGAATTCAAAAGTCGGGAAAAGTTTTTATTTTTAATGAATTTCCACGGCTATTCTCAAAGCATGATTGTAATGAAATCCCAGAGATTAGAGACCACGGAAAAGCTTCACAGAACATACGATTTCCATGCGCAAGCCATCAAGATCCCATCTTATACGCGATCTCGGAAAGATACAGTCCTCGTATACTATTATTTAACCTTTATAATTACATTAGCCATTCATCCTATTTTTTGTGTCTGGCTGTCGGCAAGAAAATAAGAGTTGAATAAAAAAAAAATATATTCCAGGTTGACCTTGAATTCTGCATTTCCCGACCTTGAAACTCTCTGTAGCATTGACTGATAATCTTAATGACAGCTGCCAGGTATCAGAGGAGCGCAATTTGTTACAAAATTGCCATACATTCGGATGTTCCAAAACTGTACTCTTTTAGACAAATATGTTTCGGCGAGTAACGCAACAAGATAATTTATGGCAGGGTCCCTCATATTACCGGCATAATTCCTAGCCGTGGTGCTATTTTTCTTTTCTATGTACTTGTAAAGATAAGTTTTAGTGTAAAATCATCCAATTTATCTAAGGCACAGGACGGAAGCACAAGAACAAAATTAAAAGGAATTTTCCGCAACCTGTAACTTTTCAAGAAAACAAGAAAACTTCTTATAGAAGTAATCAACCTTAGGTCAAAAAGTGCAGAAAATGGTATTAATAACAAATATGTAATATCATCTGTAACAGAAAGTAAACCTTGGGTTCTCTTTTGTCTTATTCTACTCATTCAGAAAAAAAAGAGATTTATAAAATAAAATCATCACAGTAGCCCAGAACTCTACGTAAAGATTAAAGCGGATCATTTCCTTATACTTCTGATTATCATTTAAAAAATCCTCTTCAATTAGGTTTTTTTTTATTTATTTAAACATTGTTTCTTTGATTGCTGTTGTAATAGTTTGACCATAATTCAATTTAATAATAATTTAATAATTATTACAGGGGTGTCCAAGTTTTTTCTGCAGTGGGCCACTTCATCAGAATTGTATACGTGCATGGGCCGCTTTCAGGGCCGGCCTTAGGGGTGCGCGACCTGTGAGGCAGCACAGGGCGCCGTGGAAGCAGGGGCACCTGTCCGGGAGTCGGGAATAGACACAGCGAAGGGGCAGGGGGGAAAGCAGTGAGAAGGGGCAGAGGTGGTAGATAGTGATAAAGGGGGAGAGGGGCTACATAGTGAGAAGGGGGAGAGAGGGTAGATAGTGAGAGTGGATAGATAATGAGAAGAAGGGGAGGAGTAGATGGTGAGGGGGGGCGCCAGAGGAGTAGTCTGCACAGGGCGCCAGAACACCTAAGGCCGGCTCTGGCCGCACTCATTTTTCACTGTGAGAAAATATGGCCTTTAATAAAATATGCAGATTAAAATAAAGTAAATTACACAAAACCTTTACTTTTCCTCTAACTGATTTCTGGGCCTAGAAAGTGGTGTGTCTACAAATTACGCGGGCCGCACCTCGAGGCCGCATGTTGGACGCCCCTGAATTATTAAATATTAATATGCTAAGTAGCTCTGTCATAAAAAAACAAAAAATATTAAATATAAATACATAATATATATATAATTATATATATTATATATATATATACCTATAAGTTGAATTAACATGTTTTTAGATATAATGTAAGGATGTTTTTACTATACTGAGAGGGTGGTAGATAAATGGAACAGCCTCCTAGCAGAAGTGGTAGAGCATAATACAGTGGGGGGATTTAAACATGCATGGGATAGTCATATGGCTTCTGGATCTACGATGATAGCAACGACTGATTAAGGTTTGCCATCAAATTCTATCATTGTGATGTGTTTCATAATAGGTGCAGAAAAAAGGAAAATTGAAGGTGTTTTAGGTAAATGCCGCACTCTGAGCATAAAAACATAATGTGCGGCCATCAGTGCCTCATTCGGTGCTCAATGTCCTGAAAGTGCACTTTTAATCCCCAGCCCTACTAAATGCTGTCATGCTGTATTCTACAATCCTATGTAATAAGGATCTATAGGTAGAGATTGCTAAAGATCGTTTGGCCAAATGCTGTTTGTACGTTTTGGCTTTGGCCGTTTCCCCGGTTTTGCCCGTGCGGAAACCCATTTGTGACGGCTTGCTAATCCGCTGGTTTTGAAACGTAATGTATTTTAGATCCCCGAGCTCTTCTCTTGTAAGAACGTTTGCTTAGACGTAGTTACAGAAATAAAAGCCTCGGTTTGTTTGAATAGCGTCGGAAAATCATTAGCAAACGCTATCTAACATATTTTCTCGTTCATCATTCTCTCTAAAGCTTCCAAGGCGCTTGCCAAGAGGGTCTTTCTTTCTTTGTTTTTGGAATGTGGTTGAGATACTTGGTAGGGATGGGTTAATACATAATTTTCACTGATTTCACCCACTTTTTGAGAATGCCTTGATCAACTTCAGCCTTTTTCTTAATTCTCACATTCAGCCTTTTATTTAATGCCATTTATTTTTTTTAATTAGACGGTTTTGTCCTCAGTAACCTTTCCTCGCTTGAATGTAAATATTGATCTGGGATGTCCAACTTGTAATAAGTTGCAGTCACTTTTTTTCTTTTTTCATCAGAACGTCCTCCATAGGAAGTTTAATACCTCGTCTCTAAGCTTTTAAATCTGACCAGTGGTGGTTTTGTGAAAAAGACTTTCCGACTGATGTCCCACACCATGGTCAGATACTTTCTGATAACTCTTGTTATGTCCTTTAATACACCCCCTTATATATTTATTACTATTAAAAATAGCGATATAGACCAACTCACTATAAGCTGCCATATTACATGCATCTCATGGTCAACGTGGTCAATTAGATGGTCTCCTCAACCATTCTTTGTTCCAAGTCAAGGAGAAGACTCCATCGGTTGAGAAACCATAAAGTGCCCAAGTCCAAATCCGTTTTTCAGCTAAACCAACTAGTCTAAACTATATATGTTTTTTTTATTATTATATTTTATAATTTATATAATTATTATTATATGTTTTTTTGTTCCAGTATAAGAAGAGGGTGAGTAGCATCTCATACCTACAACACTTTAGTACAAACTGAAGACTTGAGGAACTAAGATGCCTGAACATTCGGTAACCATCAAAATAAAAACATAGTTGCCATGGCAATAAAAGCTCTTAACCTGCCCTTCCCTTTGGTCATGTGACATCAGACTATAATCGCTAAGTCTTAGAGAATTGACTGAGACGGCAAATTTGTTTCTTAAATGAAAGACGGACTTTAGGGAACATTTAGCAATTCCTAATAAAATAAACTCTTCTTGATAATTTAAAAATGTATGAATATATAAAAAAAGGTCAAAGGGACTTAAAATATGCTTATCATTAATTTCTAATATTGGACTTTCTGATATAAAAAAAATGAAATCCGGAAAATATTGTAATAAGGTGAAGACCTATACTTCCCAATACATAATGTACCGTAACATAGGCAATTTACCATCGGTGACTCCCATACAGCGTGCATATAATTATACAGAATATTTATATCGCGTGGGTTAAATAGCAAAACTATTAATACGAGGTGATCCAAGCTTTTTTAAATGTAAAAAAAAAAAATATTAAAACATATTTTTCATGAAATAATTGCATATTAATTTGACAGTGACATTAATGGGTCATTTAAAAAAAAAGAAGAAAAAAAGAAATGCAAATTATAGGATTGCTGGAAGTCAAACCTGAAGAATTATTAAGAAAATATTAATTTGTATTCACTTGAGACAGTGATTTTGTAATTTAAAAAAAATAAAGAAATAAATAAAGTGTTGATCGTAGGATTCTGCTAAATTAAAGAGTTTTATAGCGAAGGGATTTTCCAGTCTCGTCCTCCCGAGGCTCGCTTACAACTCACTTTAAGCTAAACCCAATATTTTATTAACCAAATGGTTTGAGTGCAACTTTCTAGCTTCGTAGCTTATAGCTTTTAATATAATTCCTAAATTTATACATTTCCTCTCTTCAAACCAAGTATTAAAATACAGTAAACCTAAATATTCCCGTAAGAAGAAATGTTTGCTTTTGGTCACGTACTGGGTGGAAAAGTAACTTTAAATATAAATCTATGTTACACAGGATTAAAATATGTTCAAAATTAATATGTAATTGAATTGGGGTTTTTTTTTTGTTTTTTTTTGAGAGAACCCTTAGTTAATGATAGACATTCATTTATAATAATATATAATTTATAATAATTTAATAATTGTAAATTATAATTGTAATTTCTCCTATTCCAGATGTCATCATTTTCACTTAATGAACACTAAATTCTTGTTCGCTGTTGAGATCAATAGGACGATAAGAAATCGTGTGAATTATTTAGATCCAAGCCATTTTATCTTTTTTCCTCTACATGCTAACTGCAAAGCTGATAAAACCATCAAATGTAAATTATTTACAAGAAAAAAAAATTGGTAGTTTGTTATGTTTTTGCTTAATATTTTGGAAATTTGTTGTTGGAATCTGTCTTTCAGAATAGGAAAAATACATTATTATTATATTTATATTATACATAAATTAATCATTTTCCTACTGCATGCATTTTTCTTTGTCTTAAATATCATGTTGGTGATATACTTAGTATAGAATAAATGTAATAATTTTAAAATATAATAGAGCTTGTCTTAACCCCTGAATGACAAAGCCTGTACATGTACGGGCTCAAAATGCATTGTTTTCAAGGGGTTTAGGGACCGCCCATTGTCCTTAAGGGGTTAAAATAATGAAGCCCCTTAATAAGTGTGGTCACAGACATTAATTTAACTACGTAGTGGCGGGTAAAGCAATATTTGGCCGTATAGTGGGACAGAATCCCCAATATTTATGCCTTAGATGGGTGTTTTTTGAAGGGTATTTGCTGGGCATGCGTTGAATTCTTGCTTTCTTTTTTTGGAATTATTATTGGTCGTTATTATTCTGGAAGCAATCCAGGAGTCAGAGTTTTTATGCCTTTTATATGCTTTTTAGGTTGTGCGATCTTTTATTTTTTTAATATTAATTTGCCTTTTTTTTTTAACCATAAATTGCCCTCTCCCACTTTTACGTCCATCTGACGTATCAGCAGGATTTGGATCGCAACAAAACTGTCAATCGCCAGACGTTGGGGGGAAAAACAAACGTCAAAGTCCCGGAAATCTCCAATATACTTAATAAAAATTATGGAAAAAAATGCCACATACATTGGCTAATAGAATAGAGATTTACGGTGAAACTTGGGAGTTTTTGGAAGCGCAGCTCTGCGGAGCTTTCCTGGAAGAAGACGCCATAAGCCGTACACTTATCATTCTTCTGGTCTCGGAGTAGAAAATGAATATACGTGTCAGTCACGAGGCACTTGTTCTGAGTTTTAGGGGCTTACACTTGCTATCCGTTAACCACTTTTACAAACCGTCGTGGAAGTTTATTATTCCACTCTTGTTTAAGCGTCCCGATCGGCCGCTGGCCGTGCCTCGGGGCGTCTGATTATTTTATTCTCTTAGTCGTTACGTTTGTTGAGTTGGTTGAGTTGTTTTAGAAAAATGTCTGACAGAGGCTGGTGATCATTACATACAGCTGTCTAGTATTCTACCTTCTTAGCTATGTTTAAATATTGATTTTTAAATGTACATGAGGAGATGCAAAGTATATATATATATTTATTAAATTTTTTCTGGGTTATTGTATCAATCGATAATGAGGCTCACTTTGACATCTACTATATCTATTCATTTTGTCAAGGCTGTTTTGTATATCTTTGTTAATCTAGATATGTAATAAATGGATATATTGGCTATAAAGATTTTTAATAACAATAATAATGATGCCCGCGGGCGCCAGCAAGGCCAGAGTGGGCCCTGACTTGGTTCCCGAGAAGGGCCAGGCTGTGGCGCCAGTTTGGGTAAGTTGGGTGTGGGGTTTAGGGGGTAGTTATTTAAGGGGTTGTAACACGAGTGTTCTGTTGGGGTATTTCTGCTGTCACAGCCGGGGGGGTAGTTTACCAGGCACCTAGGGGGTATGAATGCTCTGGGGGAGAGCGTTTGACGGGGGGGGGGTCCCCGGTAGGTGAGGCTGGGAGACTCAGGTTTGGGCATCTTGTTATCTCCTTCCCTGTGTGGTGGTTCCTAGTTTGCCTGGTAAGCTTTATGGATTTTGTTAATTATTTATGTTTATTGATATTATTTATTATATTTATGTGTTCAGTTTGGTAGTCTTTGCTCTGTTAACGCAACGAGGTGTCGGGCCTAAGGTTGCGTGGCATTGACTTGGTTATTAAATAAAACTGGCTGCAGCCTTTTCATCCCAAGTTGCTCGTGTCTGTCATTATTGAGTTAAATTGGCTGGTGGGCCTGTCCCGGAGATCGAGGGGCCTTCTCATGTCACTTTATAAAGATAAAAAATGTAAGTGACTGTATATTTATTATCATGCTCATAGGTAATGATCTTGAAACATGCACTAAATGATGAAAAATATACCTAGGTTTGTTAGTTTAAATGTGAGATTTTATTTATAGAATTGTATATCTGTTTATATCTGTATTTCTTTTTACGCAACTAAGAATCCTTAACCCCTTAAGGACAATGGGCGGTCCCTAAACCCATTGAAAACAATACATTTTGAGTCCGTACGGGCTTTGTCATTAAGGGGTTAAATATTTCTTCTTTCTTGACAGAGCATGATCCAGTCCATTGAAAAGTTCTGTTGCTATGGTGATAAGATTACTTTTAAAATTACGCACAAGAATTATTTATTTAAAAAGAAAACAACTCATGCTTTGTCAACTTTTAAGTGGTTAACAAAGTACGCACTTAACAGGAATATAAAAATGGTCAGTAATATTCTGCCGATAGCAACAAATAATTAACATTACACAAAGATTTAAGAAATTAAAATTTGTTGACATTCCTGTGTGTTTTATTAGAAAAATCATATATTATCATAGTGATTTATTAACAGGTGAAAAGAAACATGACATTGGTTCATGCAACGTGGCTTGAATTATTATTTTTTTAATATAATCACTAAGCTGCCAGGGAAGAAAAAATGAGAGTTTTAATAAACTGTTAATCTATGGTTTAAAGAGATTCATTACAATAATAAATTAAACGGAAAGTTTGGAAAAGATGAGGATTAAAGAGCCACAGTACTTTAAAAATGAGTTTGGTTTCTTTCCAAGATGTAACACACAGTCCTGGGGCCCCTTGGAAGTTGTGTTCAGGGGCCCCTCCCTACGCATGTACCTCGTTTGGGATCTAAATATTATGGGGCAAATAAATGCAATTTTACTCAAAATATGAGAAGATTGCATGCTAACGAACATCATTCTCGGTAATAAGCGAGCGATTAGGAGATTAGGGCCGATATCAAGGGGTGATGAGGAGCCTTGAAGCCCAGAGGACTGAGGAGCGCCCTGTACCGCAGGGGCGTGTCTTATGTCCCAACCGAGTCCGAAAGAACAATTAGTGTTACCCTGAGTTCCATAGGCACTTAGTTAATCTAAAATGTGAATACTACACTTAAAATGATTTTTGGTAGTGCCTTTTCCCAGGTCAATACTCTGTGCAGCTGCTTAATATTCCTATATTTGAATAAATATTTTAATTATATTAAAAGTAAATATTGTTATTTGTTTAGCCCCCTTATTATAGTCTATGAAGAGATACGGCGGGATGGTTGCAGGATACAAATGTTAGGAAAAATTATTATTCTCTTGTGATCATAAAACATTGTGTTGTATACAATAATGTAGATTGTTAAATGTGAAAAAAAAACATGTTTTATCTTATTTTGTTGCTTTATCTGTAAATTTGGAGGCCTTCGTTGTTGTCGGTCATGTGATGTTTTGGGCGACTTTCCCGGCTCAAACACCACACTGAGCTGATGCGTTATGGCAATGCTACTGAAGTCATAGGCGTTCATTAGTCAATGTGTCCAGCTGGGTGATTAAGACTGAGCTATTCTATTGTTTACCTCTGGCAGTATGATAAGGAGTAGATTGGGCTCAGATAACGCAGACCATATAAAATGACTAATATGCAGTTGCCTGAAAAAAATACATTATGCAAAAAAGTAACAGTAACAATACAATATTTTTAATATCTTTTATATCTTTTATATCTTTAATAAAGATTAAAGATAATCTTTTATCTTTAATAAAGGTACTAGCACTAGTTATGTTTGGGATGCAATTGGCCTTTAAATACAATTAATCAAAGCACACATATTCATATTTATAATTTTTTTCATTGATTTTAATTTATTTTTTTAATTATATAACAAAATATATTTACCTTTTCTTAGTTTGGCAAATGCTTATCTTTTTTTTTCTCCAAGCTATGTTTCTGGAATTTGCCTTTGATGCCGCAGATAAAATATGCAATGAAGAATTATTATCAATTCCCATATCTATTACTGAGAATAATTGGAACCATTATAATAAAATTTAGAAGTGCTGGAAATAAATATATATAATAAATATATATGGTATAAGATTACCAAAATCAGGATATTTACAAATCTTGACAGATGATGGTATGATTCTACTATGAGAGAGCGTAACATGAAAACCGTATCTACTACTAATATTTATTTAAATTCTAGTTGAAGACTCTAATGCAGGAGCGTCCAACATGCGGCCCGCGAGACCTCGATGAAGATGGGGTATTTAGAATGATATAAATCGTATTCTTCTGGGTTGGCAATGCTAATTAAGTCATAGGCTTTCATTAGTCAACATGTCCAGGGCAACCGATCTTACGTGGGCCGCACCTCGAGCCCTGCTACAACAAGAGCCCTGCTACTTACCTGTGGGAGGGTCTTTTGTACAGCACAGAGGAAGCGGAACCCAGCAGAGTTCACGTGACATCACATGACTCTGCTCCAGTCCTGCTTCCTCTGTGCAATACCAGAAAACGCAGAGAGAGGCCGCGCCCCCTGCTGGAGTCTGTGAGCGGCATCGAGGAGCTGCAGTGCAGATAAGGGAGTGGGGAGGGTGTTTGAATGAGTATGCGTGATTGAGGGAATGAATCTGTGAATGAATGAGTATATGAAAGAATGAGTGTGTGTGTGTGTGATAGCATGGATGTGTAAGTGCTGGAATCTAGGCATGATGGGTCTGTGATTGCTGTTAGCAATCACACTCCAATCATGCCAAGTCAGCCAGTACATGCTGAAACCTAGCTAGCTGCCCCCCTTGTGTATTGATGCTGCCAGCAGTATGGGATCTGCACATCACTTACAGCCACTCTGTACCAGCATGTACTGGCTGACTTGGCATGATAGGAGTGTGATTTTCATTTTGGTGTATCCCTAGAATAA
Organism: Spea multiplicata; assembly: GCA_009364415.1. Taxonomy (NCBI): domain Eukaryota; kingdom Metazoa; phylum Chordata; class Amphibia; order Anura; family Pelobatidae; genus Spea; species Spea multiplicata. The sequence continues at coordinate 472,665 of VKOC01000001.1, forward strand.
ATAGAACTATTCCATTTTTAATTACCTTGGATTTGTAGTCACAACACTTTCTAGGCCCAGAAATCAGTGAGAGGAAAAGTAAAGGTTTTGTGTCATTTACTTTATTTTAATCTGCATATTTTATTAAAGGCCATATTTTCCCACAGTGAAAAATGAGTGCGGCCCGCGCACGTATACAATTCTGATAAGGTGGCCCACTGCAGAAAAAACTTGGACACCCCTGCTGTAATGAAATACCTTGATTGGGCGCTCAGCTTCTGGCTATGCTTGTATTTAAGGGTTAACCTGATAGAGCAGACTTCACCTGGGTTGTATGCACTTTACTATATTTACTAATATATGAGTTTTTTGGAAGTACAGGTGTATGCATTTGGGAGTTTTGCAGTGAAGGCGTGTAGTTTGAAAGAAACACGCATGTGCTCCTGGTTGGAACCAATGGAGCAACGGGCAATACCCCCCCAGATAGATAGCTTCATCATAATGAGACAAAGACAGATGGACGGACAGATACACATCAATGTTGATTTCTCATTGTTAAAGCACTTTGAGAAGAGAATTATTTCTTCTTTGATAATTTGCGATAATTTTGTGTCCTTGGCTCTGTGGGAAATCTGCAATGGGTTTTAAGGCACATGTTTCATGGTTTGATTATTTGAAGGGTATAGATGCTGTGTTCCTCATAAGACTTTATTTTTTCCTATTAATATTTTAAACCCTCTCAATGGAACTATTATTTTATAAATATTTGATTAAGAATATCCCCATAGTTATGTTATATAATGCATTTATAAATGGGAATGCCAACCCAGAAGAATACGCTTTATATCATTCTAAATACCCCCATCTTCATCTATTTAACTCATTACTTATTTAAGTAGATGCAACGCCCTCATTGGTTTTCTGTTGTCTATAGACAATGCTTAAATTTTTTTTAAAATGTGTATTTCTAACATATTAATTAGATGGTGAGCCAAATACAACCCTCCCAACCACCCTACCTTTTAATGAGTAGATTCCCAATTCCCTGGCCAGTGACAGACCAAGTTGGTCAAGAGCAAACTGACCACGTTTTCTACTGACAAAGCAGGAATTGCTGTAACTCTAGTTGGAGTTGATCATCTATTGACTTCAGTGCGGCTTGAAGGCTAAAGTTGATGGCCGGTTAGTTCAGAAAACGTACCAATTTGGAAATCAGCCATTTCTCAGTAAGTTACTGAATACTTATGGTAGCATGGTCGGACCAGAAGTTGAAAAAATGGTTCTACTTGGACACCAGTGCCCATAACAAGGTTCATGGAAGTCATTGTTCTTCACAAAGAACGTGTCTGCCTACCCTTGGGCTCGACCAATTTGATTTACATTGACAATGCACATGATATCATCATACGGATTTTACAGATGAGAACAATTTGTTAATTCCCTTTTTCAGATAGAGCTGACCATCTAAACTTCCTGATAACGCTATGCATTATGAAGGGCATACCCTAGTGAGTTTAGGTTAAAATAACAAGAGTTCTTAGAAAGTATATATATCTATGAAATTATGTTTATGGGTAATTCACTGATCTCTCATTAAACCCCACCAAGGGGCGCTCTAGACCAGTGCCTAATATATTCTATGGGGGATTCTGGCTTTAACAGATATAAGGCAATAGTTGGTCCTATCACCTATGTTTTATCACAGAAAATAAGCAGATAAACTAACTTATGTGTCCGCATAAACTAACCAGACACACATAAACTAAACTAAAATGTATGAAGGATCTGATTATTCAAAGGAAGTTTCCGAAAGCTGTATCGGTGACACCTTCTTAGTCTACATTCCAATTTAAAGTCACCCCTTGGTTCAGTGCACACCTCAATACGAGATGTGACATTGGAATAGGAAAATAATATATTATTACAGAAATATAAGCATACATACGGATTTCATTCTGCAAGAGCGCACCTGGAAACAATATATTTTTTTGCATTCTTCATTTTCCGTTGACGTGAGTTACACCGGATGTCTCCTTAAGGTAGAAATGTCACTGTTTTTCTTATTTCTGTGTATGGTGTCTTGCTTGTTGAACTATTTATGTACCTCGGTAAAATTTATATAGGTTTCAAGACGCTGTTTCTTGCATAGTGTATGCCCTCGTTGGTCTGCGACTAGGTATTTTTTTAACTGTATGTACAGAAAAAGAAGTAAAATAAAATAGGCTTGCATGGCAAATAATAACAAAATATATAAGAATTTAGGTGATTATACTGGGGTGTAATGGGAATATGGCTCATGAATCAAGACCAAGGGTCGATTAAGGTTTGAGTCTTTACAGCAGGGAAAATGGCAGACTAGATGGGGTCCAATGGTTCTTATTTGCTGTCAATTTCTATGCATGCCTGGGATCTATCTAGATCTCCCCTATCAGCCCCAGGTATGACAGTGAGTTACCAGTCCTATAGACCAGCCATTGAGCATTAAAGGGGATTTATGACTAACCCTTTCCTTTTTCCTACCCAATTCAGCCCATTTTAAACATGTTAACCTACCTAGTTGCAGGGAGCGATGCCTATACCTACCGCCCCTTCTTCTCCCATTTAGATCCTGAAGCTAGAACTTAGACCGTCATGCAAGCAAACCGACCAAGTTCTCTGGTACGATCCACCGGGTGTCCATTAGCAATGAATTCATCGTTAAATAAGAAATGTAAACTATTTCTTAAGAAAAACAAATATTGAAATGTTTCTAGAATTCTATACCGCCTACAGCATGAAGACTCGATAGAGAATCTCATACAGGCAGATATTTATTCTCGTTCACAGGGAGATCATATTTTTGATCAAAGTAACTATCATTTAATATGCCTTTTAGTTTTTCCACTTACGAATGACATTGATATTCTTAATTATCGACAAAAAACCCAAAGAAAGACTACTTTGCTTCCAATTATCCGCAATATGTTTCCTCGCTCACGTGGGTTCATCGGAAAGGCCATTCACATCCTTAGATAATTAACATCTCCATCTGATTTTTTTTTCTCCGATTACCCACTGAGCTATATAATGCTAGCTACTTGATATTTTTAAAACTACAGGTCGTGTTCTCCATTTAATGCTCAAATTGAGCTACCCTCGAAGTGAATTTCCGCGGCTTTCTCATTTGATATAAGATAGTATCGTGTCGCATCATTTTGCCAGGAAAGCAAACAAATCGGATAACCCCGTCTGCTTTTTCAACACAGAATCCCGTAAAGAGCTCATGCACAAAAAGTCAATGATAAAATTATTACATTCAAATATTATTTTTATAAGAGATATACAGAGTCCCTGTCCCGATGCCGCGTGATAGGTGGGCAGACCAAACAAGCGATTACCAAAAGCAAAGTCCTTCCGAGGTTAAGGACCACTCTCAATGTATATTAGATAGGGTGCTAGGTTGAAGTAGGGTGGTAGGGTGCTACTTGGCCAATTGGGCCAAAAGTTACCAGCCCTTCTATGGTTAATAGTGTCACATGCATGATGTCGTACTCAGACTTTCCATATTAGCTCTGCGGATGTTCTCCTTCGTGTAAGAAGGTTTGCGAGATGAAGAAGAGCACCCAGGTATTCACAAATACCCCCATTGGAAGAAAATGTGGCTTTTTGCCCCGTACCACAACTAATTATAATAAGGACAGACAATACGTGCCTTGTTATTTTCAGTTTGGGTTAATTTGGTTATTTAAACACGAAAATGTTTGTACAGCAGTAACATCGGGCCATGAATCGTTGACAATAAAAGCTATTACTCCTTTGTGAAGTAACAAGTACTGTTAATATTCGATGTCAGCGCTCCGAGCCCTTTTTTTTACTACGTATTCCTTAGCCTCCCCGTCTGTGAACGCATCGATGGAAGTTAAATCCGTCCCACGCATGTTTTATAGGTAGGTGAGTTTCAATCCTTAAGACAAAAGTAACAATGCATGATCGATCTCTGAATAATAACTGTCTTTGGCATTCAGAGCAGGGATATATATGTTTCTTGCTTCAATGCATTTTCTTGAATTCAGCGATGGGAGAATGATTTGACAGGAGACATAGAATTAGCAATAAAAAAAAGAAATAAAATGAAAAAAAAAAAATAAGGCAAGAATTATATTCTGACAGACCAATTCCTGAAAGATTTGAGAATTAGTGTTATTATTGCTTTTTAACATTAATTCTGGTCAAATAATTGCTTGGAAAAGGAAAACTAATATATACGGTCTTCTCTCATTTAGTAGAAAGGAAAATATATATGAATATATATACTGATTTTATTATTTATTTTTGCATATGCTATCTTTTAGTTTATATATATATATATATATACATACACAAAATATAGAATATACATACAAAATATCTAATATATAATATAATATATATATATACAAAAAATCTAATATAATATATATACACAAAATATCTAATTATATATACATAAAATAAATATATATATATATATATATATATATATACACAAAATATCTAATATATATACACAAAATAAATTAGTCTTCCTAAACTTAAGCTGCATCCATGGCCGATATAGGTATAATTTATGTTGCATCCATGGTAGGTGAAATAAATTCCTTCACCCGAGCTCAAGGCCCTGTGGCCATAGTCAAGTACTCCGCAGTTAAAGCCGAATCTCAGATGGCCGCTCCGTCCCAAACCCAAATTCGACCATGGAAAAACTACACCCCAGAGCAAAAACAAAAAGTGCAAGAGCTCCTTTTTCTCTATTTCCTAAAAATGAAGCGACATTTACATACCCCTGATTTATAACCCCCCCACTCCAAACACCCGGAGGGCTGCACCTATATGGAAGGAAACCTCACATTTTACCTTTATTTGGAAGGGAAAATATGCCTTCAACAAAAATACAAAGAGAAACAAATTTTAATTTTTTTTATTAGTTTTTTTGTATTTTTTTAACCAATTCCAACCAACCTTACCTAGAAACGAGCAAGACAGCCAAGGAAGAGAGAATTTAATGTATTTGTAAATATAATCACATGAACCCTATGCGTTTCCTCTAGCCGTTTGATTGGGGGATTGCGCAATTAAGGCCAGGTAGAATAATATATTAAAACCTAAAAACAGAACATGACTCTCGTCCGGGTTCCCGGGGAGTTATTGACTCATTTATTTATTTTTCTCAGTGTGGGATCAGCCTAGTTAAGGGTTGTCTTCGGTAGATCAATCTTTACGCGGCTTTTAAGTCCACACGTGGCACGTGTGTTGAGACCTTTCACGATCATTAGTCTGTAATGGTCATTAGCACTACTAGGGGGTCAAATAATTCTTATCCAATATATATGTATATAATCGCCTTCCTTTATTATGTGTCTAGTGGTGCAATTTCTCTCTGAATTGTGTTTATTATTAACTTTTATACCGTTAATTATTATACCTGAAGTCGATAGACCCACCACAGCTATGCTTTAGTTATACGGATACAATGTTATTTCATTGCAAAGCTATAAAAGGGCTTCTATCAATATAGCAATCAATGGAATACCCCGATTAGCAGGGGAATTGGGGTTGCTTTGGGGATAAAACCCCACAAAAGGGGGGCAAAATATCCTCCAACTCTCCGGCCTCAATACCTCCTTACCTCCAGTCAATAATAAAAAAGTATAGTGTAGTGTATATTATATTGTTTCCCTAATATTGTTTTTATTGTATTGTATGAATTTAACTACACAAGCTATTTATTTTCTTTTGTATTTTGGGGAAAAAATAAGGCAGTAAAACCAATTTTATAGACTTGTAACTGCGCTGCCAGTTCTTCTGGTTTGACATTAAATTGAAACAGAAAATTGTTAGAATTTTTTATGAAATGAAAATGTTTAATTAATGCACCCGTGGAATGTATATATGGCTTAAAGTACTTAATGCTAGTTTTGTCGATTTTTCTACTTTTTTGTTTTGAGAAAAAAAAAATAAGGATCACTCTTACATATTATGATTAATTGATTAAAAACATGCTAATTTTTTGGTTGAGAAGAAGCAAGAAATATTATGTAGAATTTTAAGTGATTATCTTCTGGCCCTTGCCCAACGTAACTTGCTGGAATATATAATAATAATAAATATTTATAAATATTATTTTAGTGCTTGTTTGTTTATGTCTTTTATTTTGGGGTCTTTTATAAGACCCATCTTATGTTTGGATCGTACAGTCCATATAGAGCATTGACATTAAAAACTGATATTAAAAACATATTACTAGGGATAATAATAATAATAATAATATTATTATTATTATTATTATAAATAAAATAGCATCTTGCCTTTATGTGTTCCATAATATAAAACATATACTTAATTTCTCAATGAATCATTTCCTTAGGATCTTCACGTTAGAACCAGACTTATAGGTCAATGAGGTAAAATCTTACTTACAAGAGGACTCTTCAGGAAAATGCAGGTAAGCTGCTGTAGAAATAACGGGGGTTACTGGTGTTAAGGGTGGTGGGCCGGAGGTGAGCCCCCTATAAAGAGAAAAAGTTGTCGGAGAAAGGTGGGTGCCTCTTTAACAAGCCAAATATGATTCTTTTGGATTGACAAACAACCTATTTTCTCGCAGCAGTTGAGGAAAAACTCAGGTACTCACTTTAGTCAACTGGTGATTAAGACGGGGAACTCTCTCTTTTGAGCTGCCAAAGTAAAAATACTGAGTGTCACTTACCATGCTGACCAACCCAGATTTATAACTAGCCTTGTTGCTTTCTCACTCCATAGAGAGAGTTGCCCCTTAGTTAAGTTTCCTTTATATTACCGGTACGTCTTCTCGGGGTCCCGCACTGCCAAACAAGCCCAACGGCTCAACCCGGCGGGGATGTGACTGTTATCGGTGACGTTTAGCACTGATATTTTCTAATACCTCTTCATCGAGTATCTCGGCTCTGACCCCACTCGCTTCACCGCGGCCTACCAGTCTACTTGCTTCAGTTTGCACAGTTACTAAAACAAGGGGCAGATCAACAATGGGGGGGCATAGATAGTAGCTCCAGACTCATTTCGTATGACCTTTGTCTTGTCCTTTGTCCAGTTAACACAAACATTCACACAGCAGATTGGAATATATTTGGGATACAACATGAAGCCACCAAAAGGGAGCTACCTAGAATAGGGATCCCACAGTAGGAGCATAGAAAGGATCCAGGCATGGTGTAAATGCTACATAACACCCCTGATAAGATAGTTACTTTTGCATGGAAATCCAAGTAAAATACACACACACACACACAAAAAAGTGAAGTTTGAAAAGTTGTGAGAGGTAGATTTATCTCTGCAAGAGAATCTATTGTGTACCTGTGCGTTACGGCTCTTGGTATAAGATAATGCCAGATCATTATTCAAACTCATAACTACATTTGTATTGTGAGTAACAACTATGTGGCTAGAACTCTGATACCTAATAAGCTTACCACGTAGAGCCCATCCTGTTAATTGGTAATAATCGTTAGCCACATGCATCCTTCCATTAGCCGGTCTCTCCATTGCCGCCATCTGAGAAATAGAAAAAAAAACAAATCTTAAATAAACATAACAAACGCCATTGTAAAGCAACTTAACGGTAATTAATATGCTCTCCACGGCAGGTTTAAAATTAAATCTGATATAATTATTATCGGTTAATATTGGACTCTGGTATTGCATTGCCAAATATATAAAAGTTGGATTCTTGTGTTGCCATTTTTCTTTTTATTTTGAATGTTCATACAGTTTTACATTCCTAAAAAAAAAAATAATAATAAAACCTGTAAAAATGTTGAATATATTGGGAGTTTCGGCTGCAATGACTTAATCAATGCGACAATAAAAAGTGATTTATGTGGACATCTCTGGCTGACGACATCAGATGTAATGTCCCTTGTTGGCCTTCTACTGTATTTTACCCTTTTTTATCATGCGGCATAAAAAATAAAGATATTTTGAATCGTACGGATGATAGTACGTACGATGGAGCATTATAAATAAAAGATAATAAAAAGCTGTACCGGAGATACTTATTTGCAGTTCGGCTCCCCACGACAGCAGGACAACACATTCATCATGCAAGTTTGGACTGGCTTGCCAGGGCAGAAGAGATAAGTCCAGCCGGCCATAATACTTAGTCAGTCCCACTATGACAATAACAAAATATCCTTCATAAATTTCCAATATTGCTGGCAGAGAGGAAAATAATCTTGAGCAAAAGCATTTCGAAATGGGAGAAGAAGAAGAAAAAAAAAAAGAAAAGTGTGTGTGAGTGCATAACAAAAAAATGCACATTTTTATTTTAAAGTCCGTTACGACTTATTTTCAGAATTTTCCGTAAGCGTAATGAGATCCTGCTTCCTGCGCCTGTTCAAGCAGGCATGGTTTTTCTTATTATTATTATTATTAGATGCTCCGCGTCTCCTGGCTATGAGGAGGGAAAGCAGGCGAGATATAAAGCCAAAGAAGGAGACGTTGAGTGTTGATTCTGTGGCACGGTATCGTTGGTAGGCCTGGGCTGTTCTATGTCTATATGTGTGCGTGTGTGTGTGCGTGTCTGCATGTGTATGCGTGTGTGTATGTACAGTGTAAAAAAAAGGCGCAGTTATAACGAAAGACTGACACTGGGCTGTGTGTCCTGCGTCCAGATGCTGGAGTAGTTTTATTTGGGGGGGGGGTATTGGGTATACAGCCTGGGTATGTGGTGGTATCCCATACATCAACTATTTACAATAAAGTGTGCATTATTTTAAATAAAACTGTGCCTACCATCCTCAAAATACTCACCAGAGGCATCAAAACGGCCACAGGCTGTGATATACCGGTAGTTATGAGGGATGCCTAGGCCTGATCCGGAGCAGAGCCGCCATCCCTCCTTCACTTCCTTTGCGGTCACATCATATTCCGGAGCTCCGTGTCGGAAGAAGATTGCGATCAGCGATACAGATCAATGGAGACTTGCTGATCACAGTGTGATAAATGCAGAGGGGGGGTTACAGGGGAAGGGGGAGAGAAACAATGTTTCTCCCTCTTTCTACAAAGGGAAAAAGTTAAAAAGTGTTATTTTATAACATGGCATAGTCTTATGTATTAAGTATTAAAACAAAAGTAAATAAATAATAAGCTCATTTTCCCTGTAAGCAATACAAAAGAAAATGTAGTTTTTTTTATGATGTGTGGGTTTTATGTATGTATGAGATTTTAAACATAAATTCATTTATATGTAAACATAGCCTTTCCGATGGGTTTTATATAAAATGAAATAAATTGAACTCTGTGGCATTCTTTCTGATAGCCTCTAGAATTCTATAATTGTTTTTAAAGTCAATTTTTCATATTTTGCTACTACACAGGAGCTGTATGCGTGGCATTATATATATATATAATATATATATATATATATATATATATATATACTATTTGTAAAATTACAATATTGTGTAAATAATATTATAGATTTTTTTTTGTTTGGAAATGCATTGATTCTGTTCCTGTTAATATCCATTGCAGACGCGGCATTCAGAATTCATGATTTATTTCTGCTTTTAAATTGTCAGGAAAAAAATATTGCTAGCGCTTTCTTCTCTGCAACAGACGTTAGAAAATATATGCTAGCGTATCTATTCTATTTTTACTGCTTCAATCAGAGATATTATTCGTTTTAATATGCTTTATACAGGGCCATCTAGGCTATTTATTAACCATGTGCAAAATTTCCTTCCCTGCCCATTCGGTTCTTATTCTCTATTTCTTATTTCTATCATTCCAATAAGCAATGGAAAACGCTACACATATGTAGGCAGTTTGCAAGCGTTCCAACACCAACTTCAGCACCACGGACAGAGGACGTGTCACATCACCCTACAAGGCTTCAACTGGCCCTTTGGCTTGGTGGGCCGCTGGGCAACAGTTCCCTGTATCCACCCGCTCTTCTGCTCCAGAGGCAGATCTGCAATTGGTGATCACTCGATATCCATCCTGGTGGCCATACTGCATTTAGTATCCTTAACCCCTTAATGACAAAGGCCGTACATGTACGGGTTCAAAATGCATTGTTTTCTATGGGTTTCTATGGGACCGCCCATTGTCCATAAGGGGTTTAAGTGCCAGGACTACCTAGTCATCTTCGGGCCAGCACTGAACCCTAGTTTATGGTCTTCACTACTAATGGGATGCACTTATGGAAATAATTCACCTATGGGGTGAATATAGAACCCCTAGTACAGGGGTATCCAACCTGCGGCCCTCCAGCTGCTGCAGGACTACATCTCCCATACTCCTCAGCCAGCCCCTTAGCTGAAAGAGCATTATGGGAGATGTAGTCCTGCAGCAGCTGGAGGGCCGCAAGTTGGACGGCCCTGTCCTAGTAGGTTAGCATATGCAGCGATATACCAGTTTACTGCACTTAGGGCTTACAATAAAACCACCTTCATTCAGTTCAAGTATAAACATTAGACTAGAAAAAAATATATATGCTTTCCAAATCCCAAATCTCGCTTTTTGTACAGTTTGTCTTTAGCTAATCTTTAACCGACTTCTCCGGGAGCTAGAAATCTATGTATAAACGTCCTCTGGAGTATTTTTTTATGGTTTGCATTCAATAATATATTTATATATATTTTTACCAAGGGCTTAATGTCAAAAACATGATTATTTTGGAATGGTGTTGATCTGCAAGCAATTTTATTTTTTTTTTAAAATAAAAAATACATTAATGGTTTTGTGCTGTTCTACATATTCTTCTAAATGTAACCATTTTATAACTAAATGTAGAAACATAATTCTACATAATTCTTCGTTTTGTTGAATGCACAAACCAGTGCTAGAAGTCATCTCTTAAAATCATTTAACATTTTCCAAGGAATATATTGTCACGTGACAAAAAAAACCCCAACCAACCACTGGTTGTTGCCATAGAAACCAAAAGCAGTTCTGGAAAAAAAAAAATAACACATTTGAGCTTTCATGGAAAAAAAACATGTTAATCAAATAAGCCTTAGAAGATTGATTGCTGGAGTTGGATTGCTTTTTCCTCTTACAGCACACTTTGTTTAATACTTCATTTTGTAACTTTTTCTTTGATGCCATGGAAAACCAAGAGTCCTAGTACATCGAGCGCCATAAACCGCCCGCTGGACCACCACCCCCAAGCCCGTCTGGGTGCCACTTCCAGGCGTCATCCCTTACACGCTGGCCACGCTGAGGAAATCTCCTGCTATGACTATAAAACAAATAATATAAAGAACAAACAAGATTCCGGGAGAGAAGGAGGTAGGACCCCACTCAGCACCCCCTATTTCCCTTTCTTTACCTTTAAAACATTATCTCAGGGACCGACAGCCCTGTTACCAGCATGGCCTTAGTCAGGCAGTCATCTCCCCACTTACTTGTCAGTCCAAGGGCCCTTTATTTTAAGGTCGTTGTGTTTGAGCATTATCTCAGCCTGCACGATGGACAGGTCTGTAGGGGGTAAACAAGGACATTTCAACTGTTCTAAAGCTTTACACCACTACAGAAAAACGCTGCTCATTCTACACTCTTAATGACATTGTATTTGTTATTTTATTCTTTATTAGAGGAAGAAACTGGAAGGAGAACAAGAAAAAGGTCCCAGATCACCCCTCAGCCCCCCAAGTGGGGGGCAGCGGAATGGCAATGATTATTTTCTCCCTTAACTCACTTAATAGTCTAGAACCAAGGATGTGTCTAGACTACAAGTTCCGCCACCTCCCCATGGGACAAAGGTAGTCAACTGACATGGACAGTTTTCTACATAGAGGTCACCACCAATTCATGCCATCTTCACCACGTGGACATCTGGTGTCTTCTGAGACTTTGCCAAGCTTTATGTAAAAATATATCACATTGACATTATCATTTGAATCAGGAAACTTTTGTTAAAGACTACTTTTGTGACCTACGATATATAACACTCTACCAAAAATAACGATTTTTCATACAGTGGAACATGGGAGCATGGCTTGTAAAGTGTATTTTTCATTTTTTTCCTTGATGTGTCATAGAAAAAAAAAATCACAAACGATTCTTCTCGGGTTTTAATCAAGAAACATATTTCCCTGAATAATAATGTTTCAAATAAAATGAAATCTAACCGTCTGTGCATCAAGAAAGACATAAAAAAATGTAATAAAAATACCTTCATTAAACCACGATCAGATGCATAATTTCAATCAGAAATTAGTAACTTTTTGCCGGCAGCTTCCCACACAATTTGGATCACGGAAAATGTCGTGTTACGGTTGAGCTTTCTGATTCTACAGGACATTCTTCTTCTACGTTTTTGATCAACATCCTTCTTATGGGAATGGAAAACCCAAGTCCATGGATACTTAGATCAGCCAAACACAACGTAGTCTTCGTGCAACTTTGGAGAAGTTGGGGAATTTTTCAGTTATTAAGTTGGGGGATTTTGTTATATTGACCATGATTATATTAATCATATTTGTAGGAATACAAATGCAGACAAAACCGTCGGTAGGTGAAAAGACTTAACCAGCTCCATGATGTCATCTTCAGGAAACCAAGATGGTGGTGGCGATGGTGGCTAGAGGCTGACTTTTTCTAGAACTGATGGAACCCAGACTAAGATGGCAGATCTGTCTCATCTACAGGCTGTTTTTGGGTTGTTTTTTGTACTTATAATGGATTTGTTTAATTCTATTTATCTCTTTTTTCCTTTTAATTTAGTAAGCAGCAGAAGACAGGAGTGTGGAATAAGCTTGAAGATAAGCGTTGATGGAGTAGGTTTCTCCCTGCTGTTGATGGCCATGGAACCCCAAAAAAGGAGCTCAGAGACGTATTACCCTATGGTCAAAAGGCAACTTTAGCAATTAAGATAATTTAGCTCAATAGATATAAAAAAAACCAGTTACTTTACTGTTTATCTGATTAAGCATTGATTGCGTAAGCACAGGATGGAGCTCTTGTATAGCAGTAATCAAGGGATGTATTAATTACTCGTTGAGGTATATTATTAAAAGAAAGCCGAAAGGTGATGGTTTCAGAGAGGAGAAGAGATGCAATTACAGCAGCTAATCCTGGGAGGTGTAATGGTCAACGTCTCCATGATGTGACCAAAATAAAATTGTGTTAAATAAACCCAAGAAAAAAATTAAGGGGAGTGATTGGCCAAGTTTGGTAGCAAATTATAATTGTGTCTGTTTTATCCCTAAATATTTTATTTTTGTCCTTATTACTAAAACAACACACTTGAAGTTCTTGAAGTAGATGATGATAGTGACCAGGGCCAAACTGGCGATGACTGGGCAGCGCTGGCACTTTAAGGCCAGCGGGCGCCTGGTAACATGAGCGCAGCCAAAGGCTGGACATGCATAGCTGCACATTACAGTTTACGCTTTCGTAGTGTGCGGCCGAGCTGGAGCGGCAGATCAACCTTCATGTGGGGCATTCGCCCGGTGGTGTCCCAAATGGCCAGTCCGGGCCTGACTGTGACAATGGCACGTCAAGACGTCATCACCGGACCCAACCATAAAGCAGAAAAACATTCAAAACATGGTAATTCATGCAAATTCATACCTGCAAGGAAGCAGGCAAGTAACCAAGTTGCATTTCCCAGTGATACTCCGCTTGGATACCGGCCGGTGAGGGTTGACAAGGAGAGCAATGGAATATCTTATTTTTACATTTTGGGGCACCTCCTGAAAATTCTTTCTTTGCTGTGGTGTATTTTTTTAATTTTTTTTTTTTTTACGTAAATTACATTTATATTCTATAATGAGAACTGCAACAGGGGTACACTTCTCTAATAAATTATGCATTTTTCCGTTTACTTTTAATAAGCCAAAGCAAAGACGTTTTGTGTTTATTTAGTATTAGACCATTTTTAATAAGGCTGTTTTTCGAAATGTGTGATATTAAATTAATAATCAAGTTGCAGACTTTCTGATTATGAATGTTTGTTCTTTTGAACATGGCAAACCATCTCTCAAAATTACTTTGTGGAAAACAAAGTCAGCTTTACTGGAAGTACGTAATTAAATAATTGTTCTAATATCTATTTATCTATCTACGAGAATGTGTGTGCGTACATATATATTGTATCAGTTTAGTTGTACTTAATTTTCTTTGTTTTATTTGCGGAAAATTGCGTTCTAAGGAAATGCCCTACTTTTTCCATTAAAATGCTATTTTATAATTTGTTTTTATTATTATTTTTTAATGATATGTACGTTTGGAAGGGGGCATTGCCAAAACAGCCCAGCGAAATCTCAGCCCTAAAACACTTTGCAATAACTTTCACCCCACAACCTTCACAATGCATTATGAAACATCGACCGAGCCAAGTTCCTCCTATTAAAAAAAAATGTGGAGCCCCACCAGTGAGGTCACAAAGTGAAGAAATCTCTCTCATATAACTATATTCCCTGTAATGAGCCACCTTAACTATTGCCACAAGAGAAGCTCATTGCGGTGGAAGTCCAGACAATGGAAATCCCAACTCTCTTACAAACCATAGCAACTAGTAGAAGAAGGGAAGTATAATCTAATTAATATGATGTTTAATTAAACTGTAGGTAGAAAAATAAATAATTACAACAAAAAAAGGGTTAATGACTTTATTGAGTTACAGGATACAAAGGCATAATAGATAGCAGTATTCCTTTAATTGGAGAGCAATGAGTGAGGGCGAGCAACACAATATGCTTTACGCCTCCTGAAACTCAAAGGGTTAAGCTTTCACAATGATATTTTTGTTATTTAGGTATTTATTCGTTAATTTCATACCGACACACGATCCACCATCAAGTCAAATCGAAAAAAGTTTAAATATTAATAAGGGAAATTCAGTCACATAATTCTTCAATTCACTCCAACATTACATATGTAACTTAGCTAGTTAGGTTATCGTTTGGCACGCGGGGGGGTTAATCGCTAACATACAAGATGTTAAATAACACATTAGAACATAAAGAACATAATAACACAATAAAAAGAAAGGGCTTTTCTTGGGTTCTTTACGAAAAAGCCGCGTACTAGAACTAGAACGTAAGAACGGAATTTCGCGACCGTCGCCCCACACACACGTTAGGCGAATAACGATTTTTGCACGGGATCAAAAGCATTAGAAGCTGTAGTATGGCCTATCGTTACAACGACTTCGCCGTCGAACACACCTGCCAACAGAACGGATCCTGCATGCAGAAAATACCGGCTAAAAACAATAATTTCATGATTATTATTTTAATAAAACCAATAATTAAAAAATTAATAGTAGCCAATTTAACTACTCATTTGCCGTGATCTTTAAGCTTTGGGGGAGGGGGGGGAGACTGAATGTATCGTCCTTTGAGCTCCAGAAATGAGTAATTTAACACATTGTTTTACACTACAGGCAATGTTTATTAATTTCAGGGCGGCAAACTATTATTAAAACAGTAAAAATGACCCAATCCAAAAATGTATACTGTTCCTTTAAAAAAGGGATGCTGCAAATTCATTGATCGAGCATGACCCACCATAAGTTAATTATACTTAAATTATACTTTAATTATGAAATAAAAATAACCGTTGAGGCCCCCTTCCTAAACCTTTATCGATGACAATATTTATTTTAATTTAGTTTGCTTGAAACCAAGATAAATATTGGATTTTATGGCAGTAGATTGGTGGAACAGCCACCCAGGACTTGTGGTACAGTAACAGAATTAAACATGCATGGGACGGGCACATGGCTCCTAAATCTAAGACGAGACTAACGACTGATTACGCTTCAATTTTTTAAGGCAGGGGGAAAAAAAAGACTAGAAGGGTCAAAAGGCAAGATAATAGAGGGTTGTTTTGTTGTTTTTAGGGACCTAGAATGGAAATTGAATGGAAATGGAGTCATAATCCCTACATAAGTATAAATATCTGATTAAGCGGTTAAAAATTTGATAGTTTTTTCTTTCCTCCTCAATCGTACCCTAAAGCATTAATATTATTATTATATTAATTTACTATATATCTATATATAATATTAATTTAAGGGGACCCATCACAAATATGCGTTAATGGATATTCATTAGCATACCATGTACTATTTAATATTTTTGTTCACCTCTCTTTATCATCCTTCCTACTGATTCCTTTAAAATTTGCCACGGACAACGTAGACTTGGGACAAAAACCCTATAAAACAGCAAAGCATTAGTTATCGACTCTGGAGCTCAAAAGATTACTATTTTAATAGCAGTCAATGTATTTGCTTGATTGCAAATGTATAGCAACCCCAATAAAATTGCAGTTTAGCATGCACGAAAAATGGACACCGCTGAGATTTTGGTACATGCCAGACGCCTACAAGTCGGCAGGTATGCATACAAAGTGACTTAAAAAAAAAAGAGAGATAGAGAAAGCAAAACCGTATTAAAGCCTAGTATTTTAGAATGAATCCATTGCTTTAAATTCGCTAAGAGCTTGTACTGGAGAGATATGCTTCTTTTGGGAGCCTCTCCTTACTCGGGTTTGATATTCCTCGGGTTTTTCTCTCTTCACTAATGGTTTCTTCTCGGGAGCCTTCATCTTCCAAGACACGACGGGGGAGTTCACAGCAGCCGTACCGTAGACTTTTTGGTACTTGGTAGATGCGACGTAGGATGCTTTAACCGTTAGGACTACGGCGTTCATCAGGTTCTTGGCTGCCTGAATCAAAGACGTGGCGCTATCCAGCTGCAGAGACATAGGGAAAAAATAAGAACACTTCTAAGTTATAATTGTTCATCTCTTCAGCAAATTAATCCACAGCAATAGCCAGATACTGACTCGTAAACATAGACTTTGACTGCCCCGTTCTCTCCATTTAATCCGCCTGTTTTTCCTGTTGTAAAGACTCAAACTTTAATCAGTCCTGAGTCTTAGATTCCTGGGAGGCTGTTCCCCTTATCTACCACCTCCAAGTAAAGTCAAAAGTCCAAAAAAACAAACAAACACCCATTACTGAACAAGAGAGGACTTGAATGCAATATAAAGATGTGAGATTTAACATATTCCATTGCAGGAGAAAGTGAACAAGCGTGTTTTCTGCAGGGGTTTTTTGCCACAAAGGGTTAAAGATTTTTTTTTCTTACATAATTTTTCTTAAAACATATTGATCATAGATATATAGATGTTTTCCTTTTATGGGAATAAAACGTATTTAACTTTATTAAACATTTTATATATATATATATATATATATATATAGTCCGTAACATTTATTGTTGTTCTATTAAATATTATATTATAGATAATCTTCTGCCCCCACAACAGCAATTATCACATTGCGGCTTATGGTAAATATTTACTTTATATGCATTTACATGTTTATAGGTAACGTATAGCGTTAATGTTACAGACATTCACAGGGTCAGATGCTTTGGAAAGCTCCCGGGGTTGTAAATGAAATCATAATAACAGTAAAAAAAATAATAATAATTTAAAAAAAACCCGCTAAGAGTTAACGGAAGGTAGGATGCGTTTATGGTAAATAAATGTCAGATTAGTGGGAGGTTGGCGGCTCCGAGATCTCACCCAGAAGATTTGTAGAACTGCATTTAATGCTACTGGAAATCACGCTAGTATTCAAATAGAAAAATGTGTTATGTTTGCATATCAGGACTCTAAATCCAATGTTAGGCTGAAATTAATGTGATTTTTCATGTCTTGGTTCATATTGCCACGAAATTTATCAGAAGGAGTATAAATAAAACAGAAGCCGGCAGCGGCAGAGGAAGAGAATTCCAACAGAGAAAATAAAAATAATAATAATAATAATAATAAACCCAAGGGTCTAGCAGAAATGTGACGTGTCGTGCGTTTATCCCCCCCAGTTTACTAAAATCATACAGATTAATGATACAGATGTATACATCCCAAGTGTCCCGGTTGCCTCCTCTGTGTCCGAATCCCCCATAATGTCAGTGTCGGGAGGTACGGCAAGAGGCAGGGAGATGCAGAACGTGGCGTGGTCTTGGCTAAAAAAAAAAAAAAACAGCCCAGACCTCCACTGGTTTTATAGTTCCCAGTGTACAGCAACATGAAAACCAGGACTGTTCCCATTGTAAATCAGACAGCTGGGAGATATGACGCCAGCCTGAAAACACAGGGGTGTTTTGTTTTTTTTTACAAACTATATACTAGACACCATCATCATATATACATGTCTTCATTATTTCAAGTGCTACAGTCCTTTTAAAAAAATATAAGAACGTAAAACCCCCAGGACTTTATTACAAACCTCGAGGCGCTTGGGACTTAACAGTCGCAGCCCGGAGCAATCAGAATGTATAGCCGATCTTTAATTTGTTCCTATATGATTTCCCTCGGCGGATCGATACATCGCTGAGCATTGTTTCAGACAAAGAGCGGGGCTTTAGAGAGCGCGTAGTCGGCCCGGACTAACATCAGCAATCTATTATTACAGTATTGAAAGTAACGGATAAACGAGTGAAAGAGATGTTCGTAGAGAGTCCGTGTTCTGCAGAATGCGCGAAAAAAAACGCTAATGACTCGGCTATAATTCTTTGAAGAAATCCAAACATTGAAAGAGGTTTTTTTCTAGACATAAATAAAAGCTACTCTCTAATCCATTAAAGGCCGAGCGCTTTCTAAAACTACAAGACTAATTGAAAAGACATCAATGACGTACCTTCTGAAATCCCTCACTATCTGACACAGAATGCACGTGCGATAACAATTTTGCTCTTCAAGGTTTTATTTTCCCCTTTGATCTTGTCAGAAAAGTCAGAAAATTACACCCTCTGAAGTTTCAGTATTTTCAGATCTATTATATGGAATTTTGTATTCACGCGCATTCCTTTTTAACATTATTGGGTTATATGAGTATAATTTAGATAATTTGGGATTTTCTGTTATTTTTTTTTCTAGTTTTCTAAAAGATGTGGAAAGTACCTTGCAAAAAAAAAAATAGATGATCATGGATTTTAATTTTTTTCAAACATTTTTCTCAACAGCCTTAAAAAAAAAAAATTGTTCATGGATTTTTTTTCCAAACGCACATAGAGAATGCCTCACGAACAAAAAAAAAACTTAGACAATAATGTTTTTTTTTTGTTTTTTTTTTATTATTTGAAACGCACAGGAAGAATTGATTGGCTGACACGGAGATAAAATTTCATGATGTACATATATAGATATATTAGAAAATATATCTGAGAAAAGTTCTTTAAAAGTCTAGTCCCTGAAATTGTATTTGTATTTTTTAATGTACGTTAAAGTCGATTTAGGCATTTTATTTATATTTCTGAAATGTAATACAGAAATCAGAAAGTTCTTTCTGCCTGTCAGTTTAGTATATCATTTGAAAAAGAAACCCCCGAATTAAAAACAAACATTAAAAAAATAAGCTGTCACTAAACTAAAACATTGAGATAAAAAAGGAATTCTAAAATAAGTAATTGTGATGATGATCCATCAGGTTGTCTTGGCCAGTTTGTCTCCATTTTGAACTGAAACAACACTTGAGTGTCAACCATTTACCAAGACATGGGTTTGGAAGATCTACAGTTTCTTGTTATAATTAATTTGGTTATTATAAACAAAACTTGATCATCCATTACATTTTCATTTTAGGGAACTTCGGGTGGAGGAGAGATGTCTCTGGTCTCATAGGAAGCACAGAATCACATACATGATTAATATATGAAGACGCAGAGGGTCTTAGATCACATTCCCGGAATATATGAATAAGGCTTCCGATGTGTCTACCACATCTCCAGCACTCTTGGGTTCTCCTGAAGACGTTTTAGATACGAGACTAGGAACCAAATACCACCGAATCCAAAATTGACAATGAATTTCTCTCAAATTACCATATAAACTCCAGACATCTAGATGCTAGGTGTTTTGGTTTTTCTTGGTTAAAACAAGATTCTAGAAAGCATATATTTTAAGCAGGGGCGTCGCCAGGGGGGGCCAGAGGGGGCCATGGCCCCCCCTACATTATGCTGTGCCCCCCAATGTGCCCCCCAAGTGAAACGCTATACCATTGAACACTAAGCTCCAATTGCAGCCGATGCAGCTGACAGTTTCAAAGTGGCTGTAAAACCGCCTCCGCTGGCTGCTTAATGGATTGCTGGCATGCCAATCACTGACTGAGGCTCTTCGTCCCGCCCTTTGAAGGGGGCGGGCTCTTACAGAACAGTTGCTTGTCACTGCCTGACAGGGAGAAGAGCATGAGGGAGAAGAGCAGCCTGCTGTGTTACAGTGCAAGAATGAAGGCCAGCAAAAAAGTATTTTATTTTAAATAAATAGTGGAGGTGACAGAAGGAGGGACATTAACAAGGTGGGGGCTGCATTGGGAAAAGTAAATAATACACAAAGATGGTGGCTGGGGACATAATTACACATCAGGGTGGTTAGAAGGATGTCACATATATCAATACACAAACGGGGGGGGTTAATACACATGGGTATGGGGGCCATTATATTAACCAGTACAAGGGGTTGGTGCATCAATACACAAGGGAGGGG
>VKOC01000001.1:504323-542306 GCA_009364415.1 Spea multiplicata
TGGGGCAGAGTGGCATAACTGGGGCTGAGTGGCATATAGGGGGTTAAAATGCATTTCTGGAGGTTGGCAAATAAAAGGAAATTTAAAAAATATATTTTTCTCAATCATAGCTTTTATTAAACATGAAAATAATTTACATGAATTAATATTTACTGGTAAAACTTTTTCCCTATAGGGTAGTCTTATATTCAGGCTTTTTGTTTTTTTCCTAAATTAATATTTTGATTTTGGGGGGTCGTCTTATAATCGGGGTCGTCTTATAATCGAACAAATACGGTAATGCGCTCTGAGGTTAGCCACGCCCCTTGCCATGTGTGCCGCCCTTGGCTAGACCCACCCTATCGTGAAGCTCCTCCCCTCCTTCATTGTTATAATTAATATTTCACAAATTAAAGTTTAGCTCACATTCTGTTTCACTAATACTAAATATTTTAATAAATCAATAACCTAATTATCCCTAGATTATTTATGCAGTTAAACACGTAAATATAAGTAAGAAGGGCCCAAATGCAGAAATAAGAACAGTCATGACGTCCCTTGGATTGCTGGGGATATCGGGGCTGATAGGGTCTTATGGTAGCCATTACCAGGTGTAGAGTGGGAAAATGAAGTCAGAGGGGGTATCAGGAAGGGCAGGTCCCTGGATTTCATTGATAATCCCTTGGGGTGGCCCTTTCCCAGCATTCAGGGAGAGGAGCAGAGCAGGTTTACAGGCTTTCCACCTGACTATCCCCCCAAAATAATGAATTGGAATTGAAATTTGATGGGCATTGGTATGAAACTGCCGAG
The DNA here is from genome assembly GCA_009364415.1 of Spea multiplicata. Classification (NCBI taxonomy): domain Eukaryota; kingdom Metazoa; phylum Chordata; class Amphibia; order Anura; family Pelobatidae; genus Spea; species Spea multiplicata. The sequence goes on from VKOC01000001.1 coordinate 505,113, forward strand.
TGGGGGTCCGCATGTCTGGAGATGTTTAACAGAATATATTTAGTGCAGATTGTCAGTGAGATGGCAACAGAGTCGGTGTTTATTCTTCTAAGTTTGGGTGTTCATGGTGTTCTAGGAGGATGTTCAAGTAGGAGACATACTTATCATTAATGGTGTTTACTTTTGTTAACCAGGTTTACTATGACATTGTTGTAACATTATTAAATACCAAGTAACCGGGTCGCCATATACAATCCATTATATTTACGTCTCCGGTCTTTTTAGTAAAGGAGGGATACAATGCAGTAAGCAATGCGTGGTCGTGATAAGAGGGTGTCTACATTTAATAAAATGTTTTGGGTTTTTTTACCCAATTTCAGCATGTGTAGGTCCCTTTAAACTCCCGCAGAATTTAAGTTGTATAACTGCAGGCTAGTAATCTTGTTTAGAACTTTACTCTCAAAAGAACAAGAAAGGAACAGCACAGCAAAATAATTCTCTTTTTAGTGGCTAAGTAATGAACATATAATGTTAAATGTAAAAATAAATTAAGCAAGTTTATTATACTCAGTTGTGTACTTAAACGAAATAAATCATGTCATTTTCGCAGAACATCCAAGTATACTTACGAATATTTTATATATTTATTAATAATGCAATATGTTACACTAAATGGCACGTTCTCTGGTTGTCCTACTGCCATTGTGCTATATTCCAAGTACAGTTTCTTAAAGGGTCAGTATTGTCTTTAAATAGTTTTTTTTCAGTTGACATCAGATGTCTCACACTGTGAGTAAGGGCGCCTGACACGGTGGACACGGGGGACGCGGGGGACACGGGGGACATGGGGCCTGACACTACCACCACCACGTTTGACTGTTGGTATGATGTTCTTCTGTGGAATGCTGTGTTAACTTTACCCACTGTTGACTCAGCAGTTCACAGCATTTTATGACAAAAGTCTTGGGGTCATCAACATGATTTTTGGTAAATGTGAGACGAGCCTTTGTGTTCTTTTTTTGTCTGCGCAGGTTTTCACCTTGCAACTCCCCCATGGATGCCATCTTTTTTACACAATTGTAAATGTGGACCTTATTTGCGGCAAGTGAGGCCCGTGGTTCTTTATATCTTAGTCTGGCTTCTTTTGTGACCTCCTGGATGGGCTCTTGGAGGAATTTTGGTAGTCCGGCTTAAACCCTATATAATCTTATCTTTCCTCCTCTTTTCTCTCCACCCTCTCTCCTATATGGTGGGGAAATCTAAGTGGCGGGCCAATGGAAGAGGTTGCTATATTGGCAGGTTCCTAATGAGAGTATAGGCCAGTAATCCCAGCAATAAGCCTCTTACAGAATGGATAGACAACGATTGTTGGCTCCGCAGTGGTCTAGGGGCTCCCTGTTCCTTGATGGATTCCCCAAACTGGGCAAAAATGGATTATGGTTGGAGAGAACTTCTCTCTTATGTGTCCATTTTATGCAAAGTCAAGCCGCACCCCACTAAGTTCTTTTTTTTTACTCATAACTAAGAGCTTTATTTTTTCAGAGGTAAAGCTTACTTATCATAAAAAAATGAAAAAAAATCTCGTATAAAATCATTAACTTGTAAAGAAACGTATACACTGCTTAACAAGGGTTTTAGAAGTAGCTTGCCTAGATATTTTCTATTCGCTGTGTGATTAATACCCTCATGTTTGCATAAAATTAGAACAAATCAAAGACAGAGAACATGAGCCCCGAATGGCTAATTTAAATATAATTTCTACTAGAAAAATTACCATAAATCATTATAATGATTCCAATTTGAAGTCAATGACAAAGCTATTAAGATTTTAAGGTTATTACTGTCTTTATATAACCTTCTATACTTTAAGAATTGGACAGGTCTGATATACATATTTCTTACAACCACAAAAAAAACAACCAAAAAAAGTTTTTAATAACTTTAAAGTGAGTGTATTATAGCATAATATAAAAAAATAGTGCTAAAAATAAATATCCATACTGACTCTGGGCTTCCATTAGAATTAAGGAAGATAAGTGCCCGAAATGTGTCTTAAAATGTGTCAATTTTGTACATTGTCAATTTTCATGTTTTAATTTTTAGTCCCCCCCGCTATTAAAAAAGTACTACATAAACTGGTGCTCTATAAAAATATAACAATGCTACATAATTTTGCATACTGAAACTTACAATAAGTAAAAGTGATGTTCTACCATACCTGGGAACTTTGGCCATGACAACCCTCCACTCCACTCCACCACCCCCCCCAAAAAAATAACAATTTTCCGCCAATTAGGCTGAGAGTGATGCAAATTGTTGTGCACATGAGCTCATCAGCCCATTTCTCTCTTAAAAAATGGTATTTGAATAAATGCTTGTGTCTTTTTTTTATTTGATTCTTATGGAGGAAGCGAGGTTTTGACAATTAAGAGAGAACATCTGAAATCACAATCACTGATGGGGATCAAGCTTTTTTACTACTATGCTAGCTGGCTGAACTCACAATAGATCAGATAGTGAGTGAGAGTGAAAATCTGAATGCATAAAAGTTGACGGCACAGACCTCGCGCTCCCACCACAGCCTGTGGCGCATGACTTACAGAAGAAGAAAGTGGAGGGAGAAAAGTAAGAGATTAAGGAGAAAGGGGAGGTATATGCTAGCGAGAAAGGGGAGAGCTAAGTGGAAATGAGAGATAAAATTGGGAGGAGATATAAAAGAAAGAAACAACATGAAAAAACAATTCCACATGGATAAGCAAATAAATGAAAAAATATATTACATTCCCAAAGTACTGCCGCAGCCCAGAAAACACTCCTGGAAATACCGATCAGCACAACTTGGGGCGCATGTACTTGGGAAAAAAAGGACAACAATAATAGTGCAATATTGTAAAAGCATGATATTCAAACAAATAAATGAATTGCACTCACAAACATAGGATGTATTTCAGTATACAGGGTTAGAATAAATGTGTGTGTGTGTGCGGGGGGGGGGGCAACAGTGTACAAATTAACCAAATCAACAGTATAACAGCCTTGTGTCAAAAAGGTCACAATATAAATCCTTTTTTGATTTCTGTCTACTTTGCCTGGATAGTCGAGTCCTTGACTCACTTTTTTCTGATTCCTTGTTCTCCCTGTGGTTGTGACTCTCCTGGGTGAGTGACTATACTTTCATTATGTACCAACCTTTCTTTTCTAGAATGCCCCCCTCCGTCGGTGTTCACTTTAATTTTTTCTTCCTTTTTTTCACTACCGTATTTAAACAAAGCTAAGCTATTCACCCTTTGGTTAGAGTGGTTGCTTTGACCTCAGATGGTGTAAGTCTTGGGTTCTAACACCTGATATTTTATGCATTTGGACTAATGGTCCTCTTTTAGGGTTATACTGTGTTATATATTATACTTTGTTATATATTATTATATATATATATTATACTTTGGTTATATATATTATATTAGGTTTAAAGATGCATTTCTGTGTGCCATACAAATACTAATAAAGTCTCACCAATAACCAACAAACCACCCGGTTTACGGTCTAGAAGTCTCCTTTACATACATAGCATTACAATTGCCCTATAAGAAAAAAGGGTTATATAATTTAGTTTGTGAACTGACATCTAGATTTGATTTATGAGAACACTAACCTTAAACCAGGATCATAGTCAGTAGTGGTCTCCGCTATAAAACACCTTGACAATGGAGTATTGGAATAAAGAGTCATTTCTTAATATGTAAATGTGTCTTCAAATTTTTAAAGTAGGAGGCCATGCGAAATATCTTGGCCACCAGATCACGAAACTAACAGCAGTAGGGAGAAATAAATTACGGCGATTGTCTTCTCATTTATTTCCACACTGTGTTTGCTCCAGATAGTAAAATTAAATTCGAGGGGATCAAAATCCTTGGGATTATTTGAAGACCATTGAAGCTGAAAATAAATGGTGGATACTTACCAAAGTTTTCAAGCAAGAAATTAAAAAAAAAAATATCCAGAAACATCCTGAATGAAAGTATTTAGGAAAACTTAACATTAACTTTTTATAATTTTTTTATATTTTTTTCTGATTTAAGTTGTGCTTATACAATTTGAAAAATATCACACTACATTCAAATCCTTTTTACTAAAATATTGTTTGTATTGGAAACTAGACATCCTCTAATTTCCAAGGCTATAGCAATAATATTAATATTTTTTATTATTATTTTTGTAATTTTCTTTAAATGTTGTTTATATCAGTTTTAAAAAATGCTGATTAAACAGTTAAATGTAGATTAAATGCACTAGCTGCTGGAATTTTATTTTTTACTTTATAATTTATTTTTAAAATCATAATTATCCTATAAATTAAAGTGTCTAAAATTATTATTTAAATTTATTATTAGTAGTAGTAATAGTATTGTTAGTATTTTAATTATTTTTATATTTAGTATTGTTGTTTATTTTTTTATTTAACCAAATGCTTTTTTAAAATGAAAATAACGAAACTTACAGACTTTAAATCAAGGTGCAAATGTTACTTTAGTTCAGCATAACCGCTTCTGATTCCCCTGCAATAAAATTGGCGCTTACATTTTTTAAAGTACTTTTCACGCAGCTTTAAAGAAAGATTTTTTTTATTTCATCTTTCTGCTGTTTGTCGCTAAATCCGTGTTTATGTGCAGGAAAGCATGACAGGCTTAGCGAGAACTGATCAATAAGTGAAATGCATTTTTTGAATCTATTATGGCTGCAGTTAATAGTATTGGAGATATACAGTGGTTGTAGTTTCCGCTATATTGATATACTAAATGCCCTTTTATCGATTTATATATTAACCATGAATCTTGTTTTATTTAGATGAATTTCATGAAAGAAGGTAATTGAGAATTTTCTGTTTATCATTCTATAATATAAGAAAATATCATATAATATTACATATTGTAAAAAAATACATGGGAATGGGAATTTCTTTTACAAACATTTATGCAGAGTTGGAGAAATAAGAATAAATCCTGTACACATTTATGAAATATACTCGCACCGCTTCATTTATTTGACTTTTTATAATCTTTTAGTTTTTATATTTTTTTTTATCTTTTAAATCATGGCTCATAGTCATACCTGGGAAATTTGGGCCTCCGGCTACCCGGAGCCTTCCCTTGCGGGACGCGGCCAGGGCTGCCTGCTGATGTCGGTAGGCGGTCCTGCTGACATCGGTGGGCGGTCCCGCTGATGTCGGTAGGCGGTCCCGCTGACGTCAGGGGCGTCTGCTGGAAACACCCCTAATTCAATGGAAAATGAACAGGGAGCGGGGCGTGTCAAGACCCCGCTCCCGCGACCCGGGGGATACCCGGAAAGTTCCCAGGTATGCTCATAGTTCTCAGCATTGATATGAAATATAGCTGTACCCGGGAAAACACAATCTCTGCCTCAAGCTTGTGTCACATCTATGATAGATAAAGAAACCCACATGGAGAAAGATATTAGACAACTAACTCTCAGCCATCATCCTGATCAACAACCTCTACAGATCATCCTGACTCGACCAACTCAGCCCCATCCAAGCCGTTCTCTCCTACTGTTTCCCCTTCACTCAACCACTAGATTGTAAGCTCCGAAGAGCAGGGCCCTTTTGTACCAGTTTTTTGTTGTGTGTGACTTTAAATTATTCCACTGATTGTAACGGCGCAATGGAAACATGTGCAAACCTGCTTGAGGTGCTTGAGGTGAGAGACAGCGTGGATAACGTAGGGTGCTGGCATTATGTTACTTTAGCTGAAATACATATTATTTGTAAAATATGTGCGTACAACAACACAGCTAAGTATATTTATTTTATATACTTAAATTATTCAGGATACAAAAAAATATTGTTTTGTTATAGTTAGCTGCGTGGAAAATAAAATTGTCTGTCTTTTTACTGCCTTTTTTTACTTTTGTATGCTTGAGTATACATAATGCATAGCGCCGGCAGAAAAGAACCAGCTGACCAATCTAGTCCGCTCTTCTCGAATCATTTTGAAAATTGTTTCTTTAGGCTAAGCTTTTATACACCCCACGTTTTCTTGAATTCCGTAATGTATTTGCCTATAGTACTTCTACTTCAAGTCAATTCCAGGTATCTACTACTACCATATTCTTACATTCGTTTCTACCACCCTCTAACTTTGAATCATGCTCGCTAGACCTGGCCCTCATCTTTTTTTATTATTAAAAACTTAGAAACGCAGTGTGTGCGAATGTGGCGCGGCAGCTTGAAGTATCCGCTCGCTGATGTCATGGCACGTGAGTGATGCCAACACACATGCTGTTGCTTTATGTGGACACTCTGGATGGAGATACAGTTTTTCAATCAGGTTTCTCTAAATGTGACATTTCATAAAATATAGATGATGGTTTTTGCTCACCTCTAGTTAGTTTCATTGTATAATATTGGACTAGGAAGGTAGTAAAATGTTAATAATATTAGAAACATAGAAGCACTAAAGGGACACTCCAGTGTCCCAAGTAGCCCCCTGAACAACAAATGCATATGGAAGTACTTTGCAGGTAAAAAATAAAGTACATGTTTACCTTAGGGAGAAGCTGCAGCACAACAGCTGCATCTCCGCACCCTCTCAATAATATGAAGCCGCCGACCAGTGGCAGGAAAATGCTCCCATTGAAATCCGTGGGCGCGCTATCCATACATTCACATGGAACCCCTTGGAGCGCTCACTCATGATACAGTCCTGGAGCTCACTCGTGATACATATACTACGTTCCTGAGACATCTCCTGCATGATAAATAGCTCGGGTGGGGAAAGGGGCATATGGTGGGATTCTGCAACCCCTCCCCAAGAATTAAAGTGCATATGACGGCTGGAGTTTCTCTTTAAAACAACTACTCGGCCTACCTAGTCTGCCAGTTTTGTTAGCTAAAAATATCAGAAAATATTCATACTCCAAACAAACGATGCTATATGATCTATAGGAAATAAAACAATCCTCGTACTGAATGGTTGGTTGATGATGCCGGAGTACCTAATTATGTCTTTTTATATTAAAAAAAATCTGAGTATATAGAAGAGACGTGAGGCATTTCTTATTAATAATGAATTCAATTACCTGTTTAGAAAGATAAGCCAAATTATATGGAGAATAAACATGGGAGGAGAATTATTGCCATGATCCCGTTCCCGTTTATTTATTGTAGGACAGATATTCAGCTATCATCAATGATCTTTCAGTCGTGAAATTACTTTTTTCCTGTATTTCTTTACTACCTGAAGGAGAGTTTTACCTTTCATAAAGTGACGTTCTACCAAGCATGCTAATTGCTAAATTCTTCCCCAGTAGGTTTGGTTTGACTTACACAAAATATCTAAAGTTAGGAGATCAATTCCGTTGTTTTTTTCCCTAATTTTATTATTATTGTCATCACTATTATAAGCATGTTACAAAAGCACACGTATGGTTATACTTGCCTCCTGCTTTGCGCAGGACAGTCGCGACTTCGTTGCTCTACCTCTGTCCGGCCGTGCTCTACCTCTGTCCGGCCGTGCTCTACCTCTGTCCGGCCGAGCTCTACCTCTGTCCGACCTAGCTCTACCTCTGTCCTGGCGATCTACCTCTGGTCCGGGCCTAGCTGTACCTCTGTCCCAATCCAAGTGCTTACTCTTTCCCGCCGAGCTCTTACTCTGTCGCCTGTGCTTCTCTTGTCCGGCCGAGCTCTCCTCTGTCCCGCCGAGCTCTACCGTCTGTCCGCGAGCTTCTACCCTGTCCCGCCGAGCTCATACCTCTGTCGACCTAGCTTCTACCTTGTCGGCGAGCTTTACATCTTCGGTCAGTGTACTCTGTCCACCAGTGTCTACCTTTCCGCCGGCTCTACTCTGTCCGCTGTGCTCTACTTTGTCCGACCGAGCTCTACCTCTGTCCCGCGAGCTCTACTCTGTCCCGCCGAGCTCTACCTCTTTCCCGCCGAGCTCTACCTCTGTCCCGCCGTGCTCTACCTCTGTCCGGCCGAGCTCTACCTCTGTCCCGCCGAGCTCTACCTCTGTCCCGCCGAGCTCTACCTCTTTCCCGCCTAATTCACAACTAATTGCGAAAGTTGTGCTAATTTCACAAAACCACTAAAATTAAGCAAGGTTTGATGATGTCCAACATTTCTATCTGAAACCATTTCTATCTACAATAATTCAGCATGGTAGGTAAAATGCCGAATCCTATAGTATAGGTTCCTTCTCCGGGGTGCCACATTTTTTGTTATCTTTGGTTGCATTAGCATTTCCCAATTCTAATAGTTATATAATTAAAACAAAACAACATATAATAACCTAGGGTTATACTGATATAGTAAGCTGTTGTTTTGCAGGGTTTCTAGATGACTGAGGTATTGTCTTATCAAACGCAAGCACCTGTACCTTCCAAACACTGTTCTCCTATGTTAAAAAAAAAAAATACAAAAAAGTACCATAAATATGAGATTAATTGGAAATGTGAAATTCATATAAAATCCATCATTTGTAGATTTATACTGGTAAAATGTCATTCACTAAATAAAATAGATTTCTAAAACATGGACTGAAGTTAAATCTTACAATACAATACAATTCAGTGCTCGGCAACAGCCCTGCTATGTGCAAGTAAATATGTATTAACATGTACATTAATGTAATTAAAATCAGAGATCTTGGTAAGGAATATATTTTAAAAAAAAAAAGGTTTCACCAAGAAAATATAATTCATACACAAACAACTTGTGGGCAGGAAAAGTCATTCTAAACATCTAGTTAAATCCATTTTAAGAAGAAATAATATTTAAGATTAAAATTATATGCAATACAGATAACATAAAAAAAGAAAATCTTTCCACCCGTTTTTTTCGCAGTAAAGTTTGATAAAATTGAGGGTTTGCTGCCAAATGAAGAATTATTTTATGAAAGATCATTCATTTTTTACCGCCTCTTTTCTAGAGAAAGCAAATTCCTTTTCCTAAAGGGCCGTAACAATTAAGAAAACATGATCGCTGTACTGGCGTTGACAAATTAAATTCAACCTGTTTGTAGCTAAGAATTTGAACACACGTGGGTTTTTGTAATAAATGTAAAGTTGGCACAAAGTGCATCAAGGAGGCCATACTTTTTAATTTATTATTATTTATTGTTTTATATAGCGCCATCAAATTCCGTATCGCTGTAAAATGGGTAATTTGTGACCTTTTTGGATAGCAGTTTATGTAACTGATTTATTTTTTTAACCCCTTAATGACAAAGCCTCAAAATGCATTGTTTTAAATGGGTTTTGGGGCCGCCCATTGTCCTTAAGGGGTTAAAAAATCCAAAACAGATTATTATGACTTTTAGGTCATACCCAGTAAAACCTGAAAAAAAAGATGGATGCCAGGGGAGGAAAGAGGGGCTGTGGGATTAGGGTCCCCAAGACGGACAGTCCCTCTAAACCGGGACACCTGGGTAATATACGTCTGCGTTTCCATGGTAGCGTTTAACGGGCAATTATTTTCAATCCCTAATGTGTGAGCGCCGGGACATATCAGAAACAAATACATCCAAACAATGACTTTTCTTAAAGACTTTAATCTTTATCTCTTTTTAAATGATGGCGTTTCTAATACAATTCATAGTACATGAATATTTATGATGAAATATTATGTAAAAGTTAACAATTTTAATTACATTACAACTTTTGTAATTAAATGCAAATTCTAATGAAATGAAAACTACAACGATATTTATGAGTACACTCTAGTCAATTTGTCAAACGATTTATCTCTGAAAACATTCAAGTAACGATGCTGTACAAAAAAAAAAATAATTTAACCGGAATAATATATATAGCACGGCTATACATGTCTTGTATATTCGTACAATTTTTAAACAAATGCTTTTTCATTTTCTGTGCAAAAAAAGAAAAAAATAGTTCTAGTTCTTAAACTTTAACTATATTCCTGAGGATTTTAGAATTAAGAAAAGCGGATTTTTGAAGTTGAACAAAATTTTAAATACCGACAGATTAAAAATGTATGTCCTATAAACCTCGGCTCCCTTGCACCGCAGGGAACTATATTACCCTCTGTCCCGTTATACGAATCCATGTTAGATGTTTAAAAAAAACTGTGAAAAATACCGAGAATAGAATGATCTAAGACATTTAATAACTGGCATAATGTTTGAAAAATGAATCAAGGGGGAAGCCAACAGTCAATTTTGAAAAAAAATCCAAATCTTTAATAAAAAATGAAACGGGAATATGGCTGACTAAACATTATAAGAGCCGCGATACCGCCGCAGTTTCAGAGCTTGCTCTTGGCTACCCTTGTGCAAGAGCACTTAATCTACGCGGCGCTGGCTTTGGGACCCAATCGTTTACACGCAAGCATTTGAATTAAAAAAAAATAATAATTGCTAGTGTACTTTCTAAGAAGGATCTGCCCAACAGCTGTCCGTCTATAGACAGAATACCTCCTCTTAAAGAGCCTTCAAGAACACTAATACAACACTCTAGTCTTGGTAAAAAGAGGTTTTTTTCTCCTCTGTATGTAAAATGCTCATAAATGATTAAATATTAAAGTATTATTTTAAAAAAAAATGCTACATATTATAGAAAGAAGGAAACCATAATAATTATGGCAAGTGGTTGGTGTCATGGTGGAGCTCCACCATCCATCTATAGACACATAACTGCCAAGTCTACAGGTGGCCTAATGGTGGCTGACTTAAACTGTGATGGAGTGGATGTTGGAGATGAAGTTGTTGTGAGATCAAGAAGTGTTAAGACTTGGACCACACTCTTTGGGCTGTCGAAAAAGGACCACACTAGTAGCTTCTGACTATTCCAGGTTTAATACCAATAGTACGCACCATCTCGTCATATGCCATGTGCTTTACATACAACAAACTTCAGTGTGCTGTCAGCTACTCTGGGTCAGATTTATATTTTTCGGTGAATTCAGCTCTTCTTTGGCTACATTTTCATCTGTGGACCCCTTAGCATTAACCTCATAATGCAGCGAAGCGTATTCACTAAACTGGGGATTTGCAGAAGAGTTGAACAATTCATCACTTTCGTTCAACAACACTTTAAGAATTTCCCTGTAAATATGAAGAATACAGATTTTTACATTTTTTTTGGAACAGTCAGTTTTAGTTTTCCAGATTTCTTTGTAAAACAGCCTTCTCTTATTAACCTTTCACATGACGTTCATTGCAATACCTTTCTACATAAAATCTACTTCCACCTTCCTGTGACCTTCAGAATTTACTTTCACTATATCACCATAAAAGCTGACAACTGAAATAACTTGTCAGCTTGGCAAGTTGAAACAAATTTTGTGCAGACTACTTGCTGAATTTATTGAAGAATAGATCCGCTTAAATATTTGGGTTTAACAGCATCCCGTTTGAATGTATGTTTCCAAAGTAAAGGATGGTATCTGGGTATTTGTTAACAGAAGTGAGTAACTTTTTCAATATTATTAAATATCAATAACTTTTTATAGTAACATTGTTTTAAGGGTCAGCAACGGGAATATACATATCAATGTTAATTTTTAATGAATAGCTTGTAAGTTCATAGAAGTAGAGGCCTCCACTCCCTCCACACATCCTGTCTTATGTTTGTTCATGTTATTAATAATGTTGTATGTTTTGTTAGTGAAAATTGACAATGTTGTAATAGTTAATTTCGTTTCTTAATAGAAATAGAACTATATCTGCTGGTGCTTATTAAATAAAATGTAAAAAAAAAGTAAAAAAAATATCAATAATAATGTTGCATATAATTTTAACAACAAATACTATGTTTACTGTTTCTGCTCACTGTGTATGTGCCTCTAGGACTCTGTATCTTAAATCTTCATCCAGAAATGGTAATCAAGGGTCATCTAGGATTCCTTTGTCCATAATTGTGATGACATCGCCATATAAAGAATAAATATATATCTTGAATTCAAAAGATATTGGTGCCAAACTAGCTCTAAAAATGTGAAAAAAAGATAGGAAACTGGTTGGTGGAACGTTTTTCTGGAAAACGAGCAGAGCAGAGATTACAATCTTGAGGGAATGGGGTGACAAACATAAGGCACAGAGACGGGTGAGAGGTAGTGTGGTGGTCGTATCAATGACAAGGAAATTCTAGCAGCTAAGATGGTGCGGCTTCTCTGAAGAAGTGAGTTTTGAGATGTTTCTTGAATGTTGGGAGGGAGGGTGAATGCTGAAGGTTCGGTGGAAGTAGATTCCAGAGATATGGGGCAGATCGAGTGAAATCTTGTAGACGAGGAAAAGGAAGAGGTGATGAGTGAGGAGGAGAGCCTTAGCCCATGGGAAGAACGTAGGGATCGAGTAGGAGAGTATTTGCTTATGAGGGCAGAAATATATGGAGAAGCAGTGTTATGGAGGAGCAGTGTTATGAAGGGGGGGCAGTGTCATGAAGGTTCAGTATTATAGGGGGGGCAGTGTTATGGAGGGCCTTATATGTTACTACGAAGATTTTACATTTAATTCTAAAGGTAATTGGGAGGCAGTGGAGGGTTTCACAGAGTGGGGAAGCAGAAGAGGAGCGGCGAGCAAGAAAGGTAAGCCTAGCAGCAGCAGCTGTTAAAATGTCCTTTTGTCTAGATTTTGTCTAGATGTCACAGTCACAGCAATTTACCTAAGTTTAGACATTTGCTAAACACAGATATTTTGTAGTTTGAAGCATCGAGACTCTACTTACAGCATGTAAAGTATGTCGGTAGTAGAAGCCGTTAAAAGACAGACTCTAATTACAATTGTTAGTCTTGATTTTCTAACTGTGAAGATTCTGTTAACTACAGCTAATCACTTGTCTCTGCGATATAAAAATAAAACCTGATTTTATTTTCCCCTTACATTCTACCATTCGATGGGAGCCCAAAGGCTTGACATATTAAAGAAAGTGCGTCTCGCTTGAACAAGATATGACACATTTAATTCTAATTTGCGATTTTAAGACAAACGTGTAGAGTGTAAATAGGCTGTGGACATGCCTTCGGGCAAATTGGAAGTGTACATTTCAATTTATAAAATCTAGCTGAAAAGTTTGAAAATGTCTTAATGAAGCCTTGTTATTTCATACTACTGTTACATTGTGATGCATGCATTTGTCATAATGATTTGTGCAGATAAGGTAATGGAGCCAAGTGCTACCCTCAAGGTCAATATTCTAACTTGTCCTCTTGCAAGCTGGATAATATTTGTTGCAGATAATATTTGTCACATAGTTTTTTTGTGCAATTATATGTGATACAAAATGTTTTGAATACCGAGTAATGAAAGCCTCCGCTAGGATTCCACAGGTTTATATTAAGTGAATATACTTTGTGATGGTTCTGGTAAAACGAGTTGATATGAGGTCCATGAGCCGCAGGGAACAAGGCACGTTCGACTAATAAAAACGACCATTCTCCAAGGGGTTAATTGCCAGGTTATCAGAAGCTTTATCCTAATTTGAAGGATGTGCATTCAGATGCAGACGGATCAACAGTTTATAACTGTAGAGTAGATGCTATCCCGAAGCAGGTGACTAAAGTCGGTACAAGACTTAGAAGAGCTGAAGGACAGTCAGTACACATGGATTAGGATAGCTGGTCAGAGGCCAAGAGAATCAATACGAACGCTTGATCAGAAGAAAGGAGGATTTTAAACATGACTCAACATAACAAGGCGGCATAAAAATACAAACTTAAATAACAGCAACGAGAATGGGAAAGTGAGATTTTATATATACGCAACATGAGATGCAAGCGAAAAGAGTTAAATGAAACAAACAAAGCTGCAGAGGGCTAAATGTTAGAACTGAGATTATCCAAGGTGACCAAGTAAACCCATATAGAACTAAATGAGTAGTAGGAAGTCCTGGTTATAGTACCTAGTTGACACTCCATGTTGGATACTGTAGCACCATATTGAATACTCAAGATGAAAGGTATAATTGAGTTGTTCCACAATGGAGGCATTCTTCAAACGTATTACCAAGCTCATGAGAAATGCAGGTCTCTCTAAGATAGTTTCTGTGAAGCATGTGCAATCCATCCATTCCATCTGCACTTGCAGCGTAGTAGGGCATGGTAGGGTAGGAAATCCAGGAGGAAAAGGGGCTCATATTAGAGTATTATCATCACTAGCATCACAATCTCAGCACTGTTAGCCAGCACCACCACCAGCCATGTATGAGTGAATGAAGAGCCTGACCATAACAAGAGTATCTCCTAGAGCAGGGATCCTCAAACTCGGCCCTCCAGCTGCTGCAGGACTACATCTCCCATAATGCTCCTTCAGCTAAGGGGCTGGCTGAGGAGTATGGGAGATGTAGTCCTGCAGCAGCTGGAGGGCCGAGTTTGGAGATCCCTGTCCTAGAGACTCCTAGTCCCACACCCTATGCTAGATACATGAAGTTCTTTGATCTTTTCCTGTGGCTGACTAGAATAATCAGAAAGATTTATTAATGCATGTTCCAGTCTATACTGTGTATATGCACTTACGGGCCACTTTATTGGACCCCCTTTTGCCTTCAGAACTGCCTTCATTCTTTGTGGCCTAGTTTCTACAAGGTGCTGGAAACATTCCTCAGAGATCTTGGTCCATATGGACATGATGAACTCATTGTCATGTTCAAGAAACCAGTTTGAGATGATGTGAGCTTTGTGACACGGTGCATTATCCTGCTGGAAGTAGCCATATTTTAAATTATATAAATTTAAGTCATATTTTAGATTATATAAATTAACGTTTTTATGCTTAAAATCGCAGCCCAAGCATATTCTTTTTTTTCTCTTCAAATCAAAATATTTTTTCCAGATCAATTTAATTACATCCTATAAACATCAGCAACGATGGAATTATCCGTGATTAAAAAAGGAATTAGCAAATGTATTTTGTAATGTATTCACATTCCGTTTTTATTAATTTAATGTTGAAATAAATTGTGATAAGGTCAAACATCAGAAACATCAATCCCCAATGGGTGAAATAACCTACTACAGCTAAATCCGTTCTTGTAAATATAGTTTGTTCTACAAATGTGATATTTTATAAGTAAAGAACATTCTGTCCTCGATAAAATGCAAAAAAGGTTCAAAGGTTTTATGATCATAATTCATTTCATGATTGTGGAGCTAACAAGGTTACTTGATATATCTAATTTTCAAAGTCAAGTCACCAAACAATTAAAACTAACCAGACTAGGGGAATTAAAATTAAAAATAAAAGTACAAACTATGAATAATACTTTGAGATCTCTAGCCCAGAACCCAAATTCTAGCCACACCTCCCAATATTCTCTTCAAACTAAAGAAAAGATACGAATCCTATGGTATATGTCACCGACCTGGATCAGCGGCCGCTGGTACGAAGGAGAGGGAGACCACCTTCTGCCAGTCTCCAGCCACAGCGGCCTCCACGGAGGAGAGGGAGACCTCCATCTACCTCTGCACGCCCTCTGGTGGTTAGACCCAGAACCCCAGGCACCTATACTTATAGGCTACAGTCTAGCCACACTCAAGATGGCTGCCGGATTCCACCAAACAGGAAGTGACATCAGTCTGTTCAAATTTTGGCGCCAATTGCTCCAATTGGTGCCTAGTCACTTCTTCTTCCTTTATAAACTCCCAGTGGACATTCAGACCTTCCCCTCTGATGGTTGTACCTATTCCTATAGTTTTACTCCTCAGTGTGTGTTCTGGTTTGTGTTTTCTGTTATCGACCCCGGCTTGTTATTCGTTTCTCGACCTCTGGATTCCTGACCTCGGCTTGTCATTCGTATTTCGTGATCTCTGGTACCCCGACCTCAGCTTGAACCTGACCTTGTACTTATCCGTACCTTGTGTCCTACCTGCATCACTGTCTCCTACCTCGCTATGCGTGACAGTAGTAATCCACTATCCCACATTGTGACATTGTATTCTCTTTTCTTCATCAGGCAAATGATTAACCTTCTTGAGTCTGCCAACTTGCATTTGCTCAACTTTATGTGAGTAAAGTAAAAATAAGCAATTGCTGTGTGTTTTGAGGGTATATTTAAAATTTGAAAGGTGAAAGGGACAAAATTTCTACCTATGAAATAAATAATATAAAGCATCAGTGTAGTGTTTTTAAATTACCTAAATCTAGATTTTTATTTCTTAAAGATGCATTAAAATTTACTTTTTAAAAAAAAAAAAAATTTGGCATTAACATATAATAAAAACAGAATTTGGCATTAACATATGTTGTAATGAAGTACCACTCGAAATCTATAGAAAATGATGTATGTCGTAATGTATAATATTCTTCGACCAACAAGGAATTTAATATGAATAGAAAGTAATGATCGCTTAATGCTACTATAAACGTAATGTCATCATAATAATCCATTCTTTATTTATAGAGGAAAGTAATTTAAAAGTGTATTAATTAAGTGTTACTTCACAAGCAATGAAGCAGGCAGATTTTTATTAAAGTCGTAAAATACATTTGGCTGTGAGAATGACATCTGAAACCCATTTGGAAATTTATGCGCTACATTCACAAAATGATAAATTTATAGAGTTGTATCTACGACGCTCATAGACAAACTATTTGGAGTTAGAATCATTCTCCTGGAAAAACAAAAACAAAAATATTCTCAAAAACTGTCTGAAGTTTAATAAATTAGATATTTTTTATATATAATTATTTTAGTAACCTTTAAACCATCGTTACCTAAACACTGAATCTAAAGGAGGCAACGACAGGCTTAGTGGTGGACATGTCAACGATCACGGTCACCTATGAAGCTCAGGATTTTCCCTGCCATTAAGGCCTTCTTTTAAACCATAATTGTGCTGGTAAAGTGTGATGTCATTTTAGATTTACTTTAAATAGACCACCCAATTTAGGCATACAAACATTTAGGCATACAAACATGTTAATTGTTTATATATATGTATTTCTATGGGTGCATTTTTGCGATGCCTTTTCCATTTGTTCTAGAAAAGCTATACTAGTACCCATTGCCATTTCAGGGAAATCATATTTGGGCCTATTTACTAAGAAGTTGAGTGATTGAGCTGACCAGACTCATTTGCGACTGAATGTGCTTGCTAACATTTTCAAAACTACTTTCATAGTAACTAAAACCTTGACACTAAACCTTTCAGGTTTCAGGAGAGGGCATGCGAGTTGAATGAAATTGTACGTCTTCAACTGAAACTCACAAAATATAGTTAGGAAAGATTAAAAAAGTAAAGTTAAGTTTGTAAAATCACTTTACCATGTGGTAACTAATTAATTGATAATAAAAATTATATAGAATGTTTGGAAATTTCAGTTAGAAGGCAGACAAAGATCACTTGTGGCCAAGTAGACCAGCACAAGGTTTGACAAAACACAGCAATAAACTCAATCAACACATTAGCTTAGCTACTAATCAACGGAAAAGGGGTAAAAAGGGGTAGTCCTTCTCAAGCTGAAGACCCAAAGCAATATCTATATATATATTCCACAGTTGACACCGAATAGCTGTTTCCATAGGAGCAGAAACTGCTTCTAATATGCACCTCTGTTATTTCCATGTGAAAACCTTTTAATGAAACAGAACAGATCTGCTTAAGTTTCTTTTATAAAGTGGAACATTTGCTATATCTATGTGGATCAGCATTACTAGCGGCATGCATCTCAAGGTATCCGGGCATCAAAATATGCATTATTCTAAGATTCATAAATGTTTGTTTAGTGTGGAATTTCTAAGCAGGCAATGAGTTCAAGGTTTTAAGAGGATAACAGCGGACAACAATGAAAATATTTTGAAGAATGGTTTATTTTCGTTTATTTATTTCTTTTTTTTTTTTTGCGTTTTATATATATAAAATAACAAAAGAATCTCATTGACATTCTGATACACATCCTACAAATTCCAATTAGGCTCTTCAAACGGCACAAGTCAATCTTAGCATTCTGAGCTCTCCATCTGTTCATTAAATAAAAAAGGCACAGACGTACTGGATTTTGCGGCTGAAACTGAAATAGATAGAACAGATCATCTTTTTGATTTCATCACTTTAGGGCTAATGTACTGTGACATTGGCACGTTTAGCGGAACTCTTGTCCCCTGCCCTGCTCAGCCGATCAGGCCCTCGCTATCATCCAGATCTTTTGGTTTTTAGAGAATTTAGATAACAAAATCAAATTATAATATGCATATTATAATACCACCAATGCACATGAGTGCATTTTAACAACTGTATATTATATTCCAGACAGTGCCGGATTAAAGAGAAGCCTGATATCACAGAGCAAAGAATATCTTGTTTAAAACATAATGGAAAGAGAAATACAAATTCTGCCTTTTCATGGCTTTAATCTTTGTCCCTGACTCTGAAAACTTGAACAGAAGTTTTTTTTTTTTAACATCCATGGTATAGTTAGGGAAAAAAAGGAAATATTTTTCTTTTTTTCCCATGAGACTATCTTTAAGTATGAAAATTGTTCTATTTGGGATGTTAGTTCTCAAACGGCTGCTTAATACTATATATATTCAGCTCTTGGTGAAAGTAGTGATAATAATCATATAATTTGCTAAACGTTAAGACTTTCAATTAGAACAATTTCTATTTTTTTTCTTTTATAACTAAAATTTCTGTTTTTCTAATGAGTTTTCTATGTTGTAAAATAAATACATTTGAATGCCACATTACCCCGGACTACTGAAAAGGTTCAACCAAGTTTATACTTAAATTTATTTTGTAGCATAAATTACCTTCTGACTCTTTATGGTGATGTTTGCCGTGGGTTATTTTACCAAATAGTACCTGAAACCAGTACATGTGAGGATTATGCACATTATATTGCATCTCTAGTAAATCTGCCACTGATGAAATCTGACTTCAATAAGGTCCACATTTTCGCTGGAGAAATACTTAGAACAAAATTACTCAACAGACACAACTCGGATAAAATTGACTATGATGATTAGCTGAGAAACACCAAAGTTCTGCATAGCGCAGGTTTTTTTAGCATAAAATACTTTTGGCAATAACATGTCCAAACATACTGGGTCAATTAATTAGAGTCTCATGTGGTTTGCTCAAATGAGTATTCATTGTTCTACAGAACCATAAGAGGGCAGGTGGTTCTCTCACACAATGACCTATGCTCCTTATGCACCATAGCCTGCTCCCTATAACCATGTCGGTACCAATTTCTCTATCTTATCATGCCTTCAATATTATACCCTCAATTCCAATTGCCTTCCTCCACTTTTAGTGTAGCAAAAAAAAAAAATGTGTTACCCTGGACAGCGGCACATGTTCACCACCTTAAAAGACCAATGACTTGGAATTGACACCTTGGAATTTGGGTATTGGGCAGACTGTCAAGAACAAGTCTGTCTGGACTGGAACCTTTTTCTCCATGTATAGAAACATAGGCATTGATGGAAGATAACCATTCAGCCCATCTAGTCAAACATCAGGGTATTGGATAAGCATAACAGCCCCCGAGCAAACATGGGGAAACTCACTTGCATGCCCTCACAAACAATTTGAAGATTTTTCTTGAATACATTAGCTGATGTGCATGTGCTAGCCTATGACTGAAGTCGAGTTAACCACTTGGCTTCCTAGTCAATAGACCCAAAAGTTTGGCTTGCACCAACAAAATGAAGGAGGTGGAGAGTGGGGAGGTACTAGAAGAGGGGTAATGGGTGAGAGAACTGGATGAAGTAATTATGATAGTGACCAATTGAAAATACTTTGTGTATTATTCATTCATTCATTTGAAATTATACATCTGCTTTTAAGTAACAAGGGACCTAATTTGGTGATATTTAGGTGTAGTTGAGTAGGAGTAAGGATAGAATGACAAACAGCCATAGAGATTGTTCAGTAAGCCTGCTAATTAAATAGTATTTTTTAAATGGTGTTTAGAAATGCAAACGTATTCACCTGTAAGTTCTAATTGATGAAATTCTAATAAAAGAGCAGCTTAAAAAGAAGGCAGTGCGGAGAACAGGCCAGCTGGCACAGCAGGACGCAGAGCGCACTGCCACAAATACGTGATGAAAAGTCAAGATAAATCCTCTGTTGGCTTACAGGTACAGTACAGTAGAATGTCGAAGACAACTGGCTTGCAGCCATGTAAAGAAAGATGACAATTCTCTTTGACCTCTGGGCACCGGTGAGTTTCTCTCTACTTTCAAAACAAGCTTAACCCCGGGGTGTATTAATATCACTTTTATGAAAGCTGTTCCAACTTCCTTTTCCTCCTTAAATGTATTTTTAAATATTTACCAACATTGTAACATATGGATCCGATGGTACAATAACAATCCGCATCAGCAATGTAGAGGGTTACACAGAAATTCAGGACTGTTGTTGGTCTTTGAGGCCTGGACTTGGACACCAGTTGTGTTGGTACATTATTGATAAATATAGCAATCCAAACATACAGCGCGTATTAAATATGTTTAGAACTCCACTTCATATTTGTTCCACATTGAGAATGCTTTTTTTCATCTTTTGACAAATATTTTATAGATTAAATAGATTGAAATAGCAACTATAAGTTTGATTGGTATTAAAGATGAAAGTGCTTGGACTCTCTAAATGTTTCTCCTTCATGCATGACTTAAATGTTCCTTTTTTTCAGCTAGCCTATAATTGAAAGGTTTGCATGGATACTCTGAGGACACAATGTATGGTCAAGCGGAAAAGAGGGGTTGAGGTCTTGACTGTGACTGGGCCTTTGCAAAACCTTGATTTTTTTTTCTTTTTCAGCCAATCTGTTGTAGATTTGCTTGGGATCATTGTGCTGTTGCATGACCCCATTTCGGCCAAGCTTTAGCTGTTGGACAGATGGCCTCAAATTTGACTCTCGAATACTTTGGCATACAGAGGAAGACAGAGGGGGCTACTGTGGTTGAAAAACAATCCCAAATCAGTTGGTATGAAGTGTTTGTGCTGATATGCTATGTTTGGTTTTCACAAAATGTGGTGCTGTGCATTATGGCCAAACATTTCCACTCCGGTCTTTGTCTGCCCAAAGGACATTGTTCCAGAAGTCTTTTGGTTTGTTCAGATGCAAGTTTGGAAACCCAAGCTGTGGTGCCGTTTTCTTCTTACAGAGAAGAGGCTTTCTCCTGGCAGCCCTTTCAAAAAAAATCTAATTGTACTGTCATGAACTTTGACATTTAACATATTAACTGAGGCCTGTAGAGAGTGAGATGTAATGCTTGGGTTTTTCGCAACTTCTCGGAGCATTGCATGGTCTGAACTTGGGGAGAATTTGCTGGGACGTCCACTTCTTTGAAGATTGTCAACTTTTTTTTAACGTTTTCCACTTTTGAATGATCTTTCTCACTGTTGAATTATGGAATTGTAAATTTCTTGGAAAGGGGCCTTATAATCTTTCCCAGATTGATAGGCAGCAAGAAATGCTTCTCTAAGATCGTGGCCGATGTCTTTCCTCCTTGACATTGTATTACCACACACCTGAATGTTCCAGACCAGCAAACTCCTAATAATTTGGCTTTTATAGAGGTGATCACACTTGCTGAAGATCAATTAATCAAGGGCATTTGATTAACAGAACCTATCTACTACGTATCTGTGCACTTAGTTTTTTACACATGGCTTCTCTATTTTGGCTTTATTTTTGTTGAGTAGATCATGACACAGTGTGATATGTCATGTGTTGTTGTTCATCCGAGGTTATATTTACCTAATTTTTAGACCTGCTAGGGAACAAATGATTGGTCTCATGTCCTGATATGTAAAACCATAGAACCGTGTACAATATATGTAATAAAAGCTCTTTAGATATTCCATTACTTTGCTCAATATTTTATAATTAAAAGCTGGTTATATGTACTACCGATATATACAACTTCTTTCGGAATGTTTTCTCCTGAGATTTATTTATTGTTCTCACAAAAAGATATCATAGGAAACCAATTTATTTTAAATGAAAAATAGCACAGTGTCACTTAATGCTTGATGTTACATGAGATACAAAGGGCATTTTCCGTTATTTGTATGTATATGTATGTATTTCCTTGACTTTTTGACTTATTTGTTTTAGAATAATACTGATGAATCGTAAAAATCAGAGTATTTAGTAGAAAACGTCTCGTTGCTTTTCTGTATTTCTTACAAAAGCAAGGTAACTCGTTGAATGAGAATTTTTGGGGGCCAATTAGAGATGAGGATGCTGTGTTTAAATGAAGCTTCTTTACTGATACGATACAGCCCTATATATTTCCTGACCCACCCGCAGGATATGATCAATGATGGATCAAGAAGAAATGTCTGAGCTCTTTTTTCAGGGATCGAGCCTAAAGGAGAAACCCTAACATTGTGAAAAGGATGGGAGATGAAGGCGATCCTACCCAAAAGGACTTCTTTTAACAGCTTTTCTTCAACTACCTTCTCATTGGAATACCCAAGCCAGGCTTTATTGAAAAATTGAAATGTGGTCTCATTTGAGGAGCTAAGATGTGAGATGTGATGAATTAGTCGGTAGACTGGACACATGAGTGTAACCATTGAAGTTTTTTTCCTGAAGTTCCAAAGTGTTTTACTTTATTACACTATATTTTTTTTCGTATTTGTCATTTTTGTTTTATCCGAGCAATTGAGATCGTGAGTTACAAGCGCCCCTAGACAGAAGACTGGACACATGCACAGGTTTCTGAAATTCAGATATAGATTGATGCAGAATAGCACAATGTAACTGGCAATTAGATGCCACTAGAGAAATTCGCCAGGTTTTCAATCTAAGTTGACTTGATCTGGTGGACACGGAGTATCTGACATGGATCATACAAGCTCATTATCAATGGGCCCATTTTTCTCAGGGCAGTAAGAAAATTACGAATGTATACTTCAAATGTCCAATGAGCCATTGCGCAATTCCCTCTTATCATTATCATTATGTTCTTTTGATTAGGACAAGCCATCACAAACCTCCATTACCGCTACCGAGGAATCACGTCAACGTCAGAATGCGGTACAATATAGGATGCTTTAATTTGATTTCACGCTTCAGATTAGGGTGTTTTTAATAGTGTGTAATACGGCGTTGTTGGTTTGTACATCAATAAACATTATTAAGACTTTGAGAAAGCTATTATCTGTATAGTTTATTTTTTTCAGGTTAAAATGAATGGCGCTCGCAAAATGAGAATCCCAATCTCCCGTTTCTGCCGTGTACATGTGAATTACATATAATGCCCTTTTTCTAGTTAGATAGAGATTGTTATCTGATATACAGCAATTTATCCCAATGGAGCAGTATAAAAATAAGAGGCAAAGCCAACACATTTGTAAGGACCATGTCAGTGTTTTTCAGAGGAACAGATTCCATTAGCTTTATAGAAACTCCTCGATTGCTTTTTAATTGGCAGATTGCACATTTCATGACTACTGCCTGTAAACTCGAAGTTATTGATCGTTATGTACCCCCTTTATAGAAACACATGTCACTTTAGAAAATTCCCATATTATACAATTTATAGCACTAACTAAAACCGTGTAATTGTGTTTACAGATTAAAGTAAGCATTATATTTTATAGGGTATGGGCATGCTATGGGAGCCGCCATCATGAATTCCTGGGGAAAGGAAAAGGATAGGACTTTAAGAACGGAAACTGGTTAGATATCACATATAATACATGCCAGGCCCAGACCGTCCATCTGGCACATCGGACAAGTGCTTGGTGGACTGCTGGCCGACAGCACTACTCACCTGTCGGCCGAACTTAGTTCTTCAGAAAGCCACTGGCTTTAAAGTGCAAGGGCTGCCTCGCCATTGCTACTCTGGTCCTGATATTTGCCCTTTTTTAGGCCCTGATGTACGTCATGATTTACATGAAGTTAGCTTTGGTATTAGCCAGTGATAGCCCGGTGTTTGTGTGTTACATTAAAATTTGTTCTATTCTTCTGTTCCCATCCTTTAGGTCAGGTGACCCCAGCCTCCATGTTTGCATTGTATTGACCAAGCAAGGATTATTACAGGACACCGAGTAGCTGTCTGTACTTGTATCTATTTTTTATTATTATTATTGCATTATTTACAAATATACCATTTGGTTAATCAAGTAAAATGCCAATTGTCATAATTCGGGAACCACTATTTAGTGAGATACAATAAGTCTATTATGACATTTTGGAATTTAATGTAGCAAGATTTAGGGTAATTTCTGAGATATTATCCTTGATTAGATAGACTCCCAACCCCTGGTCTATTGAAAGTATGATTTGAGACTGAGACTGAACATGTCATTAATTGGATTGGACATGTAAAGATATTCTTAACTTAGTGACCTAGATCTTAATTGAATTAAATACAGTTATTTCCCTTATTAACCCCTTAATGACAAAGCCCGTACATGTACATTGTTTTCAATGGGTTTAGGAACTGCCCATTGTCCTTAAGGGGTTAATTAATATATCGTGGTAGGAGTACATACTCCGGGGCGTGGCTTAGCGCCTGACTGAAATGGCTGCACTAATCTAGAGCTCTGCAAAACCGGGGGCCTATAAAGCATTTTAAACAGAAATATCAAACTATATAACTGGGCCACAACACTCAGTAAGTAACCTGGACATGTCCAGACTGAATAAAAGAGAGAAAAAGACTGGAGAATCTCGAAAAACTGAGAAAATTGATTCACCTCGTGACACAGATCAGGAAGAGGAAGAGAGAAGTAGGCCTCAATCCAACATGGCGGAGGAACCTCAGAGGAAAAAGGAGGAAGGTAAATTGACCCTATCGGTTATGGAACAGATGCTGAAGGCTCTGAGAGACTCCCTCAGATCAGACTTTAAACAAGAAATAGCAGTTTTACAACAAAATTTGACAGAGATCTCGGAACGCACGACCCAGGTGGAAAAGATCCAAGAAGAGCAAACGGTGGCCCATAACGAGCTGAAAGATAACATAAGTGACATGAATAAAAAATTATTATTTATGGAAACTAAATTAGCAGACTATGATGACAGAAGTCGCAGAAATAATGTCCGAATTAGGAGTACATACTCCATATGCGAATATTCATTGGAATATTGGGTCTATCGTGGTTTAACTCATTAGGTTGATATTACAATGTTCCTCACCAGCTGCTACTGATCAGGCAGCTACAGCTGTGTAATATCATACATATTAACCATATGCCAGCGCACTATCCGCAGTCTTTAAAGTGGGTCTGTGAACTTGAATACCATTAAATGAAGATTTCTTCAGACTATGATCTGAAATTACAGCGACGCTGAGGTGGTTACTGACATTTTTAAGACATATCTGCACGCCATATAAACAGAGTCAAACCAAAGCCTATGTTCACAAGACACTGTGCTGCTTGGTAGGATTAAGGAGGAAAGGATTAGATAAATATAGTAGTAAAGATGGAAAGTTAATCAAATTACTGTAAATTGGGTTCAATGGAATGGAGCATCCTGATTGCGATGATGAATTACTATAAAGTATGCAGTTGATCTGTCACTTTTACCAAATTTTACATTTTATAGTTTAGATCACTGAAAAAACGTGCAAAGGGGTCTACAGAATAAAATAGGACGCCCATTTTGTAATCACTATGCAAAACTTTGTATGCAAAGAACCCAAATCACAAAAAAACACAAGCTGATAAAATATATATCTAACGACTACACATTTGCGACCCTTAGTAAAATTGATAAAAACCTGTGTCAGGAATTCAAATTGAGCAGCAGTGAACCTGACGCGTTTCGCCCTACTGGGGCTTCTTCAGAGGTAACGATAAGAATAAAATGGCTAGTACTTGGAGGTGTCTTGGAGTCATGAAAATGTATTGTCTGCTACCATAAAGATCATTTCATTTGTGCCACTTGTCATTAGCCTGTAGGAGGATTTTTGGTGGCTTAGCGAGGAACCGTAACTAGTCCCTTTAACCTAATTCTCCTGCTTCTGTCCCCAAACTTTAAGTTTCTCTCATCGCTACGTGTCTAGAAACGAGGCAGATTAACATCAAATAAACTTTACCTTAGCTATGGATTCTTATTACATACCTGGACTTGGAAATCCTCTGTCCCCCAAATTAGACACAAAAACAAATATCTACAATGTTGACCAAAAATTGAATATACATATATGGCTTTCTGTTTAAGTGAATTAGAACCAAAGGGAGTAGCGGAGACATATTATCTTTCCGTGATAAAGGTGTTAGCAGCAACCCCTCAAGCACTTACTGAAATATATAAAAGATTTAAAAGGCAGAAGCTGAAAATATAAGATTAGAATAAAAGGGCTTTGTGAAAAGAACTGCATGACTTCTTAGATTCTTTGGGCAACCGTTTATGAATGTGACCTGCAAACTTTCGGTTTTATTGAAATATAGCACAGAATGGAACTCACGGCGAGACTTCGACATTAGCCCGGCATATTTAAGAAACGGAACGTATTCTTAGTACCTTGAAAATTAACTGTCTTGAACCTCAAAGGCCGCCATTTTCTTTAATTGTTCCTGTTCATTTGTAAAGGGCAGAATCGTCTTTATACAGTTTTGGGGACCATCAAGCTGTTTTTGGCAACTATAGGAGGCAATTACTTTTTCACATAGGGCCAGGTAGAGTTGGGTAGCTTTTACCTTTTATACGTGAAACCATTATTAAATAACTGCATTTTGTGTTTACTCTGGCTATCTTTGTTTAATATTAAAATTAGTTTGTTCTAAAAACAATCTGAAATATTTAAGTGTGACAAATATGCAAAAAAACAGAGGAAATCGAAAAGAGGGCAAACACTTTTGCACAGCACCGTATAACCAGTTCACAGCCAATGCTGTATTTACCCCCGTCCGTGGCCGCCATCTTCACTACACGGCGCTGGGAAATGATGTCATTTCCTGGTCCACTGTTTCTTAAAGGAGCGCAGCACCTTTTAGTGGCCCAGTTTACCAGGGGCCTGATCACCCAAGAGGGTCACGTGCCCCCTGGTCTTGCAGCAGGGGGCTTCCGTCCCTTTGGATTTACCACCCTAAGCCTAGTCGTCTTAAGCCAGGATATATATTACCATATATGCTAATT
Organism: Spea multiplicata; assembly: GCA_009364415.1. Taxonomy (NCBI): domain Eukaryota; kingdom Metazoa; phylum Chordata; class Amphibia; order Anura; family Pelobatidae; genus Spea; species Spea multiplicata. The sequence goes on from VKOC01000001.1 coordinate 532,109, forward strand.
TTGGTAATTTTACGTAATATTCATAAATATTTCACATAATTTCTAGTTTGTAAGCTTGTTACCAAGGCCCAAATTCTCATGCGATGGGGGGGGGGGGTTCCGGAACATGCATTGAATAGAACAGGGCTATAATAAACATGAGATTGAGGACCAAAAAAGCTTTTAAGGTTTTTGCAGCAGGCTCTATGGGCCAAATGGTTCTTATCTGCTGTCAGATTCCACGTTTCCATGACAACGTGAACTGTTAAGCAGATTTTAGATTGCAAGCAATTTTAGGACATAAAAATAGGATCAACAATTTGAATCTTATGATTTTATAGCTTCAAATTAAGTGAAAAATCTAAAGGTAGAGCACCAGACCATAACAAAAAGTTATGTATATCTGTACATCTGAATATGGAAACCACTATGTCTGATATGATTTGCTTTTCCTTCTCGATGTATTTATCGTGTGTGAATTGATATCCTAGAAATAATAATGTATAATTCTAATAATATATTCTCAATATCTCTCTCCCTTTTAAAATGTATAGGAAATGACAAGCTCCTTTCAAAACAAATTTTCATCAGGACGACCCTCCAACGTACTCTGGGGTCAAATCAATGTTCTCGAGTACATTCATTGTCGTAGACTGGAAACACGGAACATTCATTGTTCCGCAATTCAATGCACAACATTGAGCGTTCTCTGCCAAAATTCACATAAACGCCAGAAACGACATGCGCTGTTAGAACGGCAAAACCACCATTTATTTAACAAACAAATTTATATTGTCGATATTCACAAAATATGCTAAAAAAATTGATGAGACAGTCATCTTATACATTGTAACTGGAAAGCCTAGATGAACATATATGAGAATATGGCTTCTATATCAGGAGAACCGGCTAGTTCCATTGTCTACGTTCCCCATGTTATTCATAAACCATGAAGCTTCTCTACTCCCAACCAGGACCAGTTTTGGTGTACCCTAGTTGGCCAACTCTTCACTATATACTTCCATCCCAAGAATAACATCATTATATTGGCCCGTTGCTGTCTTCTGATTGCATGCACAACTCCTGTTCACTGGGACCAGTTTAAAATAAGTAATGTAGTCTGAATGATTAATGTTGATGTGTTCTTCAAAGAATAGGTAGCTTTAATGTTTGATGTCACTTCTACTTTTGTCATGTGAAAAGTCAGCACTCTATAGCATAGAGCAAGAATGAATAGGTAATTTTGAATCATACAATATATTATCATAAAAAATAACATATAAAAATGTTTGAAGATCAGTAAAACGTACAACAGCCTTGACTTTCTCTTTCATGACAAGCTCTCCCTTCTGTGATACTTTTTCCTATTGCAGAAGAAAAGAAAAACAGATTTTGATTAAGTTTTTCACGTAAAGATGGTAAAGAACAGAGAAAAGGAAAATACGGCAAAATTTCAGACAATCCAAGCATTAGAAGAATATTCAATAAACCTAACTTTGATTAAAAAGTCTCAAGCTTGTTTCTGAAATCTTGATTTAATCTTGTTTTAGTTTGATTTTACTTTGTAAATATGGTTTGTTACTAATATTTTTTTGCATTATTGTAGTTGAAATCTTAAAATAAGTAAAAAAAAAATACTTACCTTTGGATTTTGTCATATTATTACAGAGAGGACGTATATGAAATTGTTTAATCATTTAATCTTTCTATATTTAATGTATTTAGACTTAAAAACTTGACCTTTGATATTTTTTTGATCAACATGTCAAAATTCATAACCTATGATCCCCTTTTAGTGAAACTTGGAGTTTACCATTGAATGACAACGCTGTAACTGAAATAAAGAATTTATATTGACTAGAAATATAGATTAAATGATTTCTGTCCTGCCTGCTATAATATACATAACAAGGGGATGCACAAAATATGGCCGGCCAAGCTGCACAGAATATGATGGTTCTATATATAATAATAATAATAATAATAATAATAATAACAATAATATAATATATAAATAATAAATAACAATAAAAATATATAATAAATAAAAAATATATAAATAATAATCTTATAAATAAATTTTATATAAAACATATGAAGAATGTTTTAGACAGAATTGGGACAAAAAAAAACATTTTCATGCATAACATTAAATTTTACAATAACAAGAAAATTGATGTACCACACCAGCAAAAATCTTTAGTCGAGTCACAACAGGAAGAGTCATTGATTCTGATAATTTGAAAAGTGATAAAACCAATACAAAAATAACCATACTTTCGTCAAGATAAGAAAAGTTTTTTAATGGCTATTTGATATCCCTGATAAAGGCCTTCTATGGCTGAAACGTTGACTAAACAAACCTCCCCCTATACATTGATGCAAGGGTTTTGTTTCTATATGTGGCATTTTTTTGGTGGCTTTGTTTTCCCACTGATATTAAAGACAATGGAAATGCCAACCTCATACCAACTGCAGTATAAAAAATACTAGATTTTTGGCATTTTCTCCATGTTAAGCAATAGTTATACTGTTTATTTGTGAAATGAGATACAAATAATATAAATAATAAAAGTATTATTAATTTAAATATTTATATTGTAGTTCATTCGCCACTATGTCATTTATTAAGAACAAAACAATATTTAACTGGGTCCTTTGTCACCACTTTCCTTAATTATGGGAGGATCAACACCAATTACCTTAAAAGTTTTTTAAAAGCTATATTTTTTTAATCTATATATTTAACATTTTTGTAACGTTTTTATTTTTGTATATTCTGCTTTTATTCTGTAAGGGAGATTTTTTTTAAAACCTGTTGAACGAGCAAAAGACAAGACACACCGCACATCATTATACTGTGTCAGAAGAGGTGAACGGGATTGTAGAAATAAAATTGCCCGAAGCCTGCCAAAGGCTGGATTCATTTGATGATGTACAGTCAGAAAAGAGAAAAAAAAAATGAAGAAAAAAGAAAAAAAAAATATATATATATTCACTGCACAAAGATACTGAAAGATAGCTGAAAAAAAAAAGAAAAGTAACTGCGTTAACAAGCTAAGATAATGGCAGAGGGCTTAAAGATCAGCTTTTGTTAAGAAGAAAATAAGTATGGAGGAGTTTTAAACACAATGATCAGCCGAGATAATCAAAGGAATTCGTGAACAAAACTGGTTGTTCCACAAACTATCTACAAAAGAAAATATTCCGGGGAAGGTTGGGTGACTGCAATCTCTGCATAGCAATGTTCCGAAGCTGCAGCAGAACAATTAGATGCGTCTAATGATGAATTCAATAAGTTCCGGAGAGAAAAAATGTAAACATAAATACTGCTTTTACATCTTTGTTAACATTATGATAAAAAAAATGGAGGAACATTATGTTAACATTTTTAAGTAAACATTCTAATCATATGATAGAGGGACATTAAAGAGCTTGATAGTTGATTAAAAAAAGGTAGCATTTATATGTTGATACGGTCTGAGTCGCCTTGGCTTAAACAACCTATCCCGCTCTTAAGTCCTTGCTTACGTGTAATTTATATTTTTGCGATTTGAATTGCATGTAAACATATTTTAAAAGTTATCTTTAAAAGGCACCGCGTTAAGTAAAAGGAATGAAGAATAAAGGATGGTCTACTACTCGAGGACCCTGGTACATGGGAATATAAAATCTGTGCAAAGAAGGCCCGTTTCTCCAGCCTCTTGACGTGGGCAGAAGATGATCATGTGATGGCTTCACTGATCATTTTGGGATAGGATTTATTATTATTATTATTATATAGCTTTTTACAGTCCCTACACTCAAAGGGTCTGACAAAACTAGACCTTACAGGCTAAGAAGAACCTATTATTAGGTAAAGAGATTCACACCCTTAAAATCTAGAGGTAACGGGGTGTAGAATAACATAAGGCAGGGGCGTCCAACCTGCGGCCCTCCAGCTGCTTCAGGACTACATCTCCCACAATGCTCTTTCAGCTAAGGGGCTGGCTGAGGAGGATGGGAGATGTGGTCCTTCAGCAGCTGGAGGGCCGCAGGTTGGATGCCCCTGACATAGGGTATAGGGGAAGAGGGAGTGATAGTGCTGTAGATAAATGTGGGAGTTTTATTAGTGGTAGATAAGATATCTTCTCTGAAGAAGTGAGTTTTGAGGTTTTTCTCGAATACTGATATAAGTGGGGGAGTATTTTGCTATGTTTTTTCATTTTTTTTGTTTTGTTAAACATATTAACCCATATCCTTAAGCATAGTGAGCAGGGGTCATGGGTCTCATTCTTACCTCCTATATATCTAGTGGCTAAAGATCGATTCATCACATCTGTGCCCTGCGTATGCATTACGCACGGTTAGGTTTTGAGAAGTCCCTTTATATTCAATATTTGCAGAAGTTCAAATCCTGACCATAATGTCCTGCCCAGATCTATTAGGAAAACGATCTAAAATGAAAAGATATTTTAAGCTAGAGTCTGCCTAACTTTTAATAAGAAAATCCATTTAATAGGATTTTCTGCCAAAGGGTCAGGTCTATCCGGTATTTAGTTTTATAATTACAAGGCCCCTTGTGCCAATTATATTTCCGAGTTTCCTTTATATGCCCTTCTCTTGAATTCACGGTAGCCGTACTTGCACAAAGTTATATTAATACAAACCATTTCTGAGTATTTAAAAGGTAAGCAGGCAATGTAACAAAAAACAAGCGGGGTGCTGGGTTGTATAGTGAGAGGCATTCGTAGAAGAAGGGGGGGGAGATGGTTCAGACACGTTGAAGATCACGGAGAGAGTCTCTTAGAGTATTGTGTGCAGTTCTGGAGACTCCATTTTTCTGAAGGATACTGACATATTGGAGAGGGTTCAGAAGAGGGCAACAAAAATGAGAAGTGCAAGAAACCTTATCAGGAAAGATGAAATGGTGCGAATACCTAGAGGAGAGAAGAGAGTAGACATGAAAGAATCATTTAAAAACATTTTTCAAAAATGGGCAATTAGGTGGTAGATTAGTGGAAAGACATCCCAGCAGAAGTGATAAGGGGTTAATACAGTAAGGGAATTTAAATAAGCATGGGATATGATAAAATAGAGTAGATGAGCTGAAAGTTTCTATCTATCTATCTAGTAAGTTTCTATCTATCTATCTTATAAACCATATTTTATGAGTAGGGATTATTATTAAACAGCCTTTATATGTATTTATTTATGATGTTATTTTAACTCCAAGTATCTCTAGGGAGCATAACATCAGGTAAGCTCTACTCATACATAAATGGTGAGGAGGTAACATCGAGGGAGGTCTTGAAAGCCTGATTAGAAACCAAGTTCAGTTGGTTAGTAGTACAATGGGGGGAACTGAATGCCATGGAAGCTTCTGAAAGGGTCGTATAAGATGACCACGCAATATGAACCAATCTGTTGGTGGCAGCACCACCATCTGTCCATGAGTCTATCCAAATACGTTATGTATGAAATAAAAGTTTGAAGGGTCTTTCTTGTCTTTTTTGGTTGAGCGTTTGTGTTCTCTAGTAATTACCATACTGAAATCTCTTTCCCAGTGTTAACTATAGCACGATAAGGCCTCGTGAAGTCATTATGGAGTTATATTTAGTGGAATTAATGAGTTTTTCTTCCTTTGTTCGTCATTTGGTGTTATGTTGGGTATACGGTTTGAGAGTCTTCTCCACCATTGCCATTCAGGAGGAGCGGAAGAGAGCAAGCGATCTTCAGATCATCTGCCCCATACTTCAAGCTCGGAGGCAAACATGGGGTAGATATACTTCCAGAGTCTGAAAAAGTCTGAAATACTGAGGGGTAGACTATAGGTCACCTTGTTTTGTGTTTTTGATTATTCCTATTATAACTATTAAAGTAGACGTTTTACATTTTTTACTGTAAATATATGATATAATATAAATCATACACTATAAGTCATATATGTGGCTATAATATGGTGCCTTAGAGATACTTGTTTTTGATTTAATCTTCTTTTTGTCTATATTATTTTTGTTACTGATTGCCACTCATTATTTCTCAACTAGAGCCTTCTTAATTGCAATTTGGATTTTGGCAGCGTAGACTGGAACAAATCTAAAGACCTTTATTTCATCAACGAGGGCAAAACAATAAAAATGTCAAATTATCATTTGGTTGGGATTAGAGAATCAAGCACTGGTACTCAGCTTGACATTTACTGAAATGCTAATTTTGTGTTTGCAATGAGTACACGGGTATTAAGAGTAAAAAGCGTATTCTACCTACTTCTAGGCCACTGCAGATTAAAATTGGTTAAATGAATGTTAAGAGAAATCAGACTCTGCTGAAATGCTGTCCATGACGGCGAAAGTAAAACATCGAAATCAAGGATTTTGAGATGATATTGTAAGTTAGTGTTCTATATTGGTCATGTGAAAACTTGAATTAAGAAACATGGAATTTGATAACAGATAAGAACCATTTGGCCAAACTGTTCAGCCTGCTTTTCTTGAACGTCTGAGCCCTTGGTCTCATTTTAAGTTGGGCAGTCATATGACTATCCCATGAATGTTTAAATTCCCCTCACTGTATTAGCCTCTATCCCTTCTGATGGGTGTTACGGTTCCTGGTCAGGGTTGAACTCCCGACAGTCTGGTTGCAAAGCCTGAAGACTGCTGAATCGCCACAAAAGAGTAATGTTCCGCATTCGTCAGATAAGAGGCTTCTTGCTGTACTCTAGAAGGAGATCCTACACCTGTATCGGCTCCTGCTTCTGTTTATTGTGAGCCCTTGGCCTTGTATATGTCTGCCTGTGTCTAGTACAATTGCAGTGTAGTTCCTATTGTAACCCTGCTTGTTTCCTTCAGCTCCTGATTTTTGGAATCCTGCCTTTGGCTTTGACATTTGCTTAATCCATTTCTCCTCACCTGACATATTTTTGGCTGGACTGACTATTCTATAATTGCTCACTATGTACTATGAGGTACTTGAGGTTCCAGGTGGATCATCAGTAACTCCCTCAGCTGTTCAAACCCAAGGTCTTAACCTGGGGGCTGGTGGGATGGCGAAAAACTGCACTTTGGTTCTAAGGGTGGCTCTCTCCTTTTGGTAAACATTGATCTCTGCTCAAGAGTTCCACTTTGACACGCCGAGCTCGTAACAATGGGAGGCTGTTCAACTTTGTAATGCTTGTACTGTAAATCTTATAAGACCCCTTGGACTAGGTCACTGGTGCTAATGGTAGGATATTTACAGACATCGGCTCTTTCTGCATCAGTTGAGCCTGTGGGACTTCGTTGCCTACCGTACCATATACCTAGGTTTGGGGAGGTACTTTGCTGGTGACTGTAGAGCCACACAGGCAGGTAGTACATTAACAAGTATTCAGGTAGTGGGTGTATGTAACCATGGTCAAAGATAACATCAAACATGGAAGTAACAGCCAAAAAGTCAACGCTATCATAAATGTAGCAAAGCCACGGTCATTAACAAGGAATCATCTGAATCAGACTGCCCCACGTCCACCTCAAATGCTGGGTACGCATAATATATATGATATTATAGTATTAATATATATTAGTATATATACTATATATATATACAGAAAAATATTCGGAAAACACTGACTTCCCTATCTAAGACATTTGTAAAGACTTCCAGCTAAATTTTGAAATAAAAAAATGTTTTTCTTAGTTAAACAAAGAAAACAAAAGATAATTTGCTAGAGGCTTTGGGTGATATTCCTAACAGATCCAACAAATTGCGATGTTAGAATAAACCCCGGTGTACATGTAATCTGCATATTTCCATTATTACCGTGCTCTAACACACACACTAACACAGCTCAAAACTTGTATTCGATTCTAGGAAATCCTTAGGCCATTAGCATTCACATGTAAATATACTTCTAAGGAGATGTTTTTAAAAAACATGTTACAAAAGGTATCTTTTTTTTACTTTAGACAGTTCTATCAAAGATTGTCAAACTTGGTAATAATTTAATCTGATGAAAATGCCTCTTGAAAAAGCTGTTAACTTTGTAGATGCATTTAAAAAAAAAAATACATTAGCTTTTAACTTCAGTATTGAATTCAGGCTGAGAACACCATTTACAACGAGAAAAGGAAAAATATAATCTTCTATAAAGACCATAAACCAGAGATTACTGAAATAATTAAAATAAAATCATATATACACATATATTGTATACAATATATATATAATATATATATATATACAGACATATATTAGACATGCAAATGGACCCGTTCGGTTTGGCTGAAAATTCAGGGGCATTTTTCATTCATGAATGAAATTCATTGCCCGTTGCTCACATTCACTTACTCTCTCACACTCACACTCTCATTCTCGTTCACGCTCACGCTCTTTAAATGTTTGGAGGATCGGGGATGTCATTTTTCTGAATATTTTTCTGAAGCCATTCAGGTTCTAGACTGGAATGCAATATGTTATCCTTAACCCCTTCAGCCCCAGAGGTTTTCATAACCAAAGGACCAAAATATTTTTTTTGTCATTTTTACCCCTTTTTCATATTTAATGAGCGCACACAAAACACTTTGCTCAGGAGAAGTAGGGTCTTATTGTAAAATAGAAATTCATACAAACATAATAATTATTAGTGATATATATATATATATACACACACAGCATTATAAAATAAAAAAAAATCTAATTTTTGCAATCTTTCTTACATTTGCTTCTATATTGTAACTCAACTAAATATAGAATGTTTTCATCTGTATATAAACATAAGAAATAGTATTTATTGGCACCCAAATCCTACTTACACAAGTAAGAGATTATAGATAATATATCTTGAAAAGGAACAGTTCTTAAATTGTGACAGCCAATAATTATTTTTTTGTTGAAATAAACTAAAATGTGCAGCATTGTGTTGGATCTCAAAATTATTTTTGGAAAAAAAAAAATAGAAATGTATTCTTATTTTTTACCTGCATTTATACAGTTTTTTAAAAAAAACAAAAAAACAAAAAACGTTGGCAATGGAAAAACATCCCTTTTGCTTCAGACCTTGGGATGTCATGCTCGTTTATGAAATATTGATATTCTGCACCAAAGCCATGCTGTTCACGGAGAGGTACACTTTGTTTTAACACGCTGATGACACCTGGAATAGTTGTAGCTGATGATAAGTCATGCCTTTACAGCTGTGCTATATCTGATTTACATGACCTACTAAGCACAAGGGAATACATCCCCAAATTACTGTCACTGCCAACTTTCTCACTTTGATTTGAAATTTCGTATTTTCTTTCAGCGTTTCATTTTCCAGGGAACAACGACAATATATAAAAAAAATTAACAATAAATTATTAAAGAGATTTTTCATTTAAAATGATAAGTGTAAATTATGCTCTTTTGGGAAAACTTCCCTACCATCTCATTTGTCTTATAAATACATTATGATAATAATAATAAGTATGCATGCACGTTCACATACGGATGCATTCCATCTTAGAAGTAATTCCCAAAAAGTCATATTCTGGGTGCAAAATTAGTCTCCAAATAACATTATAGAGCATGGTGAGGTATGTGATCATACTTTGTTCCCCTATAACTTAGAAACTTTCCAGCGAAGCTGTCATTTTGCAAATGCTGGAATAAGCCATTCAGTGGAAGATTTGCATACTTGGGAACTCTCAGGGTTTGACCCGGAGTCTCAGGATTCCTGCAACAATCTCAAGGGCTCAGGATGCATGTCACTCAAAATGACAAGTAAAGGTTTTCATAAGGGACAGGTATTAGAGCCATTTGGTTTACACATTTGATGAGTCGCTGCATAGAATCTACATGAAGGTCCATTGAAGGGTTAATATTTAAGGTGTCTCAGAGTTAGCTCATTTAGAAAGTTCACAAGTATGCATATTCGCATACAGTGGTACTCTCTATCACGCAAAACTCCATATCATGCTGCCTGTGGTAAACAATAGAATAGCTCAGTCTTAATCTAACCTAGTTAGACACTGTGACTAATCCATGAAGAAATGGCCTTCATTACCCTTACCACAAAGAATCAACTCAGTGCGGTGTTTGAGCAGGGAAAATTACCTAAAATATCACATGACTGACGCCGATGGCGGCCTCCATACCTGCAGATGAAGTTTATTTGAGCAAAATGAGATGCAACCAGGTTTTTGTCAACACTGTATACAGCTGTGGGGGTTATATTACTGTATACAGCGCTGGGGGTTATATTACTGTATACAGTGCTGGG
>VKOC01000001.1:542406-570268 GCA_009364415.1 Spea multiplicata
AAAGTTTTGGTGTCTGAAGAAAGCCCTTCTTGTCCTGAAAAAAACAATATATAACTTGTGTGGGTTTAGTAAATGGGTTAAGAGAAAATTACAGCTAAACACAAACACCGCAGAAACGATAAAACAGCCATTGTCACGAAGGGTACAAAAAGTAAAATCAGCCTTTGTCACGAAGGGGTTAAGTTAAAAGGTGCATGGTTATGTTAATCAATAGAGAGCATCACATAGAAATTTATGAAATCACTTATGTTAAAGCAAAAATATTGTTTTTTTTAATTTTTATTCTGACCCTTGAAACATTGGACAGCTTTATTCTATGGACAGAGCTGTAGATTTTTACATTACATCATCTTTAGTTAATAAAAGTCAAAACTTATACCCCCTTTTCCATTTCATTCATTTGAAGTAAAATTTTAATATTTCTTTGATCCAGTTGAATTGTAAATGAATAATGTATCATTCACACACACAAAAAAATCTTTTATGCTTTGAAGGAAATATTCTTTATCTTCATTCTTTTGAAAACATCAGATCTTTACATGGCCATATTAGGTTACCATGGTAACTAAATGATTGGTATTGTAATTTTCAGAATGAACTGCTACACATAAAGTTCTAATTGAGTAAGTTACCTTAACAATCTTTACCCTTGAGTAATGTACTTAATCACTTTGTATCTCCGACAAAACAAAGGATTCTACATAAAAGTAACTTCTTTTAAATGGATATGTTCTTTGACATTTATGAAAGGGTACTTTAAAGATACAATACTGATTTTTCAAAATAATAATTTGCTCATTTTTATTCCTCATTACAGGCATTTATAAGAGATTTTTCCTTGTTCTGCCTTTTTCTCTGAGTGATAACTGCACAGTGTGTCCCGAATAAATATATTAATTACACGGATTAATAAAATGATCTTTGAATTTCGATATTTCAACATTTTATCAATAACCCTTGAGCTGCATTTAAATTAATATAATTAACGTATTTTTTGTTGCAAAAAGTAGCCAACTTCAGCTAAAATATTAAACTTTTAGAAAGACATAAAGTACATAGAATAATGTAGATGCTAGGGTTCTGGTGGGGCAGAGGATGAACAGCATAGTCCGGTAGGAAAGAAGGGCTTAATAGCCAGTAATGAAATAGAAAAAAAAACACACAGAAAAGCAAACAGCACCAAGAATAAGGAGTAGGGAATGATGTCTGACAGAAAGCAAACACCACAGCTAGTAAGAAACAAGCACTAACCTGAGGGTTTGTTGGACATTTATAGGGCTGCATATTACATCCCCTTCTCGGTGCATCTGTGGGTAATTTCAGGTGAGTGCACCTTAAAGCCAGAGAAGTAACGAGCTTCTGCCTCTTTTCTTCTCCAATGCTGTCTTGTTCGGTTGGTCGCCTTAGTGCGCTCATCCAGAGAGGGCTGCAGGATCGCTCTCCGGTTGCGTGCACCACCATTGAGATTTTAGACCGGTATGTGGCCTACCTCAAGGCCACAAACTGTCAAGCCTCTCGTTGCGTGTAAGGGCACCTAGTGCACACAGTGACATGTGGCCTGGGTTGGACTGTTGGTATGATGTTCTTATGGTGGAATGCTGTGTTAGCTTGACATCAAATGTATTGGGACCCATATCTTCCAAAAAGCTTTACCTTTGACTCCAAAGAATGTTCTCTAAAAGTCTTGGGGTCGTCAAGGCGCTTTTGTCAAATGTGAGATGATCGTCTGTGTTTATTTTGGTCAGCAGTGGTTTTGGCCTTGCAAACCCCCCCATGAATGCTTCAGGAGACCTCTCTGGACTTGAAATTCAGGGGGATTGCAGCCTACCTTATGGCCGCTGAAGCCTTATGCGGCCTGTGATTCTTCATGCTGCAGGTAAGTGCGCCTGGCACCCACAGGGATACAGGGCCTGACAGTACATATTTTTAATCACAAAGAAAATCTCAAGAAAATAAAGCCCAAAGTAGATAATTAGTTTTTAAACAAAATATTGGATTCAAGCATTTAAATGTTAAATCAGCCTAATAATAAGATATCTTAAGTCAAAATTCAATAACGTGGTATATGGAGGATTGAGATATTATATAAATTAAAACTTATGAAATTACCAGTCCATTTGAACAATTGCGATCTATTAATACTTAATTCCCTTAATATGTATTTTTCTACCAATCTGTCAGCCAAAAACATTTCTTTAATAGTTCTTGCTGTTAAACATAGATGAACACGTGCCACCATGATTCTGGATATCAGCCTCTAACCTGGACCCATTAACCAAGCTATCGAATGAGAATTATTGAGTTTGTACCCCATCACACTTATAAGCACCTGACACCCGTTTCACTGAGTAAGCCTCAGATTCGTCAGGGGAACCAACTCCAAAAATGGCCATCTTTAAATACCCTTCCCCAATTGATCATTGGTAACAGGAACTATCCATCATAATCACAACTCCATCACCTCAGCCAATAGATGGGACATCACCATTGGACCATCGCCATTGTGAATACAATAAGGTCGGTCATCATCATCTCTACCCAACACAAAGTATGCTGTATTTCTTTCTTGTTTAGTCTCACAAACTTACTCCATTAATCTCAAAGAACATTCCAAAACGACATTGTCCCGTTTGTGTTAGAACACATTATCATTATGATGGTTGACGGGACATATGTTGATTCTAAGCCCTCTAGGGATAATTCTGTTTTAAATATTTTTTTTAACTTGTTTCATTTCATATGTTTTCAACGGCAATTGTGACATAAAACAAGGCCATACCCAATGTGAGGAGGGACTTTAGCCCACTTGGTTGTGACTCACATTCTTCCTTACTTTATTAGCCAGTATGAGCTACAAGTTAGGCTCAAACCCAAAGTGGCTCATCCATCCAACACATCTTAATTGAGGAATATTTTTGTGAAAAACAGAGAAAAAATTCTAGCTGTTTGGTTTTAGTATGGCTCATCTTTGAAGGCTGAGAATGCAGAAACTCAATCAGGTCTCCCTGCTGCTTATAATTTATTTCAGAAATGTATAATCAACCTGTAATCAAAATGTGATTTTGGCTTTACACCGTGTACTGCATTCTTGTAAAAGCATGAAACAGATATATCTTTTAATGCTGGATTTTTGTCACAGGTAAGAAAACACGATATGTCCCAAGAGAAAATGGAGTTGTTGATGTTGACACCTTTTCGCTGCATCCTTATTTTCGTCCATACAAAAACCAATAAAAACTCATTGTACAAAGACGGTCTTAAATCTTTATACATGAATATTCATTAGTCAGTGGATAGTATACAAAAGATCATCCAAAATTCAGGGGGCTTTGTGTCTGTGTCATTAATTGTTAATTTTCAATATTTTACAGTGATTTTGATTATTATTTATTTATATTTATATTTGGTTACTGCTATGGTGGTGGTGGCTTTGACTATCCCTTTCTGGTTTGTTTTTCCTTCCTAGCTCAGGAAGCTTCCTAGCTCCGTTTATACGTTTGTACGTCGCCCCATTTCCTCCTGTTTGCCGTTTCTCGTTGGCTGGCTTTGCGGTGTTTCGCCTTGCCTCTCTTCTTTCCCGCATGTCGGCTGCCTGGAGAGTCTCGCGGGAGCGTGATAACTCTCGGCAGCCATTTTGTTGGTACCACATGTTTTTGTCACCGTACACGGCACTCCTTTGGCCATTTTGTTGGAGTCTGTGCCTTTCTCACTGGATAGCAGTGGGAACCCCTGTTTGACCCATGTACCATACGACATCCCTAATCCTCTGGTCACTCCCTAACCTGGCACAATATGTGCATTTTTGAGGTCAGAGAGCTTTGGACAAAGAGGTCCACAAGATATTGAAGGTGGAATGCCCCAGGACCATCCTCCCAAATTTTTGACAACTCGGTGGGGGTATTTATGCCCAGGTCAGGAAGAGATCCCCGGAAAGGGAATCGAGAAGGGGTTAAGGGCAACTCAGGATAAGTTGCTGGATGTGTACAGATACATTTTCCTTTTTTGCTTACAATGAGAAAACTCGAAAGAACTTACTGATTCGCACTGGGACAATGACCTTGGCAAATCACGACGATAGCCCAAACTATCCATTACTCTATGAGATTGATATACTTAATCATCCTGGTCCATCTGAAGCAGGAAAGTGCGGGTCCTGGACTGACAAAGTGGCATTGCTGCTTTTCCACTGTAGAGACCCCAGAGATGAAACAGACTGCGGAAAGACTGTGCTCAGCAATAACTATTCCCATTTACTGAGAAATGAACTTAGAGAGGATTCATGGTGCATATCTATCACCACACAGGCAATTTTTATGGGCATAAGAGACACACACCATTGTTCCAAATGTTCCATAACTGAGGCTGACCTTTACATACGGAATAAATACTTTTGTAACATTAAAAACAATTGCAAAGTTCCCTCTATGTCTGGCAGCAGTACCATTTGGCATCTTGCCCGATGATAATAAACACTTTAAAATTATCTAAGTTTTCCTGGCGGCCGCTTGCAAATCACTTTTACATCAATGGACCCATTAAGGACAACCAATGCGTACACTCTTTAAAACCAAACTCTTCCATCTGTTCTGAATGGACTTCATAGGCATTACTGCAGACAAATTAAAAAAGAGGCAAAACACTTCTTTTCAGTTTGGAAAAATGCTAAAGAGGAGAATGTTAAACAAAACATTTATTATTATTTATTGTTTACATAGTGCCATCATATTCTGTAGCACTGTAGAAAAATAGAATGTATGCATAAGTGTGTGTATTAATGTGAATGTGTGGGTGTACGTTTGTGTGTGAGCATGAATGTGTTTGTATGTTAGCATGGATGTGTACAGTCGTGTATAAAAGAAACTATACCCTCTTGAATTCGGGACATAATAAAAATCATCTGTTCCTTACAAGGTCTGGTAAATACCAGTTCAGGTAAACAACAGAGATGTGGACTTGGACTGGGCTACTGTAACACCTTGATTCTTTTCTTTTTTCGGCCATTCTGTGGTAAATTTGTTGATGTGCTAGTGAACAAATAAAAATCAGGTCATCCGGGTTGTGTCTCCGCCACCTGGAAGACTATGTGATATTAGAGACTCCTGGACAAAAATATTAAGCTAAGGAGTATTTATGTATGGAGGGCTATATGGCTCAGAGGGGGCAGCAGACACACACACACACACACATATATATATATATTATATATCATAATTATAGGTATATATATACACCGGTATATATATATATCTAGGGATTTACTATATCTTAAATATTTTACCTAAACCTTGTCATTTAATATTCTTCACGATCACGATTCTTCTTTATATGTTTTATCAGCAGAGTAGTTGAGTAGTTGAGAGGTGTAATTTACCATTTTTAATAATGACGACTAAGTTCAGTCCCAAGGAAACAGATTAGCAAAAAAAAAATCATTTGAACACTAGGAAACATATTCTATCCATATGCCGAAGTGATTTCCATTATAACTTTTTTTTAATCAAATTGCTCCCATCCAGTTCATTTGTGCAATTATAATTGTAATCTCTTCTCAACAGGGAAGAGATTACCAATTTTTAAGAAGAGAGGCATAAACTTTGAAATTATTAGAAATAAGCCATTTTTATGTTATCCTTTTCACAAAAAAAGAAATTAAATTTTGCTTCAGTTTATATTATAAAATCTGAAGACTTACAAGGTACTGTACATGACAATCTTTGTACGTTATCAAAAATCCACTCCCAAACGAGACAATTTAGTGACACAATTTGGCTACCTAGGAGCGTTTATTTGGGTAGATTTCTATCTTGATCTTGTCATTTCCAAGAATACATTTTATTAGACAACCTTGCATATTTTTTTTTTTTACTACAAACCTATAATCTGTTTACTCAGATGGCTAATACAACAGGCTGTATAGAGTCAGACCGTTGACCGACTATCCATATATTCTTAATCCTTATTCTTAGAATTCCCTCATAATTAATGTTAAGGTTCAGTAACTAGCATCAAGATGCAATACAAATAGGGTTGTTACTTGTCCAGGTTTGACCTTAACAGCACCAGAATACAAAGGTAAGTTTTGGGTTTGGATATAGCTCTTTATATCTTCGGAAATGCTGGGTCATTGGCCATGTTAGTCGGTGGTGGTGGGTCGGATAGCCTAATAACAGGGGAGCGCACCTGATTCCTGTACTTAGTGAGGCCATGGAAAGTGTAAACAATGCATTTGGAGGGAGGAATGATGTTACGTAGAGCTGACAGAGAGATGACGTGCTGGGCATTGTTGACAGAAGTCGAAGGTTAAGCATCTCCTGGAGGTTTGTAGACGTTTGTAAAGATGACTGAGAAAAACCGTGAGCTCGTTTTGCATCTTCTGTTCTAAGCTCTCTAATAGGTATATTTTAGACTTGTGCATTCGTCTTCGGGCAAACATGAAAACGAACACGAAGAGTGCGTTTTCGTGTTTGTTCCGAAGACACGAAGAAGAGACGAGAGCGGCTAGGCTCACTCGCACGGCCCCTTATCACTGGTTGCATTAATAAATAAAACCACCTGGGACCCTGCTGCAACAGTTAAAAGTCCGTACCAGCGGACATTTAACTGACATTTAACTGACACAGCGGGGACACCGCACTCGCGGACATTAATTCTGTCGAACAAACTTTTTTCTATTTATTATTAAACTGTTAGATGAAAGGATCATGGGAATATATTTTATTTGAATAAATGCAAATGAGCACACTGCCATATATGGCTAATATATCTTCGGGCAGAATGCTGCCCTCTATTGGTAAGATAAATTGGGTAGCATAATAACTTTGGATTTCAAGCATATTGAACAATGCTACTCAATGTATCTTACTAATAGATGGCAGCATTCTGCCCGAAGATATATTAGCCATATATGGTGGTGTGCTCATTGGTCGCCAGCAGGGGCTCCCTGCTGGCGACCAATAGAGTTGCTCATATGGACATTTAAACTGCTGGTGCCAGAGCTGCTGCGGTACGTGTTAAAGAACGAACAAGAAGAATGTGCACGAATATTCGCCCGAAGAGAAGACAGGAACAGGTGAATATTCGCGGAATATGAAAATTTTTTTATTGACGAAAACGAGCACGAAGACTCTGGTGCCCAAGTCTAGTATATTTTATGTTTTCAGATGCAGCTTCTGGAGATTAAAATTTCAGCACACTTAGACTGCCTCTCCTTTTGCTATTATATCCTTTCCTTGCGTTCTCCTCTGCTCCTCTTTTCATTTTTGTGTCTCTCTCCTTTCTCTTTCTCTTTCATTCAAATTCTCTATCCTCTCCCTGCTTTCATTTCTCTTCTTTCTCATTTCTCTTCTGCTTTATATTCCTTATCTCTTTCCTTTCTCTCTAGTGTCTCATTTCTCCATTATATCTCATTTTAATCTTTTCTCTTCCCTTTATTATTCTCCTTTCTCTTTGTTCTCACTTTTTTCCTTTATCTCTTTATCCATCCATCTTCTCTAATTTCTATCTTCCCCTCTTGCATCTTCTTTCTTTCCTCCTTTCTTTCTTTTGACTCCCATCACCTTACATATAGAAAATTAACTTGAATGCTATCACATTTGACCATTTCATAGGTTATATAAGAAAATTCAGAAAGGAAGGTGAAATGACACAGCAAACAACGACAGACTGCAATTTTAAAAGCCAGAAGTCTCTGAACAGATTGGTTCATCGATGGACAGATAGATGTGCTGACATGTTTATGATTCTCCTAATTCAAGATGAAAGAAAGTTGAATAAGAAAGAATGCTCTATATAAACCATAATTAGCAAACTTGCTAATATCTAGCTGACTCCACAGATTCACCGAGAATCATGGGAATTGCATTCCTGCTTTAGATTTGCTTCAGAGAATAAACAATCCCTTAGTTACATTGTATCTTTTTCTGATATAACCCATAGTGCAGCCAGTACAGTTTCATTACTATATGTATTCCGCTGGGAAAACAAAACATGATTAACCCCTTAATGACAAAGCCCGTACATGTACGGGCTCAAAGTGCATTGTTTTCAATGGGCTTAGCGACCGCCCCATTGTCCTTAAGGGGTTAAAAATTTTCATTAGCTTTTGACACAAATTTCCCGGCAAATGCATTATAATTGTATCCCAGTGCCTTCAGATATGTTTATATATCATTACCATATTACGCAACAGCTACTGGGATGTTTTTTTAAAGTTCATCGTATCCTCAGAGACGTGGAGCTCAGGATCTGAAGTTGCTTCTGACAGTATTCCTCGGCACTTTGCATTGAACGTGCGCGCTGACTGCATAAATCAAACGCCGACTGCACCTGGCACGCATATAAATAAACATAGTATTAATAAAAAAATCTGTTTAGTCATAAAAAATATACACTATGTTAATAGAATAGTCAGTAGTCACGTGCTTTTCCAGCAAACCATTCCACTAACCAGCTTCCCGGCAATGCTTGCGGCAGAGAGCAAGAAAAGACGTTTAGCTGATAATTATCAGTTCTAAAGATGAACTGAATTTCTTTATACCGTAACAAATAGATTAGCCGAATTGTATCTGATGGAGCTCCTGGAAAAGTAATCCAATATTAATTCGTAGAAGTCAATAGAAATAATTTATAATTCTTTTTTTTTCTTTTTTTTTTTAAATATTTATTATAAATAATTATTATATTATTGTGATCTATAAATGTTGGTGTGATTTATAAATGTTTTGCAAATCTAAGTAAATTTTGAATAAAATGGGGGAAATAGTAAATCCCTTAAAGTGTGCAAATATGAATTGCGTTCAACAGTATTTATTATGAATTATATTAAAAATGGAGGACTTGGGTTTAACAACTGGTTTAGAGTATCATTCATTAGTACATTTCAGAATGATGTCCTCCCAAAAGTCTTATAAAGGGCCAAAGAATGACACAAATAAATCCATCACTTGCCCTTTCTCTTTGCCTGGCAGTGAGAGTTGGTACTGAGTTTGGCAACATAAAAAAAATGAAATCTCTGGCTCCACACAGTGCTGAACAGTAACTCCAAAAACAACAAAAAAAACCCACCAAAACAAAACAATTTTTCCAAAACCCCTAAGGACATGGCATTGGAGAATGAGTAGTGTGACACTCACCTTGGCAGAAAAATCACTATATTTTTTAAAATGTATTTTTAAATTTACAAAACTAGCAATACATTTTAAAAAAAAAAAAATTCTAAATAAAATTAGCATTGATTTAATAGGATGCTCTTTCTTAAACGGTAACCCAGGGGATTATATATTAGTGATCATATTTAGGAATGCAGAATCTTTGGCGCACAATCTGTGATTTCCGAGATGTGCGGTTTCCAAATACTTTCAGTATTGCTTTTGGATTTTTCGTAGACATTTTGTAAACGCTGCCTTTAAAAAAAAAAAAAAAAATGTTCTTTTTTTGCGAAATGGCATCTCTCATACATCCCTAATTAGCAACATTGAATAAGAAATGCTCTGCTGAATCTGAAGGCTGAATGCCAAATACTTCTTCTATTCAGATGCCAGCTTTTTGTCGCGTCCACTTGTTGGGTTCTCTTACAGTTTTAACCTTAAGCACACCTGCTGCTCCTCATGTTTATGCTCTTTTGTTCATATGTACATTTGCTTTATATGGTTTTGTGAATTTGCTGATTTTATTTAACGTCCTCACACAATACGACACTATCCGGCATATCATAGCAGCCACGTTCATTGCTGACCCCAGCACCAGAACTTTCATTGGTCCTTTGCCTTGAGCCTCGCCGAGCATGAACAAAGATGACCAAAGTAACAGCGAGATATATTCATGTCCTGCAGAACGTTAGTTGCAGGGACAATGATGATTACATAAACTTTGAAAGATAATAACAAGTGTAATTAATTACCTTGTAACCTAGCTGTTTCACTATTATGATATTTCCCTAAATTTAATAATTAGTTATTAGACAAATGTTTTTGGCCTGCACGTTTTCAGGAAACAAATTTAATTCCCTGTCCATTTGGTTTGGCTGTAAATTCAGGGGCATTTTTAATTTGGGAACAACATTTGTTGCCCAGTGCCCACATTCACTCACTCCCTCACACCCTCATTCACTGTCTCTAAATCTTTCTCTATCTTCTCTGCTGATCACTTTCACTTGTGTCAACCACTTATGCTCTCTGTATTTTCTCTCTGCTCTCTTCATCCTCATCTCTTTTCCCTGATCCCCCAGTCAGGGGAGAGGACATCATCAAAAGTTATTTTGCCACCACTTGAACTGAGGGCAATATGGTTGGCACATCCGCTGACGTCCTGTCCACAGAGGATCTGGAAGAACACTTTACAGCTGTCAGGCACCCGACTTACCTCGCCACCAGGCCGCGAGATCCACTCCCTGATACCTTGTACCTGTATCTTGTGGATTTCCCAGCTCTCTGACCTTGACTTTGTTACTGGACTTTTGTGATACTTTCCAAATGTTGACCATGGATATACTACGAAGATAGCAGAGAGCAGAAGATGCAGAAGTGCTCAGCAGAGATTGTATGGAAACATTTAGAGAACGTGAAAGAGTGAATGAGATTGTGTGAGTGAGTGAGTGAGTGAAGGGGTCCACGAATTTCAGACGACAATTCTGGGCTTTTTGCTTTGTTTTTGTCTGATTTGTGGGGGGAGGTCTGGCCTCGTTTTTGGGGGTTCAAGCAAATCGCAGAATTTACCAAAATTCAGTACATTTGCAATTTGTATGACTTCGAATGCACAAGGCTATTTGTTATTATTTATGTGGCGAGAAGGGTTGTTGTTTTATATGAAAAGATTGCATAGGTTTATGTTAATAATAATAATAAAATGTGCCATCCATGAGTAAACAGTATGACAATAGTAGAATAAATTATATTTTCCTTTTTCATTAGGTCATATCAGAACATCTGTAGTCTGCAGAATGGGAAAGAGCAGAGTTGCATAAAATGCATCTTTATGAAATAAGCTCAATTAAAATTCATTAGATCAGTGCCTTTGTGATAAGGGTATAAAAAATAATAACTTTAACCTACCATGCAGAAGGAAGAAGAATTTAAAGCATTGTGGAACTTTAGTAATTACACATTTATAACAAGCATTCTCTCTGGGTAAAATCTATGCTTTTTCAAGATGCTGTCATTATTGTGAACCTAAGTAATGTTAAATTTTAACTGAATTCTCTGATGGTCAGATAAAATAATTAAGAAAAAACCTCTTTAAGCGGACATATAATAATATTCTAAAAAAAATCAGTTAATGAGAAAGAGAGTAAACCAAATCAGCACGTGATGCTTTTTAGTATGGTATTGGACAATGTATTTTTTGCAAGGCTTTTTTTCATGAAAAATCATGAAACGCGGTTTATCATTAAGTAATTAACCCTAACAGAATCATATTTGCTCTGCTTTGATATCGACCAGAAGAAACCCAAGTTGTGGGCAGAAACGACAGCACAGTTACTGAAATAGTTAAATTACAGTCCCCTTAAGGACAATGGGTTGTCCTAAAACCCATTAAAAACAATGCATTGTGAGCCTGTACATGTACGGGCTTTGTCATGAAGGGGTTAACTTGTATGGCATAACATAAGAATGAACAGTCAATGACATCATAAATGTTACCGGATGTTTGGAGTTTATACTTTCAATTTAGAATTCCTTTCCTCTTAGCAACCATGTAGTTAGAGCTCTTTCTTGGTGTTGGCTCCTGCTATGAGAAAGGAAAGCACTTTTACATTTTATACACAGAAAGCCTTCAAACAGATCCAAGAACACAATTCATTAAAATATTCTGGTATCACCTGGCTGTTCTACAAATTCTTCCAGTTGTCTTGATTCATGTTCTTTGGTAGGACAGACGCTGATGGTTAGGGAGGCCATTTAGTCTTCTTTCAAAGCAAAATGTCAGTTCAGCCCCAACATGAATTATGACCTAGCATCAGTTATAAAGTGCTCAAATGACACATTTTCTGGTTATCTTTTTGATGCAAACAAATGGTATCTGCTAGACTTGTGTATTCAGATTTGTAAGCAAATTCTGCGAATCACACGACACCCAGGCCAGACCACCTAGGAAGTGAACAAAATTAAGAAAAATACTACAAATTTTCATCTTCTCCCCTGATTGGAGGCTTCTGGGAGAGGATGTCAGCAGAAGCACCATCATTTTTGGCGGAATTTCGCATCAGGTTATGTCCGCGGAGAGTTAAAAGATAAAGGAGGGAATATGAAAGACAGAAGGTAGAAGACTAAGATTAAGAACAAGAAGATCCGGAACCAGAGGTAGGTAGGGAAACTTTTAGAAATCATTGGAGAGAAAGTGAACGAGAGTGAGAGTTAAAATGGGCACCGGGCAACAAATTTAATTCGTGAATAAAAAAAATGCCCCCTGATTTGCGTACGAACCAAATGGGCAGGGAACGCAATTTGTGGCCTGAAAACGATCCAAAAAAAATCATTTTTGGTCCATTTACACATGTCTAGTAGTTGTGAGGAAAAGCTGAGTGACGTCAAGTTATTAATCATATTGTGGGCTACTGAACTATAAACTAGATGTGATGCCAAAAAGTTCTGCTTTTGTATGGAACACGTGGCTCTGAAAAATAATAAATGGAAATTGCATGAAAAAAAACATTTCCCTGAGCTCTATTTAGTGTCAGATTAATTCGTTCTCTCATTTTTTGCACTGGTCATGATTAAATAGTTGTACAGTGTAAATCGTAGGTGGTTAACTGTGGCCAGACATTATTATTTTTATTTAAAGGGGGAAAAAAAACAAGTTTTTCATGTAAATTGTACTGCCTTATCTACCAAAAGCAAGGCAGGCCAGGCGGTATCGGACAGCTCAGGTATTCTTCCTTTGTTGGATCCATAAGCTTTTCTGATGTCTTTCTTCTGCCTGCGCTATCTTGGCAATTAAGGACCTCCTGATGATAATCATAGACGACTGACCATGGTTTGTGATTAAAAAAAAAAATAGAGAAGTCATTAATTTATTTATTAAATGCTAGGAACGGTTGATTGAATTATTTTTATTTTTTCCAGAGTACTTTAGTTAATCAGAGATGATAGATTGTGATGTTTGTAGATTGGGCTTTGTGTGTGAGAAGACCAGCTGAGGGGGCAGAATAATAGACGGCTCTTACAGGAGTGATCAATACCCTATTCCATAAACTGTAGGCACTTTCCTACTGGGAGGAGAGAAATTATCCTTCATAATATTAGGTAATTTAAGTACTTGCTTACATGGCTCATTTAATCATTATTGCTCCCCGCTGTTTCCTGTATATTTAATAACTGCATTTGTTACCGTAACAAGTTTATTCAGCGATTTTCCCCATAACGATTATTCCGAACTCGGAGACGGGCACAGACTGGGGATTTTCGCTCATAACGGGGTTCCTACCGAAATAGAAAGTATACTATGGTGCTGTCCAACATAAAAAGGATGACGTGGTTTATAGTCTACTCTACTTTTTATTTAACGGGACAGTCATTATTATTATTTATTGTTTTATATAGCGCCATCAAACTCCGTAGCGCTGTACAATGGGTGGACAGGACATAACAAGAAGTATGTAACATAACAAATTGACTTACGGAGACAACAGGTGAGGAGGGCCCTGCTCAAATGAAGTTTTTTTTAACTTTATTTAACATGGAGGATGATTAAATAAAGTTAAAACAAACAAAAAACCCCCAATGTTTTCATTTATGTCCCGGGCAGGGGCGCTGAGCGGTCGCTTGTGAAGTTTTCAGCAACCGCTCGGCGCCCCTCACTCTCCGTGACTCCATCGCGGTGCCGCGTTTCATGCTGAGCGCCAGAATATTCCGGCGCTCAGCTGTGAAGCGCGCACCACGGGAAGACGGACGCCTCCCGCTTCCACTGCAGGACTCAACAAGGTAAGTAAGGGGCAGAGGGGGTGGGTCAATGAGAAGGGGCAGAGGTGGTAGATAGTGATACAGGGGGATAGTAGGAGAAAGGGAGTTTTGTTACAAGTTTTTATTCCTTTCTTTTCTTGGGATGGGGGGGCGCCAGAGGAGTTGTCCGCACAGGGCGCCAGAACACCTAAGGTCGGCTCTGTGTAGAATGCACATTAAAGTATGTTGTTAGTACTTTTATTCAACTTTTGTTCAACTTGTATGGAGAAAAAACGTATCTTGGTCACCATGGTCTTGGTTATGAGCCACTTATGGCCGCTTCGAGCAGCCAAATACCGGGAGGAAAACACTCTGACAGAAATCATTAGACATATTGGACCGCTTGCATGAGCCAGCGCTGGAACTGGCTGGCCAAGAGTATAAAGCACCTTTTCTTAGTTGACCCATTTTTTTATTTTTTTTTTACTTTTTTCTAATAAGAATTCTCTTTATTTCAACATGTTTTTTACAGCATTGATAGATATGAAGTCATAAAGCCTTACAGAGCACAACATGGATACAAAGGTATATCAACCGAGAAATGCACTTAGGGAAACTAAAAACTTTTAACAAGATAAATCCGAGCCAGAGGTCACATCAATTCATGTAATACTAATGATAAACAAAGATAAATGTGAATACAAAAAAATACATAAATTAAAATGACTTAGACAAATTAAAGCTTGTTGAAATAGGGAACAATGAAAGGTTCTTAAGATTATTATTTTTCAACGTTTTCAGGTTTTACACAAAAGAAAACACGTGCTAAAATACGATGCGCAGCACTTGGCAATCAATTGTAAGAAGAAGAAGAAAAAAAGACAGCAATCTATTTAAAGAGACATGATTTATTTAGACGCTAATGCATCTATAAGCAATTAATATTTTTCCAAAAGATGTATTATCCAAACTCGTTGGCAGAATTTCTTTTTAAACCCAATAGGGAGTTTAAAAACATCACTAGAATATATTGTTTTCTTACGTTGAACGTGCTTCTACAGGTTAATAGTTTACTGTTTACAATGGATCTTTATCAGCAGGGATTATAAACTAATTGGTTGGGTTTTTATCTGTGATTCTAATTTGTTTCTCTTCCGTGCAATGCGCCAACGTATACTTTTAACGTGATTTCATGAATCGAATCAATGCGGTATAATGCAATAAATATTTTTTTTACCAATGAAAAAGTGCAAAGCCAATAAACCCAATAATTTCATTCCCTACATGAAAACATAATAATATTATATATTAATATTAATGAATATTTGTTTAAAGGCCGTCTATTACAGAGTACATTTGCTCTAAAGGAATCCATATGCCTACCCAGAATCCCTTGCGGTGGCAGTAGAACTACAAGATTTCTGTGGGAAAAAAGCAGGTCTGGTGGATGCAGATGAGTGTTTAATAATCCCTGTTATTGCGTAATTCTTAGTGGAGGGGTTTCCATCACACTTTTTTAATTTAACTACAAACCTAATAAATCGTGAACTCAAGCAAAGCATTCTTTAAATATGTTTAATTGTACAAAAGAAACTCATAACTTGCTTATTTTTTTTAAAAAAATTGTAGTTTGGATCAAACAACCAATACATTATTAATAACCAATACATTATTCTTGCTGCAACAGATTATTAATAACATAAACAGCATGTCCAACCCTGACCTCATCTTTTAATTGAAGATATGGTTGAGGAACCCTATTGGATGATCAAGGGAGAAGGTGTCACCAGATGCACTGCCATTTTGGCAGAATTTTGCGCGAGGTTATATCCGCGGAGATGCGGACGAAGATAGGAGATGAGTAAGAGACAGCAGAAAAGAGAAGCTGAAGGACAACAAGATGCAGAAGCGGCAGTGGGAGCAGGAGTAGAAGTGGTAGGCAGAGAAGGTAGGGAAACATTTAGAGATTTTGAGAGAGTGAATGAGAGTCTCACAAAAGGGCTCATGAGTTTCAGATGAAAATTCAATGATTTTTTGCTTTTTTTTTCCAACCGCTTTGTGCAAATGGAGGGGTCTGACCTTGTTTTCGTGGCTTCGTACAACTCACTGAATTTGCCAAAGTTCTGTAAATTTGCAATTTGTACAAATCCAACTGCACACGTCTAATATATAAATATAAAGATATATATATATATATATATAATTATTATTTTGGAGAGGACCCCTTGCCATCACCACTTGTCACCATTGGTGAAGAGACTTATTGCACATGCACCACTGATCTGGTGGCTCTGTCGGCCAGGAACTTTTCAACAACCACCAGTAAACCAACAAAGCATTACATGGCCATGGAACAGAAACATAAATGTTACTAATGAATAATTTTTATGTGCTTATACAGCACTTAAGAGCTAAATATCACACACACACATTCCAATTCATTTTCCATAAGTATTTTCTTGGTTTAATTTGTTTTTTACTTGAAAGAAGAACTTTAAGGAAAGGAAAAGCAAAAAGTTATTGTGTAAGTAAATTTATGATGCTTTGAAATGACTTAACCATTTAAATGATTTATATTGTGTTTTTACAATTAAATAGTTAATTCAGTTTTCGTAACCTCCGTTTCACCTTACATTGGTCTGTCACACAGCGGCTCCTGAGACCAGTTTCTGAGTTTGACCTCCGCCCAGTAGAACGCATCACAGATGATGACTTTGAAACTTTTTGACAGATACACGTACATTCGTACATTTTTGTTCTCTGTCTTTCATGACTTTGCCTTTGCCTGGAGATAACACACAGTGCCGGTTATAACAAGCAGAGATCCGTCTAGGTCAATTTTTGCAAACTGTCTTTAGTGAAAATTGACA
This sequence comes from Spea multiplicata, assembly GCA_009364415.1. Taxonomy (NCBI): domain Eukaryota; kingdom Metazoa; phylum Chordata; class Amphibia; order Anura; family Pelobatidae; genus Spea; species Spea multiplicata. The sequence continues at coordinate 559,151 of VKOC01000001.1, forward strand.
TTTATGTTGAATTTAGAATAAAAAAAAAACAGTTTACAGTTCGGGCACCTGAAATCGAAAGGGGGGAAAAATGTTAAATATCAGGCAAGGCAGTTTTACAGACGCAAGGAGAATAAAGATGAAGAGGGAGAACTACTAGAAATTGAGTGATCTGATCTCTTATTGGTTTTGAATTTTAAAAAAATATGATATAGTCGGGATAGATTGTAATAGAAGATTTTGGGAGAGTTTTGATTTTTTTCAGATGAATGCTCGAAAAAAATTTCTGACCTTTACCAGTGACCTTTAACCCCTTAATGACAAAGCCCATACATGTACTGGCTCAAAATGCATTGTTTTCAATGGGTTTAGGGACCCCCCATGGTCCCTTAAGGGGTTAATATAGTGTATTACCTGCTAAAAAAGAGTTTTTAAGAATTTAGCGTAGATCAAAGTTCTGAAACCTGATTATGTGTTAAGATAAAAGTCAGCAGAGGAAAATATAATTTGTTTTAGTTATCTATCTGAAGCTTTACAATTGAGATGATATTAAAAGATAGCAACAATGATATCGGTACTGAATCAAAATGGCTCACTTTTATTATAGAAAAATGGAATTGCCATCATCCACGATCAAAAGAGTGTTTGACTCAACAAATATAACAGTATCTTCTTATCACAATATAGACACTTTGATGTTCATAAGACTAACATAACATTAGCACTGAAATAGTGTCCAAAATAGTCTGAAAACCTCTTTATTATTTTGTTTTAGTTTTTTGAATACCTTCCTTTTCTTTACATTGACAAAAACTAAAATACATCTATATTTTCAACAATTGAAAACTATTTTCAGAGTTAGAAGACATATTGAGCTTGTATCAGAAGAAAATGAAAGGTCAATTCATTTTACTCAAGAAATTTAAAAAATGCATTAAATAACACCAAACTTTTATTGTGTTTGAGAAACCAAAATTTCATTTCCATTGTTATATATTGGGGTGAAATGTAACTATTTTTCTTTCATGATATTTTTTTGTCTGGAAAGACCAAACCATTTTAGGTTCAGCCTATAATTATCATCCCAACTATTCCTGCCGACTACGCCATTTTGTTTTAATTGTAGTAGAACTAACCATGAAACTACGAGAATATTATTTTAAAAGGTATATCTGTCAAATATATGGATAAAAAATACCCAGATTGTTTCATCATAGAGTGGCATAATTTACTTAAGCATCGAAATGTTAAAGAAATATATCTAAAAGGGTTTACACAGACAAAATGGATACCTAGTGTGACAGTGTAAACTCCAAGGAGATGCTTAGTGTGGCATTTGGGTACAGGTGCTATCCAGATCGTAAATATGGGTCCCTAGGGTGGAGCAATTGGAGAGCAGGGTGAGCCAATGCTCTGTTCCTCCACTCTGTGGAAATCCATGCCGGCTTTTCTAGGAGGCTAGAAGTCCACAGGATCCGGTCCGGGATTCCTATGGGGCCGGCGTCAGGCACAGGTGCTGGGCATTAAAAACCCCTGGGGCCTGATACGCAGAGAGACTTTTGCGGGAAGAGAAAGCTCCCCTGCGCTCCCAGGGCAAGGAGAGGCTCTGAAGAAGAAGACCATCCCTGAGCCAAGTGAGGCAATACCTGCCTGGACCTTTTGTGTGCTGTCTGGGGGAGGTTTTCCAGAGCCTGGCTTAGCCTGGCTTAGCCTGGGTCTGGCTGGAGGTTGAGTTAGTGGGTGATCAGTCTGGACCAGCATGGTTCAGTTAGAGAGGCTCCAATTGGGTTAAAATAAAGCGCTGTTTTGTTGTAAGCTGATGTTCCCGACTCTGATTGCCCTAGAGGACTGTGCTTAGGACCCCTAAATGTGACATGTATGGCCCTCGTGCTACAGGGTTTGTCACACTAGACAAACATTTAGGTACATTAGAAATACAAGCTACTCACCTTAACTTACCATAAATACACCACCGGCCAGTCAGGTTCTTCCACAACAAACTCATCCAACCGTGTCTTTCTGGAGCTTGCTTTGTGTGCTGGGGCGCAGTCATGCTGGAATAGAAAAGGGTCTTCCCTAAACTAAAACAGCCTTGGTCCCAAAGGGTACAAAAAAGAAAAAACAGCCTGGTCCTTAAGGGGTTAATGCAAGAAAAATGTACTTTACTGTTTACTGAAAGGGAGGTGGATAAGCGACACAGCCTTCCAGCAGAAGTATCTTAAGGTCTACAGAATTGACCTGACCTGAGATTTGTATTTTTATGTCCTCATGTTTCAGTCTCTTTATTATAAATTATAAGGTGTTTTAGTTGAGATTTTTAAACACATCATTAAAAGTTTAGGTTTTTTTAGTATAGATATCTCTGGCATTACAATGGTTAACCAATTTTTTTTGTTTGTTTTGCTTGTTTCTTATCTGTATCTTTTAATTTCATTTTCATTCTCTACTGTTTTTTCATAAGAAAAAAAACTAAATGCACAAGAGAAATCTAAATACATCTGCATATTGGTTGTAAATATTGCTTTTTGAGACTTATTAAATGAACATAATTCAAACCATCTGCCTTTTATTTTCAATAAATGTTGTCCTGTCATATTCATTTTATGAAGTCTGCCATTTTGGATTGGTTTTATAAAAGATTAATGTGCGGAAAGTTTAGGCCTGTTCCAATTTTCCTGTGCTTTTCTTCATACTCCCAGATGTGCGTCTAACCTATTTCCAGAAATCACTATTTCCAGTATGTAAAAGCATTTTTTAGGGAATGGTTAAAGGCACACCCCACGTATTAAATGCACTTTAATGCATATGATAGCCGCTTGGTTTCCTTTTTTTTTTAATGGTCCCCCCACCTTTCAAATGCGTGGTGGGATTCATCAAAATTCTCTCGTATAAGTTTGCCCACCCCAGAGCTACGGGGACGTGTTCAGCTGAAAACATATCTCTGCACATGATGTACTCCGGTCATCTCCAGAACCGGCTCTGGGAGCGCTGCGGGAAAGGGGTCCAGTGCTCGTGCATGGATAGCGATCCCATTGGGTTTAATGGGAACACTTTCCTACCACTCATTTGCAGGGAATCAGCGGCAAGAATTGACAATCGAGGAGGAAGCTGGTAATGATCCTGATTTTCAGGTTATTCTAAATGTATTATTTTGATATGCCCTCCATCCCAACTGTACTCTTCCACACTGATTTATATGAATCATTTATTGTCAATTTTTACAAAAAAAAAAAAATTATATATATATATATATTACTATAATATATATATATATATATATATATATATTAACGTGCATTTTCTTTTTCTGCTTATCAGTATAGCCTATATATAATATATATATATATATATAATTATATATATATAAACTAGATATAGTATTACCATTTAGGATTTGTGTGTATTTTGTTTCATGTATTCCAAAAAAATGTATTTGAATCAAAATATGCTAAAAGCCAGAAAGGATGATAATAAGAATAATTATATTTTGTATATAGATCTGGGTTTTTTTCCCCCCTTTTTGCATACAAATCACTTTGAAATATGCATAATGAAGAAGTGTGAATTATTTAGAGATGGTAATAGGCTTAATGAGCAGTTCTTCCATTAGATATTTTAAGTTGCACCTGTGCATTAAAGCGCGTTGTGATGTGCATCTGGAAGTTGATGATCCTTCATACGGGATCAGGAAAGACGCTGGAAACGCGGCACAAGTGCCAAGTCTTAACACTTCAAGCTGTAGAGAGGAGACGAAATCATCTGAAATACTGAAATCACATCAATAAAATTGTAATATTAGTATCACATTAAAATATTTGATACTATCATACCATTTGATACCATTTTTACATATATATATTTTTAGTATGAATAATACAGTAAAATAATGAAAATGTTTGGAAAAAACAATATTTTTCTAACATGTTGCTATGAAAATGTTCCCCAAACCAGTTCAGTTGAACCAAAGTACCACAAAATACATTAATGTAAGCGTACGTGTCATGGGAAGGGTGAATGGTGAGCACACCGGTAATATTTTAATGACGTCATGAAGGTTTTAACGGGTTAAAATAATCATAGTCTTGACAAACATAATATTAGGAAGTTTCATATTTGTCAAGTATATGTGTTCTAGCTATTTTTAATCCTGTCTTGTAGACAAAAAGTAACTCCTGATCATGCCATCATGTGGTAAACAATAGAATGGCTCAGTCTTAATCACCCAGATGGACCACAATGTTGTGTTTGAGCAGATACTTACTCAAAATATCACATAACTGTAAAAAGCAATTTATTTAGTACAGATATCTATCTTTCTCTGTGACTTCCCAGGAAGTCCCTGGGGTTGGAATGTAATGTTTCGTTATTTATTTGATTGATTTATATTATATAGCCTCATCATATTCTGCAGCGGTGATAATGAATGTGACCAAACAGGATGTTTTATCTTCTCGCTGTCTACCTATAGTCAACTTGGCTATTTTTGGCGAAGAAGCTCACTAAAATTGGCCCTTTATTGAATTCAAATGTTGCAATTCTTGCAAAGTCCCAGGTCAGTAAATATTGTCTTTTGAACTTGGGGCAAATTTTCTTAACCATTTATATAACGATAGTAAAGAAGTGGCAGATCGGGTGCATATGCAGTGGTGTCAGGTAGCGCCGTATAGGGTGTCCGGTGTGCCAGATGGCCAGTCCGGGCCTGCCTAGAAAACAGGGTCTGCTCTACAATCTATCCAAAGTAGGCAGGTGCCTATGGTACTGATTTGCTCGAGGGCCATGAGGTTCTTTCCCTTGCTAACAAGCGAGTGCAAACAGGGGGAGACTTAGGACACTGGAAACCATTGAATCGACCCTTGCCCCGTTTGGCAATTTGCTACAATAAAATCTTTCTGATGGACTTGTGGTCTCAGTGTCAGCTGGTTTAATTCTCAGGTATGGGAACTCGCTGTTTTGAATTGAACGGATTAATACTTATTCACCTCTCGTTTCAATCCTGATATATATACCGATCCGCCATAACGTTCTGAGCACTGACAGGTGACGTGAATGACACTGATAATCTTGTTATCATGGCATCTGTCAGCGGGTGGGATATATTAGGCAGCAAGTGAACATTTCATCCTCAAAGTTGATGTGTTAAAAGAAGGACTTTGACAAGAGCCAAATTGTGATGGCTGGGTCAGAGCATCTCTAAAACTGCAGCTCTTGTGGGGTGTTCCCGGTCTGCAGTGGTCAGTATCTATCCAAAGTGGTCCAAGGAAGGAAAGGCTGTCAACTAGCGACAGGGTCATGGGTGGCCAAGGCTCATTGATGCGCTTGGGGGGAAGGCTGGCCCGTGGGGTCAAATCTAACAGATGAGCTGCCGTAGCTGGTTCTGATAGGAAGGTGTTGGAACACAGAGTTCATCTCAGTTTGTTGCAGATGGGGCTGAGTAGAGGCAGACCAGTCAGGGTGTCCATGCTGACCCCTGCGCCTACAATGGGCATGCAAGCAGAAGAACTGGACCACAGAGCAATGGAAGAAGGTGGCTTAGTCTGTTGAATCACGTTTTCTTTTACATCACATGATTGGCCGGGTGCGTTGCTTACCTGGAGAACACGCGGCATCAGGATGCATCCATGGAGGCCGCACTTCGCAACTTACAGGACTTAAATGACCTGAATCTAACATCTTGGTGCCAGATACCTCAGCATACCTCAAGAGGTCTAGTAGAGGCCATGTCTTGAAGGTCCAGGGCTGTTTTGAAGGCAAAAGGGGGACCTACACAATATTAAGTAGGTGTGTATATATATATATACCGTGTTTCCCCGAAAGTAAGACAGTGTCTTACTTTCTTTTTATCCCTAAAAGCCCCACTATGTCTTACTTTCGGGGTATGTCTTATATTGGGAAAAAATCCACACACACATACCAAACCACACATACACCAAACCACACATATATACTAATTCACACATATATACTAATCCACACACATACCAATCCACTCTCACTTAATGCTTTCCTACCTTTCCTTTCTTCTTTCAGCTTCTTTTCCTCTTCTTCTGTTCATCTGTCTTCTCTTCTTCCGGGTTCAGAGGGCAGCGGTGGGCGCGGCTTCAGTGCTGTGCGCCGGGATCAGACAACAGACCCCGGCGCACAGCAGCTGTTGCCGTGCGGATCGCAAGGGAGCAGTATCGGAGGTCTTTAACAGACCTCCGGCTCCCTTGAGTGAGCCGGAGGTCTGTTAAAGACCTCTGATACCGCTCCCTTGCGATCCGCACGATCGCATGGGAGCGGTATCGGAGGTCTTTGCCGGCACCCGGCACCCCTCCAGAGACGGACAGCAATTAGCCGACCCCTCTGAAACCCCCGATACGTCTTACAATCGGGGGTGTCTTACTATCGGGGAAACACGGTATATAATATTATAATATATAATATATATAGTATTAATTATATATATATATATATATAATATATTATATAATATTTATTTATTTATTTATTTATTTAAAAAAAGAGTTGTTTGACCAGAAAACCTTAACTATGAAGCTGGTTTTAAAACGGATGTTTTTGAAGTCATAGAAAAAAAAATATCTGCTGTTTTCAGAAAATATAATATATTGAAGTAAAATTGCTGCAAAACGATTTTAAATAAAATGACATTTCAAGAACACCCCCAGACAGAGGGGATTAGGCGACATACGTGAAACATAGGGAACACGCAACAGAAAGTAATCGCATCGATGAACATCCATAGGCTTAATATAAATTCCACAAGAATTGCTCTTTTGACTTACATCAAATAAACTCCTATGAGAAAGTGCTTCCTCGGGGTATATTTGAAACATCTGAGACTGGTGACAGTTTGAAGTGCGATGCGGGGAAATAAGGGAGCGGGGGAGAGCAGATGGGGACTAGTAATATAATGATTGCCTCTAGATAAGAATAATCGTACCCGGTGGTTAGTACATTGTTAGTCATTCCGAGTGGTTTCCTCGCAAGATGTCTAATCAATGAGCCCTTATTCTGTTAGAGGAGGATCAGAAGATTCATTGGAGCCGGTGTTCTAAAAGCAGCCAGCAGCAAACTTTTAATTTAATTGTTAAAATATTTTAGCCCAACTTATAAATAAATAAGTAGCAGCGGCTTTTACTTCACTTGTTACATAGGAAAATAGAGTTTGACGGCTGATAAGAAACGAGTGTGAACACTTATTGCGGATCTAATGGTCGATAGCAAACATACCGTCTACTGATATAATATATTAAATTAACTCTTTCCTACATTCAGCACAAACTTTTTTTTTTTTTTATTATTTAACAAAATCCTTTAATAGGGATCTGTAAACAGATCTGCCACTATTTTCAAATACTGCATTTTAAAGCTTCATCATACTTTTCTTAGAATCTGCATGATTATTCCTCCCCCATTCAGTTCACTTTGTCCTATTGTTAAGTTCTCTGATTGATTTTTATGGTAGTACTGTGTAAAAGTAGGCGCGAAGGGTAGATAAAATCAGGCAGAATTAAGTAATTACACAGTAGACGAGCAAATGGGCCAAAACTGACTTGTGCAAATTTTTCGGTTCGTTTTTGGCCCATTCGTTTTTGAGCAACAAATTTTGCTCCCTGCCCTATAGGATCGGCAAACAATTCAGGGGCATTTTAAATTCGGGAATGAAATTTGTTGCCTAGTGCCCATATTTACTCTCATTCACTCTCTCACACTCTCACATTCTCATTCTCGCTCACTCTCTCACACTCTTACCCTACCTCCCTACCGTTTCCCTACCTTCTCTGCCGACCACTTCTGCTTCTACCAACCACTTGCACTTCTCCATCTCCTTCTTCATCTCCTATATGGTATCCTCTCCATCTTCTCTTTTCTCTTCTATCTGCAGTCTTCTATCTTCGTCTGCATCTCCGCAGACATAACCGAGCGGGGATGCTTTCCTTGACATCCTCTCCCAGGTCCTCCGACTGGAGGAGAGAACGTCACTGGTGATGCTGCCCTGGGTTGGCCTACGGCATCACGATATATATATATATATGTAGATCAATTATGTTAAAGTATTAACAAAAAGTGAATAGAATGTTGCAAACAATCATACATTGTATGTTTTTTTCTGTTCTATTCTATTCTGTTCTATTCTGTTTTCCCCCTAAAAACTATTCTTATAAATATTTAAACTAGAGCTAGAACAATCAAAAAATAATACTGATAAAAATGATTCTCATTCATATTCATTTGATTCTGAATATTCCATTAAACAAAAACAGCCACTTTCACCAATTTGTCTAATGCTTCATTACATGCCAGAAATGCTCTGTTGCCCCCCCTGGCATTGCAGGAATTAATAATTATGCTAAATTTAATTTTCTTATCATCTTCTTTTCCACGCTGCAGATTTAAAAATTAAGTCAACTAAAGTAAATCAATTTTGGCAAAAAGACAATAAGAATTATTTGCATATACATAGCGGGGAATACTGATGCTCCAGTTTTCGAAACCCGTATTTGAAAAGTTAAGTATAATTTGCTATTTTAGTACATTGTATTCCACATACAACTTGGATATATAACTTGACAGGTTTAAAATGTTTGCTACGCCACAAATGTTCGCATTTTAAATTGTTTTTCACTAAATCAAAATGTTGGCACATTAGTGCTTTGCAAAACTGTAGTTTAAAGTTCCGTAGAGTTTTAAAATAAGTCTGCTTTCTTTTTTTTTTTTTACACAGCTCAGAGAATTTCGAGAAAGCAGCCTGTTCTTTAGAAGTTACGTGCTACTTTCTGGACCACTGGCACCACTTCTGTTTAATTAGAGGGTGGTAAATTGTTTATTACATATAGACTGGGTCTAAGATAAGGGCCTGGATATATTTTTAACCCCTTAAGGACAATGGGCGGTCCCTAAACCATGCATTTTGAGCCCGTACATGTACAGGCTCTGTCATTAAGGGGTGAAATAGTTTTCCTTTGCAGCGCTGCATCTCAAAATGACGTATTGGATATGAAGTCTATTCAATTAACTTGTAATGTTGAACATGCCCTTTTTATATTATTTTGTTTTAAATATTTCAGGCGTATTCAGTCCTGATGAAGACTTTAAATGATATATTCTTGTGATCATGTTAAAACAAGGAAATCTTTATTCAGCACATGTGCATGATGAAACATGAACATGTCTAGCACACAAGAGGTTTTATATATATATATATATATATAATAATATAATATATTTTACTATAATTTTATACCTTGTAAAGCCTCATGTAGATTCTATGTAGTCACTCGTGAAATGTCTTAACAAAATGTCTTCATGGAAACCTTGACTTATCATAATTGAAAGGTTTCCCTAAATGAGTCACATGCATTCAAGTAGGGGTATCAACCATAACGTACAGGTAGCAAATGCACCAATTGGTAGTCTTTGAAATGATCACCGTGGTGTAGAATAGGAAAGAGTGAGCTCTAGTGTGACCCTGAAAATCTGCTTCTTCACCCTGAGACTGGAGCCAAACCCCTGAGACTCCAGGTCAGACCCTGAGAGTTCCCCAGGTATAGAATGATTCTCATAGCTTGAGCTAACCTTTTTAATGTAGGTTCAACTTATCAGGAACCGAGACATATAATCTCTAAAAAACATATGGGGAAGAGGAATGCTGTTTTCTACTGGTATCTCACTTTGTCAACAATGTTGTCCCACTTTCAAACAGTCATTATGTTAAATGATGTTGTCCACCCCATTTTCAGAACGTACTTACTTCACCAAATCTTTCTTTCTCTTCCAAATTTGTTTTTCTCTTACATTCTTACTTCAGAGCCGATGCTACCCTCCAAAAATCTGCTAAAGCGGATACATTTATTTGATTATACACATAAAATGACCGCAAACTACACAACTCTCTCAAGCTGTGTGTTATTTAATGGATTTAATCAAGTTTGCCACAATAAAGTGCTGTGGAAAAATGATTTGCCCCTTCCTAATTTCTTCTACTTTTCCATATTTGAAACACTTTTAATATTAGACAACGATTAACTTTTTAATGATGATGTCATTTAAAGAAGGGGGAAAAAAGCTCCACAACCCTACCTAGCTATGTTTGAAAAAGCAATTGCCCCCTTAGTTACTAAAGCAAACTGAATTATATCTGGGGTTCAATTTTAACTAGGGCGTTTCAGTTTTCACCCCGGTGTGATTCTTGCCAGCCCTGTTAAATATAAACATTAATTAGAACATGTCTTTCAAAGCGCAAAGTGAAGTAGGCTAAAAGGTCTCAAAAAGCAGGAAATTATCTAAAGAAATTCAAGAACAGATGAGAAACAAATTTATTGACATCTATCAGCCTGGAAAGGGTTATAAGACCACTATCTAAGGCTGTGGGGCTCCAGCAAACCAAGATGTGAGCCATTATCTACCGGAAACATGGAACCATGGTGTGGAACCTAGGAGTGGCCTGCCAACCAAAATACCTCCAAGATGGCACTGACAACTCGTCCAAGAGGTTACAAAAGAACCCAGCCTAACATGTAAAGGCCTTTCTTGCCCCAGTTAAGGTCAGTTTTTCGGTTTCTTTTCGGTTGTGGTATCCAATCATTCTTCTAGAAGGTAATTAAAATGTCCTCGAAAGGACCCATATATATCAGAAAAGTTAACAACTGAAAGAACAATTTTTGTGCCTTAATCTGCCCTGGATCTTTGATGAACCCTAGCAAAGAACTGTTTTGCTGTTATATATCCTTGACCAAGAAAGACTTTAATCACGAATCCATAACCCACCTCTGTACTGTTTTCACTGGTGACTTGTAAATGTTGGTAGACATATACAATAGAAGACAGGTAGTAACAAGAAAGATTGTATAATTAGCAGTATAAGGCTATAAGACATAGTAGCTGTGCTTTTTATTTTAATAAATATAGTAAGGTTATGTCGGCATAATATCCGGAAAATAAATGACAACTTAGATGGACTGGCTGAATTCCGAGTATCTAGTTACCATGGCATTTTCTTTTTGAATTTCAGTAACCATAATCATTTTTGAAACAGCACCATACAAGTGCTTTACACAATGCTGTTCTTCAATTAGAAGCCATGGGACAGAACAGAAAAGTAGCTTTTCTTCAAGGTTATAATAATCATGTTTATTATAA
>VKOC01000001.1:575683-597716 GCA_009364415.1 Spea multiplicata
ACGATCTGTGTAATTCTGCCCCTTTTTTAACCCATCGGCACCAGGCCCCAGCCCAGCCTCTCCTGTCTTCATTCCACCCTTCCTTGTGCTTCGTTACATTACATTTATTTATATAGCGCCAGCAATGTTCCTTAGTGCTTTACGATCAGAGTTGGGCGGATACATTTAACATCACAAACAATAACAAGCTGGTACAAAAGGACCTTGCTCTTGTGAGCTTACAATCTAGTCCGTTGAGGGGGAGGGGACTGCTTGGATGAGGATGCGTTGGTCGAGTGAGGATGAGCTGTTTAGGTTGTTGGTTGTTCAGATAGCTTAAACAGAATGCTGGCTGAGAGCGTTATGAGGAAGGGTCTTAAGCTTCTCGAAAGAGGTGGGTTTTCAGAGAGCTTTTGAAATTTGAATATGAAGGAGAAAATCTGACAGAACGGGGAAGGCAATTCCAGAGAAGAGTGCAGCACGGGTGAAGTAATGGATGCGGGAATGGGAAGAGCTAATGAGGGTAGAAGAGAGACGAAGGTCATGAGAGGAACCAAGAGGGTGCAGTTAGGGGTGTATTTGGATAGGAGGTTAGAGATATAAGGGGGGTGTGAAGGGCTTTGTAGGTCAGGAACTTGAATTTGAAAGTGTATGGGGAGCCAGTGGAGCGATTGGCACAGAGGGGCCGCAGATGAGGAACAGTGACAGACAACAGTGATGGTGTTTCATGTTCCTTTTATCTGGGGCAACCTACCTGGAAAGATATATATTGATATATATGTGGTGTGTGGTGCATAGTGTTTCTGCTGGATAGTGAGAAAGAACAAGAAAGCTGCCAATCGAATGGTGGAATGAATGCACTGTACATATTGGTGACCCGGGTAGGCCCGTTCTCTATCCCACCAGGGTTACTGGAAGGGTCTAGTCTTGGATTTCTTAGCAATCAAAAAAATCAAAATAACGGTTGACAAGCCACGTTTTCACAAAGACTGTTATGAAGACCATTTGCTTGCCACCGTTAGGGAGTCATCAAAATAAGATCTTTCAGCTAGTGTGGAAACTGAATATTGGCCTCTCAGTAACTTTGTTTACTTCAATTGCTGTTGACATTATAAATCATATGACATCATCATGACACATAGGACTTAGATGTCATGATGGAGGTGAGATTATGGTCATGAAAACTCCGGGCACAAACATAGTTTCTATAGGGCAGAAGGTGGCATTTTATTTAGAACAATCTCAGTAGCTCATAGAGAATCTTGTTACATTTGAATGTATCACGACATACTACAAAGAGAACAATTACATTTCTTTCCATAAACCGACTAAATTACCGCCTGTGCCAAAAAAAAACCTAAATAGCAAAAGTATAAGAGGTTATGTTACTATTTAGCCTATGATCTTTTTTATATTATTACGACACTCCTTGGCGGTGCAATCAACGCACAAGAAAAGATAAGTAAGGTGCCATAATGTGAACATTTAAATGTATACGGATGAAACAAATTTCTGGTAATGATCCTAGAATTTCTCTAGTACTCAAAGCTTAAAATAGCTGATATGGGTTTTTGTTCCCCCCCCAAAAAAACAATGAGGCTATTTAAATGTTGACATTTTTTTTATTACCCATTATTTATTTTTAGCAAATTAGTCCTTATTTTTAGAAAGAAATTACAAGGCCCTAAACAGTTGCAGACGTAAAAAAAAAAGATAAAAAATCTTTGCATAATGTTGGCGGAATAATAAATATATGAGTCGAGAGAAAATGTAATTGATTTTATATCAGGCACTGTTTGCAAATTCAATGTTTTTCATAGGAGAACTTAATTTAACCCCTTAATGACAAAGCCCGTACATGTACGGGCTCAAAATGCATTGTTTTCAACGGCTTGAGGGACCGCCCATTGTCCTTAAGGGGTTAAATATGCTGCCGCAAGGGTAAATAATGAAGGAGACAGGGCCCATACATCGAAAAACACTGTTTTGTCTCCTGATTTACGCTTTAGATTGCGTTTTCGCTGGCAGAATAAAGCGATCTTTTATTATTGCAGCATTTGCGGAGCATAGAGTATGAAAACTTATCGGTTAAGACATTGTTTGCAACGGTTTTTTTTCCAAATCAGTTTTGATATTTTAAAAAGGTCTAAATCAGGGTGTAAATCAACAGAGATAAGACATTGTTGAGCTTACGTTTCTACCGATCTCATTTCATCTCATTATCTATGTTAAGATTCTTTTAAAAGGTACACTTTTGATCCAAAATTCGAATTTATCTGGATTCCCCCCCCCCACACCGAAGAACCCAAGGTAGAAAAAAAGATTTAAATGTCATAAAAATTATGCTTACATCAGCCACTATATGCACTTTAATGCATGAGATACTCAAGACATCCCTTTAAATGGGGGTGATTTCCTGCCACTGATTGGCTGCTTCAAGCAACCAATCAGAGGTGGAAAACCTCGTACCAAGAAGTTGTGTTACCTCAATTTTCACCAAAAAATGTATTTCTGTATTGGTAGGAGGCAAAAAAAAACCCTACAGAAATGTGCGCTACCTTTTTGTGGACCTTAATTTACAGAACAACACGAAGAATCACTCAATTTAAAAACCTAATACTAAAACCTTAGTTTTACTTACACGCTCCTGAGAATTCCATTTAATCTTCTGTTTTTAAAAAAAAAAAAAAAAGATATCTTCTGCGCAACTGTGATAAATGAAGTGCGTTAATATGGAATATATAAGTGATGGTACGAATGTAAGGTTACGACTTCGAAATGCATATTTGAAAAGTTGGGGCACTGGGAGTCTTCCTTGCGACGTCGGCGGATAACCATAGTAATTGGAAATAAACATTTAATTAAAGTCTGCGTCCCGTGTGCCGGTAATCCTGACTCAGAGAGGGTTCTGGTAACCGAAATTAAGCCGGAAATTGAGAAGAATATTCCCATCAGTAATAAATATGTAATTGACCTATATTTTGACCATGTCATGAATCCATGCATATATTTCCAATAAACACACAATGGGGCGCATTTATAAAAAGGATATTAATGTATAACACATTTATAGAACAGTTAATATGACATCTGCGAGCTCTGGACTCGTTTCTAAACATTTAGAATATTTACTGAGAGTAGTGCATATTTAAAGTTCTCTATCCTATAACTGTGCATATAACTCCTTACATAAAGATTCGTTCTGATAATTCCAACGTAATGTTAATGTAGGCACTCTGTACCAGAGTAGCATTACTTTTTTTTACTGCACTCGGCTTTTAAGTATAGTGCGTCTTATATACTTTAGCACTTAAGTTACATATTTACATGGTGAAAGATTCAATAAAAAAAAAAAAACCCACGCAATTTACAAAGTTAACCCTTAAGTCAATGGTAATCTTAACCTAATAGAGTCCTAGGTCTTAAAATATTTATGGATTGGTGCCTCAACAATTATATAAGTTGGAAACGATATAAAAGAGATAAAGCAGGTAGAGATGAATAAAAAACATTGTTGAGTTAAAAAACATTGAAAGCTGTCGGTGGAAGGAGGATATCATTTTGACTGACAGCACAGGAAGGGATTCTTTACAGTAAGGGCATTAAAGGTATGGAATTCACTGGGCTATAAATCGTAGAATAAATATTATTTTAGAGCTTCTTGAATGGAGTCAAAAGCAGCAAAATTCTGAAAAATAGCTTTCCATTTTTTTTCAGTTTTATTTCAAGTTAAATTACAAAAAAGTAGAAAAAAAAAATACTGGGGGAAGAAGATATATTCAGAAACGGGAATTAATCGAGCTAGTAGTATAACGTTTCTAATGCTTATTTGCCTCAGTACCTGCCTGTCTCTCTTCATTTTAATTCTGATTTTAAACACATGTATCCAATATATCACTTCGTTGTTGTTGAGGCTTTGTTGGGGCCGAAACTGGGACAATTTCCATGACAAAGTCTGAGTTTTTAGCAATTAGAAGATGGATTGTGTTGACTAACATTGTGATTGCTCAAAATCCGCTCCAGAAATGTTCCAGGTATACCATAAAGAAATGTGATTTTATTGTCTAGAACTATTTTCTAGCCCGCAATTATGTATCTGTTCGAGAAGACGTAGAATTTTTCATCTAAAGCGTTTTCCCAATGAAAATTCCAGTACTCATTTGGTGTAGTCTAAAAATACATCTAGAACCATTAAACTTTAAACAGAACGTAGGTGCCAGGTAATTCTAGGTGTGTTCTACACCGGTAGCGCTTTGGCAATTCCAGTCCTACCCAAACTTGTCGTGTCTGAAACTTCGGGATATAATTCCCCAATAGCAGGATACCTAGGGCCGGGCAGGCAACCTTCGGCTCTCCTGATGTTGTGGACTACATCTCCCATAATGCTCTTACAGTCATAATGCTGGCAAAGCATCAAGGGAAATGTAGTTCACAAGCCGAAGATTGCCTACCCCTGACCTAGGCAATCGTACAAAAAGCTTTTTATGTTGTTATTTTTGTTTTTCATGTTATTTTTTTTAAGGATATTACTGGAATATGTAAAGGTTATTTACCCAACATTATTGGTTGCTCACTTTTTTTATACCGTCGCCACCACATTTCAATTTCTACTGTAAAGTCTTGCGCCATTTAATTTTAAATTCTATTTAGATTAGAAATACGTTATTTTCTTAGCGTTTATTATTTTCTTCGTAATGACCTTAAGTCATAGAAACGGAAGATGTATCTACACCTGTTAATATTTCAGAATAAACAGCGTTGGGTTCCGGCGAATGTTTTATATTATTTTGCTTATCAATGTCTGCAACCTGCGCGATTTATTCCTTTCCTCTGAATACATAGCCTTCTTAAGTTATTGTGGAAATTGCATTCTGTGAGCACACAAAGCTAATATTAATGACCGAAATGTGCATTAGGAAACCCTTATGAAGTCGTGTTCCTGGCATCTATCAGTGTTAATTGGAATATGACAATAATTCTTCACTTTATATGCAAAGCTAATGATTAAATAAGATTCATAGGTTCTGAGTATAGAATAATCTTTTCTTTATGTGTTGTTTCTGCAGTAGTTGCTGTATTTATGTGATTTATATGATTCATTTACATTTATGGATACCCAATACATACAAAAGAACTATACTCAAAACGCCACAATAACCTCAAACATTGAATAAATACATTATTTTTTTTAAAAAGCATACGGTCTCTACACGTATTATACCACCCACAATGTGTACAGGGGTATTTATTCTCTTTTAATATTTTGGGTTTTTTTTACTCTTTCACATTGATGCAATGCATTTTTCTACACTTCTAGCCCATTGATAACAATTCAGCCCATCTTGTCTGCCCTGCTGTAAAGACTCGGACCTTAATCAGTCGTTGGTCTCGTCTTAGATTCAGGAGCCGTATGCCTATCCCATGCATGTTTGAATTTGCTTATTGTATTAACCTCTACCACTTCTGCTAGGTGGTTTTTCTCCATACCTACAACCCTCTCAGTAAAGTAAAACTTCCATTTTTCGTCATCTTTTATCTTCTCCTTTCTCTTCTGTCTTCAATCTGCTATCTTCTCCAGTCAGAAGTGGTCGACAGAGAAAGTAGGGAAACATTTAGAGAGCTTGAGAGAGTGAATGAGAATGAGGGTGCGTGAGTGAGAATGAATGTAGCCCCACATATTTCGGACAAAAAATCTGAGCTTTTTGCTTCATTTGTAGGGGGTAAATTTGCAATCCAAATGCACAAGTCTACTGTAAATTAATGAATTCAATATGTTTACGTCACTGATTAAGATACTTAGGAGCTAAAACTAGAGGAAAGAAGGATAGAGCGATCTATGGTCTCCTTATTGGGCTAAAGGGTATATTGTTAAGCTGTGACTAAGCATAAGTCGTAACATTATGTGTTGAGGGTTCTCTTGATGAGTTTATGTTATGATACCCACTAAAATGGAATAAACGCTTTGGAACCTCAGCATATGAAGAACATGTGAAGACGGGCTGTGGTTGGATACAGTTATGTTAGACAGCCTTAAGCAGAGCAACCCTGGGAGGGAATGTACAGGCTACTAAGAGGGGGATCTGCCCCCCAGTTTTGCGGCACGTGATCCACCATCCCTGCATACGCTGCTGTTTTGACAAACGGAAATCCCAAGCTTTACAAAGTTTCAATAAACAAATTATGCTTAAAGCTGTGACGGTTTCCCGGTTTAAGGGATGCCTTATATATTTTACCAAACTTTGGTACAGAACGGATTTGAAGCATTTGCCACATTAATATTTTTCCATAGATCTTACAGTCAAATGTCTTCAAATAACAGTAGCCATTTGATGATATGTACAGATAAAGAAAAACAAAATGGAAACATAGAAAGGATATCTTTATCAAAGGAATCCTTCTTGACTTTCAGAGCTGTACTCCCTCCATAAGTGCTTTACAGGATGTTTAGTAACAACGACGTCTGCTCCACTGGCCTTTTAAGACTTTCTTATGATATGTTGGGGATATGTGACATTCAACCTTTTATGTTCAAGAAGACAATGGGAATTGCAATGCCAAAAGTACGGTGGCATCGGCAGGCGAATGAAATACATACTGTCTGCAATTATAGCGAGAAGTAAACCTTTGACATTATGTCCTGTAGCTTGGCGAAGACAGAAAGATCACCATCTTCAACTTTTGGTCACTGAACAATTCAAAAGAATAACATCCAAGGTCAAAAGTTGATATTGGCTTCTATATTAAAACCAGCTGGATCCTCTTGCTATTCAGATAAAAAAATGGTTATTTCTAGATGCGAGAGGGAGAACAATTGCAATATTAATGGATATTTGTACTTATTTTTATTTATGGTTTTGGCTTATTCAAATACTTAAATCATCCTCCAATCATTCGGCTTTCACAGTTCAACAGGAAATGCTAACGATTTTCAGAAAAGGTTAAGATGAAGAAATAGGCTTCTCACCCGCCAGTAATTAATCTTGTTGCTCTTTACGGCAATTTTAATATGCAAAAATATGCAAAGAGATGAAACATTCCATGCCTATTATTCTATTTCGATAATGCCATAATCCTTCGACGAGTACTTTTCCTCTGATGTTTAATCTTTCTAATAAGGTACTCAGGAACAAATATTAACTTGGCTGGAAAAGGTTTGTTCTTCCCTTTGGGGGTTTAGTGAAAAAAAAAAATCTTAAAGATATTGCTATGTTCTCAAATATCATGTAAGATATTATAGATATCTAAAAAAATAAAAATAAAAAGCTGTTGCATTTTGCATTTTCTCAAACTGCCAGCAGATGGCGCTAACGATTGCGCAATAATCTCATAATGGCAAATAGAGATCTCTTGATTTTTTAACAAAAAAAAATAAAATTCACCTCTAAACTTATTGAACTTCTGTAAAGTAGTTGACATGCAGTACACCTCAGTACGTAAATATAGACCATAATAACACTGAAGATCTTTTGTTTTCTTATTGAGATTATCCTAAACTCTGCAAAACCAGCTTGAGACAAAGCAAATTATTTAATACAAAGTAGGCACATAATAAAGTCCTCGTAAAAACCATAGGGTTTTTTTTTAGTATATTATTGTGAATTCTCAAGAACAGCTGGATTATACAATGGGAGGTTTTTTTTTTGTTTGCTATGCTTTGTGCTCATTATTTGCCTAATGTTCTCTGTAATTGTCTGTATTTTTTTTATTATTCGGTTCAATTTCATAGATTTTATTTCATTAAAGGGGAGTGGTAACTTTACGTGGAGCCGAATCGCATCGATTCTGAGAACATGATGATGGCTGCTTCCAAAGGGATACTTAAAATAAAAGTTATACTATTTATAGGCTTTGGAGAAGTGGCAGACCTACTTCCTCGACTGTACTCTCATACTTCAAGCAAATAAACTTTAGCAGATTTGTCATTTATTTTATGGCTCAGAGTCCATCAAGTTCAACATTGTAAAGCACACAAGTACCTAGACCTATTGATCCAGAAGAAGGCAAAAAGATCCAGCTTGGTTCCATCAGATTGTTCCATTGAACAACATTGCCTATGCTAAGTTGTCATAACCCTGTATTATTAGAGAGACACTCTAACTTTTTTTTGGATCTCACATCCAGGGCCCCAGCTCTGTGAAGGGCCCATATTGCTCATGCATCCCATGAAGCAGAGATTTGATTGGTTCCTACAACATAATCTCCTTCGATGAACCACTAGATCATTCCTACGAACTTTGGGGCTCTGGCTACCCGAAGCTTACCCTTGCGGGACATGGCCATGACTACCCGCTGACGCTGATTCAGGTGGAGACCCGGAGAAGCGGACATATGGCAATGACGGTCCCTCGCTGATACCGCGTGCCGGAAAGTGGTAAGTACCTCGGCAGGAAGGCAGAGATGCTGGCTTTTGCCAACAGAGGAGAGTCCAGGCTGTCCGTAGACAGCTTGATCTACTGTGTAGTGGCAGAGAGATGCCCCTGGCCGCCGCAACAAAGTCAGGATGTATCAGTATGTTCTAATAAAATAAGCTGGTGCCCAAAATTGTATTGCATATTCAAGATGTGGCTTTACATATCATACAGAAATAGGAAATAAAATATACAGCTACCCTCTTTCTAAGTATACATACTGTATCCCACTCTTGTGTGTTTTCATTTAGAGCAATCTATAGTGGCTCAAGGTTTCAAAACACATTTTAACCCCTTCATGACTAGGGGGTTTCCCCACCCTAATGAACAAAGGTTTTTTTTGCCATTTTACTGTTTGTCCGCTTCATCTAGACCATCTTTTATAGGATATAACAACAACATTTAAATCGTTTTGATAGCTACAATGAAGCAAGAAGTAAACACTCATGGGAACTTTTATTCTGTGTGAGGAGCATGTAATGATAAAAGTCAAACTGGTATTCAAAAGCACACATGAGTGAGGCTCCAGAAAACTGAGTTTTTGATTACTTATTGACAATCAATAACAAACAAGGCCAATCAATGGATACAAATGCCCTAACCTTTGAAAGGTGATATTCAATCCCTATCAAGATATAGAAGAGTTTACTCACTTGCGGTATAAATAAAAATAAAATTAAATAGGAAAAAAGGAAAAATCACTACTAACCTGAATCAGCGATATCATCTAGTTTCTGCACTGCTGCTGGTGCTATATTGTCCTGAAATAGTCATCAATTCAACTCCCAGGGAACTGAGTGAAAACTTTTCTCTTCATTCATGAGCACCACATGAAGGGAAAAAATGTTTGCACTTGCTACAATGTTTCAAAGTTAAGCAAGAGAATGAGTTCTGCTCTGGTAACCATACAAAATGGTTTTAAAAATAACTCTTGCAACGTTGGCCCCTTTTTACTTGGTAAATAAATAAATCCAGACAATTATGAATATATTAATAATTATAAACGTTATTATTGTTGTTATTTTATCAGTAATCATTAAACAAATCTATGTTCATGTGCACTGCATAAACTACCCTATTCTGCATGTTGAATAAATACTTTTCTATAAAATTGTATATGATCGGGGTAATATGTCTAAAATGTATTCATCTATTTTCTATTATTTTATTTTTCTGCAGAATCACTTAAGTGCACAAATTTCCATCAAGTTTAATTGTAACATTGTCTAGTTTTTGTGCTTAAGGATTTCATTTTAGACAGGTCATTGACTCGCAAACCATGTGTGAAAACCAATTAAGATGAGGACATGCCATTAAATTGAGTCCATTGTGTCACAAACCATTTGTATTCCTTTGATGACTCTGTGTTATAGTAAAAATATATTGTATATAGGATACACGTGCATTCATTTTTCTAGCAGTATTGAAGGCATTTATCACACTGACAACAGAGATCCACAACTACAGCCATCTCATCGCAATGAACAAAAACATCATGGGTCCTTAAGGATCACCTGGAGATCTACTCTTTCTATAACTGAGTTACCCAAGCTAGATCTGCAAGGATGAGTCAACTCATTCTACATGGTTATGCGATAACCTTCCTCATCCATCATAGATGTATCCCATCAGACTTTGAGTCTGGTTGTCAGCTTTTGTTGTTGCCACATTCATGCAAATAAATCGATATATTTTTTTACCTGGAGCACCGCTAACACCCCTTTGAATACCTATGGATCTATAGCTGGGATCACCTTTACAAAAGCCCTCCCCATGCCCATCCCATTATCTATAGGAACTGACCCCTAGCACCCAAAGTTCTGTACCTTGGTCTATATATGAATTATTTTCATTGACTTGGTTTGTTAGGCAGCTGCATTTTCCTTTTCATACCTAAATATTGGTACTAACTTGTCATAAGGGAGCTTCTCAACATCCTTGACAGGACCAATAGCCACTGAGGATGAAGTTATATTCAAGTCCCTCCAAGGCTGTGCTATTTCTCCATGCAATGTTTCATCTTTATCTGCTTGAGCTCATCCTAGACACTAGTGCTGGGCAAGCTAGAATGGTCCCATCTCACTCATCCTAGTTTGTCAGATGGGAAGTATCATGAGCAGAAGCCAGCAACGCCACATACTCACCCGACCTGCTGCTCCAGATCGGGTGCTGTAGTGTGTGGTTGGATATGCACGGCCATGCGCTACATAGCAGGCAGTTGGGCATATCCAGATGTTGGCCAGGCTTACGTCATCAGACAGCCACTGGCCCTTATAACACCCAGGCTGCCTCTTCATTGCCAGCCTGGCCCTGGTAATGAGGGATATACATTAGAACCCAGTGTATGCTGATCAGAGCCCAACCTTGGCTCCCCCATTGAACACCTTATTTTTTAGACACTTCTTGAAGCAAAGAATGCAAACCCCCCCCACCAGTAAAGCTATCAGAGAACATTATGGAGCTCTCTGATCGTTTCGGGACAGCCTATATCTCCTTTCTAATCTTCAGAACATAACAACAATGTCGTCTACATTGCTAGGCTGTCAAAACTATAATTTCATTACATCATTTAATATTATGCCCCGTTTTATGATTTTATCTGCTCTGTAATGGCGTTGCTAGTTGCAATCAAAATGATTAATAATCCCTAATAAAACTAGAATTACATACATGTATATATTTTGATTATATTTTTTCCAGATAGTTTAACGGTAAACGCAGGTAATAAATATTTCTACAATAAATATCGGGCTTCAAAATACTCAGTGGTGCCTGAAATGTGTTTTCAAATATCTAACAAATGTGTTAATTAAGGTAGCATTACGGGCTGATAGCTGTTATCCTCCTGAAAGTGTTAGTCTTCTTTCGCTCATAGAGTTCCCTACATGACGTATCAAGAAGGGGGCTATATTTTTACGATATCCTTTTACTCTTGTAACTATTTTTTTTTCTGTGAATAAAATACAGTCGCAGAGATATGTCTCCAAAAAAAAAACATAACTCGCTACATTTTAAATGGCCAAAGAGGGAGGTTTTTGATGTAGATAGAGGTATGGCTAGGGTTTACTAGACTTTTGTTGTTTTCTTCCGTATTAAAAACTGTTTATGTAATTGAGAGGCATATGAGATGTAATTGCCCCCCCCCTCCCGAACCAATATGGAAGGGGGATACAACTGCTGGCCTATGCAGGAATGCTTTGTGTCGCTCTCATTCATTGGTCATGCTTCCAACTTTGTATCCAGCAGGTATATAAACAGTGGTGGCTCTTTCTAACTTCCTTTTCAACCAGGATGAGGCAGGGAGAAGATCTAGGCCGGTGTCGCTGTGGCGGTTTGTGGTTAACCTTGCCAGCGCCTAAGAGGACGACATGGTATCCGCAACTGAGGAAATTGGGAGAGATCGAGCCAGCGTGGGCTGGGGTGCAATACTGGTTTGAAGCTCTTGGTGTATTTGTTGGGTGTATCTGCCTGAGGTGCTAACTTGGTCCTCAGCTGGCAGTGGTTGATCCCTCAATTTCTCTGGTGATTAGCATGGATTAATATTCTGTTTAGTCACAGCTGCGGTTGGTGGTCACCTTGCCAGCTTCTAAGAGGACTACATGGTATCCGCAACTGCGGAAATTGGGAGAGACCAAGCCAGTGTGGGGTGAGGTGCAATACTGGTATTCGTTGGGTGTATCTGCCTGACGTGCTAAATCAGCCATCAGCTGTTTAATGTCCTCAAGTTGGCCTGGCGGTGAATGGGTTCAGTAAAGCTGTGGCCAAGCCCTTGCCCACATATTTGCGTTTGGTGTCTTATTGGGGAAGAGTAAAGTTATTTTACTATATCTGTATGGATGCTATAGGCCTAAACAGTCATGTAAGGAAGCTTTACTTGAGGGTCGTAAATGAATGGAACAGCCTCCCACCCTCCTTACACCAAGAAAAATGGGAAGACTAGATGGGTCGAATGGATTTTATCTGCTGTAAAATTCTATGTTTCTGTGTGTAGAACAAGTTACCATATTTTATTTGAACGTTTTTTTATAAGCACATTTTCTGCTGCTTATACGTCTATTATTCAGAACTTTAGGTCTCCAAAACCCTGCAGCAAACATTCCTAGAAAACAAAGACGAGAGGAGAGAAAAGGGACCAAGGGGTTTGCTGAGAAGGTGGTAGTTAGGTGGAACAGCCTCCCAGAAGGAGCTGAGGACTATACGATAGACACTAAATGAGATATGATAAAGCCATCTAGTTTTACTAACGAAAACTTTAAAAAGAACACTAAATCCCCCA
Source organism: Spea multiplicata (assembly GCA_009364415.1). Lineage (NCBI taxonomy): Eukaryota > Metazoa > Chordata > Amphibia > Anura > Pelobatidae > Spea > Spea multiplicata. Next base: position 588,347 of record VKOC01000001.1, read on the forward strand.
AAAAACATATTTGGAAGTTCAATTTACAAGTACTTTAGTGTGTATTACTGCATTCAAATCAGTACTTCCTGTCTGCATTCTACTGAAGCAGGAAGTGTACTTAAGTATGCTGTACAAGTAAGCGCGGTACAACATTCCACATTCCAAGTTAAGCTTCCATTGAAAAGAACAGCCACTCACTCGTACTCGACGCTCATTGATTTTATGTGAGGATCTGAGTGTACATTAAGGATAAGAGGGTTGAGATATTGGCGGCTGTTTTCAATAATCCACTTATATATTGTTATGTTACATACTACTTGTTATGTCCTGTCTACCCATTGTACAGCGCTACGGAATTTGACGGCGCTATATAAAACAATAAATAATAATAAAATAATAATAGTAATAATACTTTTAACATAGGTGATGTTTTATTAAATGTTTATAAATGAGTTGGAAAAAAATAATGTTAGGTGCATTCAATTCAAAAAATCCACTTTTTTCAGATCAGGAAAAAAAAAAAGCACAAAGGCAAAAAAGTTTATTTACTTTTATATTACTTAATAAATCCATTAATATATTGTGAGTAAAATGTTACTTTTAACGGAGGTGATGTCTGATTAAATGTTTACAAATTAATTTTTGAAAAAAAATAATGTTTGGCGAAAATTAAATTCCATTTAAATTGTTATTAAAAAAAAAATCCACTTTGCAGATCACAGAAATAAGAACAAAAAAAAAAAAGCACAAAGCGGTTGTTCCAGTAACCAGCGCTACAGGCTGAGGACATGAACCATTAGTTTTTGAGTTTACGGTCAAACAAAGCACGAGAACCGTGCTTTTTCAAAATCAAAACAAAGCGAAAATGTTTGCGACAGCAATAATATTTATACAAACTAAAATGCAATTATAACTATTAATTTTACAAAAAAAAAACAACCCCTTTGCCACTAAATTACATTTGATCTTGTTTTGTTCTAGATAATTTAGTTCCATTGTGGTAGCTTGAGATAGCATTAATATATTGGTGTTAGCACAGAGCGTCTCTGCTTGCAAGTATTGAATGTGTTCGAAACATAATTACTTAAATGTATATTTATGCATGTTTTAATTCTATGAATAAATTATCCATATATTAAATACAATTATTCAGAGAGCTCTGTGGGACATCGTATTATTATATAATCTTGATAATTGCACAGGAGGCGGATAATTAGCTCCTTCTAAAAGTGTAAACTGATGTCCCAAGTGTATACGACGAAGAAACAAAAAATATAATATATAATGTTGTATATAGGGCATCAATAAATATGTTAAAATGTAAGAAATATTTTGTGTCTCTTAAAAGGAAAAAAAAAGAAATTTAGAACAGTTGGAAAATACCTTTAGGCATTGAAAAAAAAACAAGCAGCGTGTGATAATTTACCCCAAAGCACAGCACAATGGATTTTTTGTTCAGCACAAACTTCTATTTCCAATACAGAGAATTGGACTAGTTAAGATAGTTAAGCCTTTTCCATCTTTCATGCTTCAAAGATTTCGGTCAAAGAGAGAAAACCCCAGAGATCTTACAAAATAAAACCTGGACTTGCATAAAAAAATCAGAAAACTGACATTTCGGTAAAATCTGTCCCAGCAGACAGATTTTGTTTTGAAAGTACCGTGTATCAACCGTTTGGTTCTTGTGTTTAAAAGGCAACAATCTATAATTCAAAATATATAATATATAATAGCTGAATAACTCCATTAGATGTATTTAAATACATGGAATATTGGTTAAATAAAAATAATCAGCTATCTGAATGTGATAGGTTTCAAAAGCTTCGGACTTCCCGATGTGTTTTATTTTATTATTTGGGAATTAAGCATTTATTATATTCGTGATGATGTCATTATCTCATTAAAAGGCTAGATGAGAATGTGAAGGCTTTGCTGTAGGAAAATAGAGATGATGTTTGAGACTGAATGCATGTTACTCTTATTTTACTGTTTGTAAACATTTGTTTAATCTACTTAATTATATTGGATTTTTATTATATATATATACTGTCACATACAAGTAGTTAGGAGACACCGTGGTCAGGTAGGACTCCAGGACAGAACAGGTCAAACAAGCCGAGGTCAGGTTTCCGGAGAGCAGGATAGTCTTATAACGTAGCCGAGGTCAGGATTCAGGAAAACAGGATAAACATAAACGTAGCCGAGGTCAGGTATCAGGAAAACAATGAAGTCAGACAAGCCGGGGTCATGGTGGCCATGCGTTGGAAGGGGGTCTCCCTCCCCTTTGCGGCGGCAGTTGCAGCAACGTGGGAACCGAGGCCGGGTAAGTAACATATACTATATACTATTTTATTAAATATATTTGGACTCCAAGCCCTTTCCTAATATACTCATAATTTCATATACTGAACGTGAGACCATTCTGCATTAATAAAATAAAGGTATTGTAACTTGAGTACAGAATATCTTTATATTAGGTCTCGTTGAATTTTCACAATGTCTTCCTTGCAAATTCATGGGTGGATTTTGCAGAATACCCCAATATACATTTGTCCCCCCCCCCCCCACATATAAGCTGGACAGGAGATATGTTTGGCCTAACTCATCTCCTGGCACTGGCTCGGCGGGCGGTCCTGGTGGCGAGGTCCATCGAGACTCCGATGTGAATGCCCGAGAAAGTGCTTTCTTGGGACTGACTGGCTTGTATTTGTATATCATGATCAATAGATCATGTACAAAAACGTTAAGCTACGGGAAAAACAGGAATATCAAACATCTTCCTGTCTGATTTACGTAGGTGACATGTAGGTGACATTGACGTCCAAATAATCAGACCTTTCTATATTGTAGATGATCTTAAAGTGGACCTATCATCCACAAGCATCTGGACGACAGGATCCTCTGCATGTAATGATGACAATTTGGTAGCACAAGTATACATTGTGCTACCAAATTCTTTTCTCTTGAACCATAGAGAAGGTCACGTTGCAGTCTTACACGTGTGGCTGTTTGGATGAAAAGGTGCATATCAGCCCGAACACATGCTATTCGCTTGCACACCCCCATATGAATCCCCCATTCACACCCCCGCTTCTTGACTCCAGACTCCCAAAAATTAAGAAGTACGTGTGTGTCTTGGTTTACTGTATCAAGTTTTGCATGAGTGTTTGTATCTCTCAACGTTGTTCAACAACTCAACAGTCCATCTGGATGACATACTATATACTATATATGAGCCTAGTCTACATTTGCTGCTCCCAAGTGTCTCCATCGGTCAACTCTATGGTTGAAAACAAATGGCCAAGATCTTGTTTGTTCGGTTGTAAACAAGGCATCTCTTCTAATGAATACGCGCATGCTTTACCCCATTGTTTGTATAATGCTTAACCCAGTCCAGAAGAGAAGTTTAATTATGGAGTCTTTCAATTTTAAAACAAACATTGAGTACAAAAAAGTGATTAGCACATATACTGCCTGTCAAGTGTTGGATGGCACATGGTGACAAGTCAACCTTCTCCTGTACGATAACGGGATCCCTTATCAGCAGTCATGTTATTTCAGTATTCATTAAAGCAATATAATTCATTTTTTTTTACTAGCAATATGCTCAGTTTTGCGAAAGAAAAGTCTTTGCAGTGAGATTACATTTTTTTTTGTTAGGAAGAGCTGTGAATTTACAGGTCAATAAACGGCCCCATAATTGACTGTACTTTGCTATGTGAACAGTCAAGCCACATCTCTGAATTTGATTCACTATAATTTACTGTATTCCGGAAGGAGAATCAGATATTTTTCTAAAAAAAAAAGGAATATATAAGGCTTTGCTCGTGGTGAGAAAGTTAAGTGATGTTTTAAAATGAGGTGTCTGAGCACATTACATGCATTTTAGATCACTGTGTGAAGAAAACTTTAAATTAGCATCTTTTTTAGGCTGAAACCTAAATTAAGCATTTTATGTATGTGTGTGTGCAATGTTTAGCCCTTGTAACATTAGCTTAAGAGTAATTGTGAAGCTAAATAAATCTACACTATATGGACAAAAGTATTGGGTCATCTGACCATTACACCAATTTAGACTGTTGTCTAAATCCATAGACATTAATATGTAGTTGGTCCCCTTTGCAGCTATAACGGCTTCCACTCTTCTGGGAAGGCTTTCCACAAGATTTTGGGGAGTTTCTGTGGGAATTTTAGCCCTTTCATCCAGTAGAGTGTTTGTGAGGTCTGGCACTGATGTTGGATGGGAAGGCCTGGCTCGCAATCTCCATTCCAGTTCATCCCAATGGTGTTCGATGGGGTTTAGGTCAGGGCTCTTTGTGGGCCAGTTAGCATACCAAGACATTTTGGACAATGCTATGCTTCCAACTTTGTGGGAACAGTTTGGGAATGACCTTTTTATGTTCCAGCAAGACTGTTCCCCAGTGCACAAAGCAAGGCCCATAAAGACATGGTTGGATGAGTTTGGTTTGGAAGAATGCAGGAGTGTGATGTGTGGCCATACTTACACCATTCTCACCCCTGCTCACTTTATACAGCTCCCAGTTCTTTGCTACTAAAGGCTATCTGGTGCTAGCCCTGCCACTTAATAGAGCTAGCCCTACCCATATGAGCAACTAGCTCCACCCATATGTGAAGCCACTTCCCTAAAAGAGGGAGAGCTCCCTATAGCTTGCCCTGGGTCCCCAGGTTAGGCAATTGGCTACCTGGTACGTTGAATTCTCAATAGGCTGGTTGGGGACATCAATTATCAATGATTGGCTAATATACACCACATGGTCTGTGCCGAGCTAGAACTGCTTCCATAGTATGCTGTATCCATGCTGGACATATCTATTGTCCAAGGTCATGTTTGGTGGCTGAAGGAGTTGCCCTGGGCCAATATTATGCAAAGTATTTCTAAAATGTTTACACTGATTAAAAACAAACCCCCCCCCCACAAAGTTGTGATTTTATTAAATGAACTTAATGATGTTAAAAATGTAGAAAAAATAATATAGATGACATTTTCCTTTTTAAGTCTTGTAATCATTGATATATAATAATAATAATTTTATGAATTTTAGCAGAAAATTTTGGTCGGGTTCATGGAATACAGAAAATACTGAATATAGTAAATCCGACAAGGTTATAAAAGTATTGTTGGAAAAAGGGTTATAAGAACATTGTCTCGATAAAGAGTTTTTTTTTAATTTTAATATAAAATAGCGCTGACCCTGTCATATCCTATTATTTAAATACAGTTTCTGTGATGTAAAGTTACCAGCACTTCCAGAAGATATTTACTTTGCTTTGGAAATCATCATCTTGAACTTAGAGAGCAAAAAATAATTGGATATCAGAAAGCAAAATTTACAATATACGGTATTTCCGTGACTGTTCAAAAAAAGTAGGGCATTATATTGAATTATTATGGGTTTTTCCATTTTTTATTAGTCACATACAAGCAGACAAATAACGTCTCCTTTATTATCACCATTTTTCTTTTGTTTACTATCATTTTCTGGAGATTTTTATGAAAATCAAGTTTATAAATACATTAGTAATCTTTAACCCATTTGTTGACAAACCTCAATGATGTTTAGATTTTTTTAACCTTCTTTACAAGCACACTCCAGCCATTATATGCACTTTAATGATGTCCACGGGGGCCAGCATGGGCCAGATTGGGCCCTGACTGGGATCCCGAGTAGGGCTAGGCCTTGGCGCCAATTTTGGTTGTTGGGGGTGGGGTTTAGTTGGGTTTTTTAAGGGATTGTGTCACAAGGTTGAGCGCCATTTTGTTGTCACCCTACCTTGTGTTGTTTGTCCCTCACTCCCTCCCTGTTTGTTGTGTTAGGTTGGGGTATTTATGCTGTCACAGCCGGGGGGTAGCCTACCAGGCATGTAGAGCATTTGATGGGAGGTTCCTGGTAGGTGGTGCTGGGAGCCTCAGGTTTGGGCATCTTGATATGTCTCTGTATACCTCTGTACCACCATTTCAACCATTTTTAACGTCTTATTTGTCAGGATTTAGCAGAGCTTATCATACAGATACCAAAGAAATAATTTTATATAAATGGTAAGGTCCCTCTATTCATAATGAATAATTGAGGGTATAATAAAATAAAGGGACTCGAGAATTGTAAACCAAACTATTATTAGTTATTGTTTTATATAGCGCCATCAAATTCTGTAGCGCTGTACAATGGGTAGACAGGACATAACAAGTAGTATGTAACATAACAAATTGACTTACAGAGACAACAGGTGCGGAGGGCTCTGCTCAAACAAGCTTACAATCCTATGTTTATTGAGTATATATAATACAAACAATAATTAATTTGAATCCAAAAATGTTCTTAAAAATAAGTATAATGCTTGCCAATAAAGATAATAATTTGCAACATACCCGTGGGATACGGTTTCTCAGTAAGCGTAGTATTCCGCCCCCCCCAAACTCGCGATCTTGCTATCTTATGTACTTTTGTCCGCCACACGGTATGACCTTGACTATGTCACTCAACGTTGTTTACCACGAATGGACACCCGCAAAACCTTGAACATGTCATTCTAAGTTGTTTACCACGAAACCCACCTATAAGGTCGTGACACATAACACGTACTTTATACAAAAACAAAGCGCAAATGTGGACAGTTAACCGTCGTACTTCATGGCTGCCTGCTATCTACTAGTATACTTACAATATTATAAATGATAAGTGTGAGTGCACTAAATCCTAATAGATAATTATATATTGCATTAATCATGAAGAAATTATAATCTATATATTATCAGAAACCTATAACGGTAAATTATCCAATGCAATAAAGCATTTGTTCATATCCCAAAAATATTAATGCAGAAATAGTTTGGATTTTTTTCGGAACATCTTCAGAATATTACAAAATGGCACCCGGGCATTAAAATAACATCCTTCTAATTTTGTATGGTACTTAAATTACAGGGATGTCACTCAAGAAAAGCAGTAGGTAAGGTTTTACGCCCATATAATTGGTCGGTGACATCATTATCTTGTTTCATAAATGTATTATTAGACTCACATAATTATTTTGGTGGTATCGCTCCTCACAGAGTAAGACACATCTTCAGGTGTCGTCACCTCTGTGTCAGGTGCTTGAATTGAACATAGAATTTGAAAAAGAGTTCCTTTCGCTGATTTTGTTTTCCATTATATTGTTGAAGTAGGTGTAAATGTATCTCATGCTCCGTACTGTAACAATCAAATTGTGGCAAAAGCTAAAGTATATTATCTTATGAGATCTCACATAAGCCTTCTGTCACTCAGTTGTGCTGAAGGTTTTTTTGTGAATCAAACACTAAATTATATTATTTGAAGGTTTTTTAAAATGGAATCTTTATTTTTTTCATAATTCTACTTTTTAAAGTTCTATTAATTAAACAACATAACAGGCCCTTGCATGACCTGTGCATGGAGGGCCTCCAGCTTCTAGGAAGCCTACAAATCCTCCTTGGCGCACAAAAAAATCCTTTGATTATGTCACTAACGACTTCTGCTTCTAAGGAACATCCTTGTTATTTAATACCAGGCTGGTTGTTTGTTATCATATAACTTGTTCATTTATGTGACAAATAGGCACCTATAGCTTATCAGATCCATAACATAACGGCACAACGTTGGGCTCTAACTCCAAACAAGTCTTCAGAGACAGAGGCATTCAGATCCGCAATAGGACAGATAGGAGAAGAGAGAGGTCCCTCAACACAGCTTGTGTGAGGGGGCAATTAACTATTTTTCACACCAAGAAAAGGCTGCTTTCCAGCAGAAATGGTAGCAGTTGATGTATTTAAACATGCATGGGTTTGGAATAACGCTGTTCAAAACATAAGACAAGGCCGAGGACCAGTCAACGTCTTCCAATCATGCCAGAACTGGCCAACTACCATTTGCCCAGTGGGCTATAAGCACCACACACTCAACCGACCTGCCGCTCTAGATGTTGATTGAGTGCAGCAGAGTGCGGCCAGGGTTTGGATATTTCCGGCTTCATGCTACATGAGCCATCTCATCATTGTCCTTCTGGCCCTGCGTCACATTCTGTTTCTATCTTCCATAGCCATAACAAGGTTTTTTTGTATATAAAGCAATGGTTGACTGTTATTTGTACTAACGCTAATTAATAGGCGTAATGAAGCTTGCATAGCCTATATAATGCTGATGGGACCACTGCTGAGGACTAGCAGAAGATTTATTATGGTATTATTTTAGAATCTACGTGATAATTCAGGTTCTGTTTGTAAGCCAAAACTATTTAATGTCATAAGAATTATAAATGAAGATTCCATTGCAGAACAAGGAGTTTGTGAGGTTGTAACGAGTTCATTAGCATCAACATGGCAAACATTTATGCTAAAAAAAACTGTATTCTATAAAGCCGGTGAATAATCGTAGGTATTTTTTTTTCTCTCTCCATTTTCTTTTGGTTGTAATTAAGTTTCTTCAGCCAGGAACATGTTCCCAGGATACTTATAGATAGTGTATTTCACGAGTGTAATGGTGTACTAGGAAGTTTATTAAATGCCAGAAGTAGCCAATTAAAATCTGGGCTAACTGCAACTTCTCTAAATGAACAGATGTTACTATGTCTATGTACTAAGTACACATGTACAAGCAATTGCAAGATAGAAAATAGTACAAAAAAAATACTCATTATCTGATTAGCTTTTATACTGCGCACCGGGGCTAAATCAAACAGATTATTTTAGATCAAACTACCAATTATTTTAGATAACAACTCTCCGTGGACATGTGTCAACGGCATGGTTTTATGCCAATGGAAGACACAGGTGGTTAGAAGAAGAAAAGGGTAGAAGCCTATGAAGCCTCCAGAAGCCTATGAAACTTTGATTCTCCCCAATGCCATTTCTGGTCAAATAAACTGGTGTGGACAATTATGGGAAAAGTTGGGTCTGCCTCCCCCAAGCTTGCAATTCCAGAATTTGCAAGCATAAGAGGCAACGATGTACTTATTTACTCTTGGTGGATTAGTAAGGCATTGAAGGTACGCAACAAGCAACGCCATGCTCCCCTTTGCCCTATCCAGTATAGTAAATAATTCCCAACTGGCAGGTAAAAGGTCAGATCAGGTGAGCATGGAGTGATTTCGGTTAGTGGCATTGGGTATTTCCGTGGTATACTTGATGACCAGCATGGGCCATCTGTCCAGTACATCAAAACAAAAATCATCTTTGTGCATAGTCAATTTGTAATAAACTTCTATTCTACATCAATGCCATTATATTCTGCAATTGTAAGAACAATTCTGCTAAGTTTGTTAAGTGGCATAGCAACCAATCAAGTATTCTTGATAAATGGACCATGCCATCGTCGACAGGGTAATAGTAAGGGTTTTCAAAATTTGCCCTGGA
>VKOC01000001.1:625366-641610 GCA_009364415.1 Spea multiplicata
CTGTATACAGTAATATAACCCCCAGCACTGTATACAGTAATAACCCCCAACATTGTATTCAGTGATGTCGATCAGCGTTGACAAAAAATCAGTTTTTTTCTAATTTTGTTAAAAAAACTCCCTTTATCTGCAGACCTGGAGCCGCCGTTGCTGTCGGTCATGTGATATTTTGAGTGACTTTCCCTCCTCAAACACCGCACTGAGCTGATGCTTTATGGCGATGCTAAAGAATCTTTCTTCTTCTACAGACTTTCATTAGTCAGAGTGTCCAGCTGGGTGATTAAGACTGAGCCATTCTATTGTTCCACACAGGCAGTATGATAAGGAGTCGGGGTGTTTGTCTAGTACATTGGGGCTCAGATACAGAGTGAGAATTCAGACACATGGCTAATATGCAGCTGCCTGAAAACATTATACTATGGGGCAAAAACTACAACTGTTTAAAAAAATGTAATCTGATAATAGTAATAATAATTAAAAAAAAACATGGTGGGACTTTATTTTATTGGATTGATTAATAGGCATCCCCTTCCTGTTCACAAAATACCGGTATGATTAAAAATACATGGAAAAACTTTATCTGGAAAATGTAATCGATCCCGAAACATGTTATACTAAGTACGTTAAAACCTGCTCATCATCCTAAAAAAGCGTTAGCGTTCAGGCGGCATTCATGCCCTGTGTATTAATGTAATTTTGAAAGTATATTACAGATTGTTTTGTTTTTGGGATTATTTTTCATGCGATTAAGGCATCGTTTCTCTTTAATATTAGTCAATTAGTACTCGTTAACATGCTTACTGCCATAATTCATCAACCTCAGCTATGATATAACGCAGATCTGGATGCATGCAGGTCCTGACGCTCATTAAAATACCAACTGCATGACGGATGCCGACAGCCATGCGCAACATCATCAACAGACCGCTCAGTAGATGTTACTCTTCCTTTAATTTGGGGATTTCGGAAATACTTTGGCTTATCGATGACAACATAATTGTTTCAGAATTCTAGTGAAAAAGGTTTAGCAAAGATAAGTAACGCAGGAAAAGTGAAGGCCCCCAATAGTTTCACCGTGGGAACCATAAGAGTTTGCGTATAAGCTATTCTGCTGCAATAGGCTGAAACGGTGCAATCACCATGGAAACCAGAGGAATGTTAGTATTGATTGGTTTGCATTTTTTAATGGTTTGGTCTTCAACCAGAGCAGCAGGAGCGATAACGATGAGATGAGATCGCCCCAATCTCAGCTGTCCTTATAGGGCATGAAGGCTTGTGTTCAAAGCTGGATTATGCAATAAAGTGTGCATGATGTCATTGACATGGATTATTAGGTCATAAGCAATGAGCAATGTTATATGTCATATGTGTGTATGACATAAATCAGAAGGTGGGACCGTACATTAGTGGTAAAAGAGTATATATTTTTGAGTGATATGTGTACAGATAGTTTGAGGAGGCACGGGCCCCTGGGAGACCGAACTGAAAATGTCATAATATTACTATATAGCTAAGTTTTGTTTGTCCTCCTTCTTGTGACGTGTGAGCGGTCACCAGATGTGCAGTCTGTAAATGGTTAATGCCAGATAAAGGAGGAAAGTTTTCCGATACCAGCAGAGGGCGCTATGGCGCTTTTAACCATACCTTTTCCTTATCACAGCCAACTTAACTCCTTCAGCTTATCATCACGTCTACAAACGCATACAACAATGCTAAACTGTTATAATTACAAAAAAAAATACATTAAAAGTGATAACGGACCCCACACAGGAAAACTTTTTTTATTGCTTTATTGATAAGAGTAACAGCAGAGTGCATTCTGTGAAACTGAGGACAGCATCGCGTGGATAAATTAGTTAAAATATCTGACTAAATAGCCTTTAGAGAGATTCTCAATATTGTGTTTCATTTAAATGTAATTTAATTGCATGGATTTTCCTCCGCTGGGAACCATGTGCAGAAAACCAATTGCAAATGGCCGATAAGGGACCCTTCGCTGGCAGTGCCGCTGTGTGCCGAGAATTGGTTTTATAATGTATTGATGGCTATTTATGTAATTCAGTACAATGAGTATTTTATTAACACATTTATGCACCAAATGAACTCATACAACCTCATAATATCCCGCACTATTCACTCATTGCGCAAGAGGACACTGAACTCATCGTTTAGCTATGTATCATGGTAGGGCAGCCCTAATGAGCTTCTCCTGCAACAAAGACCAAGTTGGCCCTGCAATGAATGTGGGGGGCAAATATGACAGACATCTCCCTGATTACTTGATGCATGTTGCAGCCCCCCATCTTGCTCTGTAATGCGTACAGGGTAGGGTTGACAGCACTGAGGGGCAACTCCAACTAAGTGACCCAGTAATGAAACAGCCTAAGACACATGTACCAAGCAAGGTGCTCACTGTGTGCTCTCCAGTCCTAGCTCAAATATATTTATTTAAAGGAAATGCACAGAAACCCAATGAAAGATGCACAAAAATGATCCAGTCAGTTGGTAAATGCTGCTTGAAGCCTGTGTTGCTCTAGGTCTGTCCCTGGTGGACACTTGTGGTACTGCAAGTAGAACAAACAAAAAGTGGCAGATGTCCCTAGTCCTCTTCTACGTGAGCAGGGCTCTTTAAGTTCACATGGTATCTGGGAATGGTGAAGTCAGGGCCGGCCTTTGGGGTGTGCGACCTGTGCGACCGCACAGGGCGCCACACTCCAGGGGGCGCCGCCGCGGGTCCGCTGCCACTGCCGCGGTTCAACAGAGAAGAGAGGTGAGACAGGGGAAAGGGGTAGATAGGGAGAAGGGAGGGAGAAGGGGTAGATAGGGCAGACGGGAGTGAGAAGGGGTAGATAGGGCAATCATACTCCTATCATGCCAAGTCTGCGAGTACATCCTGGAATCTGGATTTGCCTGGGCATGATAGGAATGTGATTGCTGTTCCGGCACTCAGCTGTGAAGCACGCACCACGGGAAGACGGACGCCTCCTGCTCCCACTGCAGGACTCAGCAAGGTAAGTAAGGGGAAGGGGCAGAGGGAGGGCATCCAGTGAAGAAGAGGGGGGCAGTGAGAAGGGGCAGAGCAAATAGTGATACAGGGGGACGATAGTGAGAAAGGGGAGTTTTGTTACAATATTTTTGATGGGGGGTCCTTTTTAGTAGTCCGCACAGGGGGCGCCAGAACACCTAAGGCCGGCTCTGGGTGAAGTACTCTGTTACTTGGACATATTAGGTTTAACAAACTTTTGTACTGCATAATCTGAAAGAAAATGTTAAATCTCACTGTCGGCATGTTTGCAAGGGTAAAGTATACAAAAAAAGATAATTTATGGCATCAGGTGTTTAAAGCAGAGGTGCTGTTTAGACTATAAATCCTACGGGGCACAGCTAAGAAGAGATGTTTGATATAATCAGAGATGTTAGCCCCGGACACTGTCAGCTCGATTTATCTCACACGACTACGCCCCGCTCTCTAGAACAATTGTCAAACCGTGAGGCTACTGGAGCCGCTGGCAGACAATGCAAGTTAATCTCGCCCCGGCGCTGTCACCACGGAAACTTTACTGGAGGTTGTTTTTAAAAAAAATAGCAATAGGGTGTTATTAACTAAGACATGTCACTTCTCCCAAATAATACATTTTTAGGTGTTCATTATATATATATATATATATATATATATATATATATGAAAGAAAATGTTGTCCATTAAAACAACATGAAATCCAGCGCAGATGGGGTTAATTTTGAAAATGACTATTGCAGCTATTTTTTAATGGAATATCTCCATAGGCGTACAGAGGCGCTTTATCACTCCCATCACTCCTGTGTTCCAGTGGCCCTTTATCACTCCCATCATTCCCATCACTCCTGTGTTCTAGTGAAATGTTGTCTTTGAGATCTATATATATATATAGAGAGAGAGAGAGGAAATGTGAAGTTGAAAACATAGTTTTCCTTATGATAATTGTTATTCATTATTACTCGGCTACCAACATAGTGGTAGCCACGTCATCACAGGTTGGTCTCAACGTCCACAAAGACAAGACCAAGATCCTAACTCATCAACTACAACAGCAACAACCCAGTCACGCTGAATGGAAGCCCCCTGGAAGAAGTGGTGTCCTAAACCTACCTGGGCAGCAGCATCGACCAGCAGGGTGGCTCTGATGTAGACATGAAGACAAGAACATCAGGAGTTCCAGAGCGCTGTATTTGGCAACAAAGATTTGACTGTTCTACTCCAAGATGGAACTATGGAGCTGAAACCTGGAGGACAACCAAAGCTACCACCCAGAAGGTTCAGAACTTCATCAACAGCTGCCTCAGATGGATTGTCCAAGTCCAATCTTTAGTAGAAAACTTGCCCATTCCTGGCAGAGCAAAAAAATCCAGAAGAGAAGATGGGGCTGGATAGGGCGCACTCTACTCAAGCAGCCATCCAACACCACCAGACAGGCACTGAAGTGGAACCCATAAGGCAAACGGAAAAGAGGTTTTTCAAGAAACAGCTGGTGATGCGACCTCGAGGTTGACATGAAAAAAAAATGAGCTACACCTGGAACCAGCTAGAAAGAATGGTCTAGGACAGAGGACTCCGGACATCTGTAGTCGGTGGCCCAAACCCTGGCAGGAGTGATAGGCATAAGTAGATAACTCAGCTACTTAGAGTGACTAAAATACCTAAAAATATATTATTTTCATTTTTTTTATTATTCTTTTTTAATTCTCACTAACCAACCACACAATGACCGAAAAGAGAAAAATAATACATGAAAAAATAATATATGAACATTTTGATTACAGAGTGAGACCCACAAGGGGGAACATCTGACGGAGCCAATGCTTTCAAACATTGTCTTTGGCACAAGAATGCATGGGATTGGTTATCACAGAGATGGAATGACTTTTTTTTTTGCAATTCTGATTGGTTAATTTATTTTAAGTTACATTTATATATTTATGTTTTATATTTATGTATATTTATACATAATATATAATTTATTCTATTATATTTATGTATATTTATGTATATAGCACCAGCAGATTCCGTAGCGCTGTCACAAAGAGATATGAAGTGTTCTTCGGAAATATACAGCAAAAACACAGGTAACAAACCCTGTCCACGGAGGCATCATTCCACAAGCACTATAACAAATGATACATTAATACATTAACCTTCAGCGAGGCTCCTCCGTGCCCCATTACGCAGCCATTCTGGGCTTGTTGTGCCCACGAGATACATAGTAAGTGTTAGCTTGTAAAGAGCAGACATGTGTTCTCATTTTTAACCAATTTTAATTGCGCAGAGACCCCGCTGAGCTCATAACAATCCATTCCCTGACCGAGACTCACGCCGACTGTGTAGCAATATGAATATGAAAATAAACAAGGATGGCCTATCTTTTTATGATGGATTAATGGATTCTTGGAGGGCTGGAGATGAAAATTAAGCAGCGGGAAGTGATTTCTCCTCTTATTGTATGACTATGACATCACACATTGGAGCTCTACACCCCACAATGATGTCATATCCCACTGCTCTGCCTATTAAGGACGCCAGGTGGATATGAACTGTGGAGGCTGTGCCAACTTGGTACTCCACAGCGTCACCTCAGTCCTCCATAGTCAGTTGGGTGGTTGGGGCGATCATTGATCTTCCTTTTAACGGCCTATGGAACAGTGATGCCGCAGGGAGCGTGATGGCTCACCCTGCCATGTTGGGTGTGAGTTGGCTGGCCAAAGGGTGACATAGCCAGACTAGAGTTAGACCTGGACTCCTTCTAGATGCTTCCTAAAGCATTCATGCTGATTTACAAAAAATGATGTTTTAGATATTTTCAATAAATACTGGAGTTATAGTGAAGGCTGTAACGATGATGTCAAACATCACCAATTTATTTACGTCTGGCTCATCAACCTGGTTTACATCCCTCTATTACAGAATGTAGCCCCGCAAGCTATGCATGACTGGCCCCTTTAACATTTGGACGATTATATAGATATTATTTGTTCCGATGTAGAAAATGTTATTTTTTATTATTTTTATGCACTATTGCACTTCTCAGCCGCAGCCTTCTTCTGATGTTTATGAGCCACGGTTGAGAAATTTTACTTCCGACCTTCCCATGGTCCAAGACACGGACTGTAAAATGGACCATTTCACGTTAAGCCGCCACGATGCAATTCATTAATATCGCATGAAGGTTCTTGTTTGTTTAATAATTAAGTCGTTATTGATAAGGATGAGATGTTAATCCCGTAATCTTGCATGCATTCTTCCATTCACACATCCGTTACAATGAATCTGTATTTGCAGGGTCATTAACATATTAAACTGGGTGTGACACCACTTTATGGCGCACATATTTTACCCAAAAAGGGTTGTTTAACCTGAAACCTAACAGTCCTAGTCTGTACATACTGACAGAATGATAAAAGACTTTAACCCCTTAATGACCAAGCCCGTACATGTACAGGCTCAAAATGCATTGTTTTCAATGGGTTCAGGGACTGCCCATTGTCCTTAAGGGGTTAAATAAATACAATGTGAGAATAGTTTATTGGATTCCCCTCTTCTTTACAGCTCCTGCTTTAAATCTAAGGGAGCCAGAAGGGCAATTGTTTCAATACATTGGACAATGGGCTGGCTACAAGAGAGATCTCTGGCCTGGAAGATGCCCCTCCGCCAGTAAATAACATACCCACTGGCACACATATTTATAAAAACACTCTCACACTTACATACTCACGCTAACACATATACTTACACCAACACATACTCACTCTCATATTAACACACGCTCTAACACACACACGCATACGTACAGACCTATGCTAACTCACACTCACATATACACATTCACCCTAACACACACTCATGCTAACATGCACACAATAACATAAACACACGTACATATTGATTTTATTTTGTGGGAGCAAGAGGGGCAAATATTTCAATACGTTACTTGCACCCTGGCACAAACAGATGCACCCATGTTCAGCAATGTATTGGGGGGGCAGTTCTAGCAGGGAGGATGATAGTCCTTTTGGGCAATTACCCCCCCACACACTGTCGCTGCCCAATGGTCTGGTTAAAAGGGAGATCTCTGATGTTGAAGATGCAACACTAGAACGCATCAACTATGTGCTGATATTGGCCAAACCCCACTCCTGCAAGAAGGTCTAAGCTGTGCCCTGTATAATGCATAGTTAAATCAGGAGACATTCGGTATGCGCAATCACAATGCAAGGTCAATTTAGCCCTCCTTGCAGGAAAGGTATAGTACAGCTGGTCCTTCATAATCTAAGTGCATGAGCTGGTGATCTCACCCAAATCATCAACAAAATTTAGTGCATAAGCAATCGCACATGAATGAAACAACATGGTCCTTTGGCCTTGGGACATAATGGAGCAAGGAGCGGTGGGATTGTTCTTCTGCCGCTGATCTGAGGTCCGTGACCGGGGAAATTTGATCCTGTCATACATGGACCTGTTATATCACAGCCCTGGAAATGTTCAGTTAAAGCAGCTGCCGCCATTTTTCAGCATTCAACTTGAATGGAGTTCCAGGTGCCCCTGTTAACTTGCACCTTTATAATAGATGCATCATGCGGGGCAGGAACAGTTTTTAATTTATAATTCTGGCGTGTTCCATAAATGTTCCAATGTGAAAGGAAAAATCAGATAATACCAAGGCAAAGCTCTCTTAAAGCTGCTTGTAATGAAAAACTCTGCTAGGAAAATAAATTCACGCCCAGACTGGCCATCTGGCACACAGGACAGGTGCCCGGCGGGCCTTCTGACCAAGAGTGCTCCATAATCACCCGATCTGTGTGCTGGAACCACAGCCGCAAGCTACGCGACTATAAAGACATAACATACGCCTGGCATGTCCAGCCGGCGGCCACACTTATGTCATTTGGCAGCTGCTGGCCTTAAATCGCCAGGACCCCCTCATCACCCCCAGTCCAGCCCTAAATGCGTTAACAGATAAAATGGTATTTTATGGTTTGATCCTTTTATGATATTGGGTTATTTTCAGTTTTAAAATAATTCAAATCACTACCTTGTCTTAAACATTAGAATGGCTCAGTCTTAACCACCTCGAGGGACCTTATGACTCATGAATACAAGGGAAAGGTTTTCCTCAGATAAACAGTACTTCATTAGTACTGCCATAAAGAATTAGCTCAGTGTGGTGTTGCCACGTTACTGTCTACAATGGTGACCTTCAGGTCTTCGGATAATGGACGTTTCTTATAACAAAATGTAAAAGATCACTTTTCTTCAAAGCTAAGCTACATTACACAGCACTGTAGCCGATGCACAAAGAAAAATATTTAATCTTACATTCGTCTCCCCTTTGAAACTAAGTTTGCATCTAGGCATTAAGCCCCTTCGTGCCGCCATTGTTCTAAAAAAAAAATAACAATAAAAAAGGCTTTGATGGCCAGACTCAGGCAGACAACTCAACAAAAGAAATAGTGAATGAATGAAAAAAATCAGGAAGCCGAGATGAGGTGCACCAGCAAGCTCCTCTTTATCTTATATTACACACCCATCACCAAACAAATGGCACGTGCTGCCGTATGGCACTTCCAGCCCTAGCTAAGGTGAGAGCTCTATTTACTGATACTTAAATATGTGACATTATCGATCTGGCTCGCCACTTCTTGCGTCGCCTCGCCATCAGGCAGGGTATGGCATTAGAACAGCCATGTAATTCTCACAGTGACCACAAGAGGCAGTGAGTAGCTGCAATAAACATTTAGATGCCACATGATCATTACCAGACCCTCAGGACACATAAGAGTTAAAATCAGCGTTTTAATTGCATGGTATATTTGCCGATTTAAAAGTCAGGCTCTAATCGTAAATCATTTTACATTCTAAGATCCAATAGATTCCTTGTAAGATCACCCTGGCTGTAGATGTCAGAGGTTGTAACCTGAACACCTCCTGGACTCCCACAGTCAGAAGAGCAAAAAGTTTAATCTTTATGCCGAACGCCCTCTTAGCGCAAGGATAATTGTGGTTAATATATTCAGCACTGTCTGCATCTTGTATTGATAGATGTATTTTTCTGTAGTTGCCAATACTGGCCATCTCACCCTACTGTAACAGCGCTACGGAATCTGCTGGCGCTATATCAATAAATGTAATGTGGAGAGGGACAGAGGATTATGGTAGTTACCTATTTTACCTCCATGATTTGCACCATTTGTCATTGGATGGATGTCACCTTCAGGCCTGGGGTGGGGGCAGGTAAAGCCAAGTGGCCCCTTCAGCCCCTCCACCTCAGTAACATACGCACTGGCACACATATTTACAGTCTCATGCTTACCCACTCACGCTAACACACATACTTACACTAACACGCACTTATACACTCAGGCTAACACAAACACTTTCAGACCCATGGTGATACACACTCATTCATACACATTCATGCTAACACACACTAATGCTAATATGCAAACAATTACATATACACACAAATGCCAACACACACTTACGTATACACATTTGTACTAACACATACACACTCCCTCTAATCTACACAAACATATATCCCCCCCCTTGGACCAACCCACTCACAGAGGCCCTATTTCAAAAATTTTGGACATGCCCAAGGTCAATTGGCCAAGGTTAACCTGCCCCATTCTTTGATAACATTTCCCCCACAATTTGCTAGTTATAATTATTATAATATATTGTTTTATATAGTGGCGTCATGTTCTGCAGCGCTGTACAAGGGGGCCAGTGACAACAACTGATTTCCAGACGATGACTCAAACGGACAACTTCATACCCTTTACATGTACTTTTGTTTTTAAAGATCCTATCAGCTTAATGGAGCATTAATAGCTGTTATAACAACCAATTACGGTACAAGAAGCACAGAATCAATAATAATTATGAATTATGACAAATGCATTTCATTTGGCGGCTCAGTTTTTTATATGAATACCACTGTATTTGGTAGCCACTATAAAATTAATAAATATTGAAATGTTGACGCTTGCAGAACGGTGCCATTCTAGATGATTTGGTTGTTTTCTATCTTTTCTACCACCCTCTCAGTAAAGTAAAACTCCCTTTCTTTACATCTAATCCTCTGACCCTCTAGCTTTAGATGATGACCTCTTCTTCTAACATTTCTCATCATTTGAATTAAACGTCCCTCCTGTACTTTGTTAAATAGTTTTAAGTATTTAAATGTTTCTATCACATCCCCTCTCTCTGCTCCAAAGTTATACGCACAAAGATCCCTTAGGAGTCTCATTAGCATGAATTCCAATATTTTTGAGTTTGTAATTCTTTTTGAATGCTAATGAACCCTGTAACCTGCATACACCATCCAGCCCTGGGTAAAACTCTTCTTGTGGCTCCTGAACAGCTTCTGGTATCTGGTATAATAAAAAACAATGCATTCCACTTTAGGATAAAAAGCTAGACGTTATCAGCTATAAACCCTTAATTGCTGTTCATTCTACTCTCTATTGTTCTGAATCACCCTAAACCAAGACATTAACCCCTTAAGGACAATGGACGGTCCCTAAACCCATTGAAAACAATGCAGTTTGAGCCCGTACATGTACGGGCTTTGTCATTGAGGGGTTGATAAGAATTGTAAACATGAGCACACGGTAAATAATGGGTTAACCCCAGAATTTATACAAAGAATCACTTATAAGAGACAAAATGGTTAAATTGCACACCAAATTATGAATTTACATATTTCATGTTCTTTTTATTCCATGAAAAAAGCTATTTAAAGAGTAACAGGTAATGTTATAATTTGCATGCTGTACCCCAAATCGCCTCTAGATTGTAAGCTCCTTTGAGCAAGGGCCCTCCATACCTTCTGTAAGTCCAACTCGCTATATGACGCACTACTTGTTATGTCCTACACAGAGCCATGGAACATGATTATTCTATATAAATCAATACATTTTAATAAATGTATCCAATAGAGTGATGATCAATAATGTGAATTATTACATGAGTTTAGTTATTAGGATTCTCCGAGGGATTCTCCCAGCTGGGGTTAATTGGCGGCTTTGTAGTGCAGTGAATGTGTTAATGCTATCATGTCACATTTTTTGGAGATTTAGGTCTGTTTAAAGGGATTAACACTGGAAGTTAACTCATGCCGCAGCAAATGCTATAAGCAGACCTCAAGGTTTTAAGGGTCAAAGGTGAAAACTGGGATTCTGTTTGCTGTGATCAGGCTGAAGCTCCAGCTTCTTCTCTCCATCTGTCATTCCTCCTCTCTGCTCATGTCAGCTCAAAGCCTAAGCAAACACAGGATCCGGCTAATTTACTGCTTCTGGATTGCATGGGAATTTCACACCTAATGGGGAAAACAAGGGGGTCCAAGATGTAGACAACATGTAAAAAAAAAATACTTTAAAAAAAGAGATTTCGGGTCAGGCTTGGCGGTGGTCTCTGTCCCCAGACTGATGTGGTTTGAATCAAAATAGCACATATGGAAGATGGCTTGCACTGCTTGTATTAAAGGGGGGGGGGCAATAGATTTATACCCTACCATGCTAATATTTGCATATGTTTTGGGGGGCTAAGCTGCTGCACAACCTCTTTATAAGTGCACTTGTAAAGGAGCTAGTTTTTCCTATACATTTTTGTACAGTTTGTTATTGTGTGTCACTTTAAATTATCCCACTAAGTGTAACAGCGCTATGGAATCTGTTGGCGCTATATAAAAACACGTAAATAATAATAATAAATGTAAATAAATAATAATAAATAAATGTAAATAAATAATAATAATAATAAATACCCTAACTGTAATGATTGACAACTCATCAGCTTCTTTCTGATAATTGGTCATCAGCATCCAAAGAGGTTCTGCAGCAGTTGATCTTTCTCATTCAGTTCCTAGCCCAATCCTACATTCTGACATAGAACACTGAACATAGAAAACAGTAGATACTGGTTGCACAGTTTATCTGGAGAGAACTAGAAAAGCTAGGTCTAATTAACCCCTGGAAAACATATGTCTAAAGGTTAATATTAATTTGAGAAAAGGAACAATCTCAGCAAGTAGAATGGGATCAGATTTTTAACTCCCTTTCCCTTAAAAAGTAAGATCTGAAAACAGGGGGAAAAAAAGCTTTAAAAATAAATATATTTTTTCCCATATGCATAGCACTAGGAAACTTCAGCCTCCTGCTGCCCCCTAGTGGCAGCAGTGATAAATGCAATAGTTATTCAAGGCACATAGCAGAGAGGAGCAATGAACAGAGAGGGGAGGGATCCTGCCAAAGTGAATGAATTACTGGGAGATAAAGCTCCTCTGTCCATTCATGTACAGATTCACCAAATCAACCCGGGCTGATTGAAACATAAAGATAAACTTGGGGGTTGAGACAAAAGGACACCAGCTGGACCTACATACCAGGTTTTGTTTTACCTTGAAGGCTATGGATGTCCTCGGCAGCAGTCAAGTCCGGTTAAAGCATCATTAGGAAGACTCTGGGGAGGAGCTGCTTCTGTATGGAAGCGAGTAGCACCAGTTTACAGCGTCACTCATGGTGAGTGCAATCATCTGAAAAGTTCCTCCTGAGTTCTTCAGGTTCTCCTGGGAGTCCTCATAGCTGGTGACCTGTAGAATGCTGCACCCAGGATTGTTCGCAGCCCTGGAACTTTGAGGAGCCGACGAAGCAAAGGAGATAGGAAGGAGAGGATGTCTGAACCTTCTGATGGAACGTGTCTGAGATCTGGATCCACGTACATGGGGAGAACACTGTGCTAACATGACTTTCTCAGACCTGGCAAATGCCAGCTTCGGGAACCACACGGAGAAACAGGGTGACCCCACCGCACTGCTGGGTTACAATGACACCGAGGACTCGGTCAATGGCACCTCTTTGGCTCGGCCCCTGGACCTGCAAGCTCTGACCGTCGGGGTCATCCTGGCAGTTTTCATCCTCTTTGCCATTGTTGGGAACATCATGGTCATCCTCTCGGTGGCATGCAACAGGCAGCTCCAGACAGTCACCAATTACTTCATCATTAATCTCGCCATAGCCGACCTCTTGCTCAGCACCACTGTCCTCCCCTTTTCTGCCACCCTGGAGGTCCTAGGGTTTTGGGCTTTTGGAAGGATCTTCTGTGACATATGGGCTGCTGTAGATGTCCTCTGCTGCACTGCTTCCATCCTGAGCTTGTGTATCATATCCATTGACAGGTATGTTGGTGTGAAATATTCCCTCAAGTACCCAACTATCATGACCGAGAAGAAAGCTGTGCTCATCCTCATACTGCTTTGGTTGTCCTCCATGGTCATCTCCATTGGACCCCTGTTGGGATGGAAGGAGCCTCCACCTCCAGACGACAGCAAGTGCAGCATCACAGAGGAGCCTGGATATGCCCTCTTTTCCTCCCTGTTCTCTTTCTACTTGCCCTTGTTGGTCATCCTGGTCATGTATTTTAGAGTCTACATTGTGGCCAGGAGGACAACAAAAAGCCTGGAAGCTGGCGTGAAGAAGGAAAGAAACAAGTCCATGGAGGTTGTGCTCAGGATCCACTGCAGAAGTGTCTTGGAGGAATCTACCTCTAGTTCCAGGAATAAAGGACATACCTTCAGGAGCTCCCTTTCTGTGAGGCTTCTCAAGTTCTCCAGGGAGAAGAAGGCTGCAAAGACACTTGCCATCGTGGTTGGGGTATTTATACTCTGCTGGCTACCCTTCTTTGTCGTGTTGCCTATAGGTAAGTGGACATTGTTGTTGTTGTAATGTTGTGTTGAGGGCCTCCTAAGCTCATGGTGAACCTCAATATCTTGTGAAGAAAGATTGTCTTGGTTTATAAAAGCCACCTTATCTGCAGTGCAGTCTTCTAATCATAGTTATTGCCAATAAATAAACGTAAATCCTATCATATCCTACTCTATTGTCCAGCTAGAGGAAAGTGTAAGAGATAAAAAGAGTTAAAAGGGGGCTACAACATATGAGAAGCTACCATCAACCTGGAACCAAGTTCTTATGTATTCATTCACCTGACCCACATCACAATAACCAAGTGTTTAGTTCTCTCCAAAAACTGAAATCATGTTACTATCCAATTTTATATATTTTTTTATCCCTAAAAATAAATTTAGAACAATTAGAATGTCACGTGTCCAACCAAAAATACATACTCTTGGCTCCAAGGCTATTTTTTGTGGTAGTAGGACAAGCAAGTCCTGTAGATTTTATTGTTTCCCAAATATTTCTTCATTTGCAACAAATTCCTTAACAAAAAAAAAACCAGACAAACGAGTAAATATTTGCACTTTGGGGAAAAGTCCTCTAAACGACAACGCTTTGTTAACAACGTGTTACAAATCCAGAGTTTAAAAGGCCACGAGGTTGCAGAGACAGAAGAAATTCCTTGACTCTATCTCCTGAGCCTCTTGGGAGAGATATCAAAGTCTTTGACCCAAAGAGTTTCTTCTGCTTAAGTGAAGTATGTGTGCTGTTTAGATTGGAGGAGGTTCATGGAAACTCACAGCCTCACTTGAGTAGAACCAAAAAAAAAAAAAAACAATCATTCCTATTTAATTTAATGTTTTTTGTTTTTTTTTTGGTACACAAGATGTCAAAGAACGTTGAAGTCGGCTGTTAACAATTGGAGGCTTGCAACTGTAACTAAGTGTATAGAACAAATGGGGTACAGAAGGAGAAATGTTAGAACTGGAGGTCCTAGTCTAAAACTGGAGGGTCGGAGGTTTAGATGCATTGTTTTGTTTTTTTTTAACCAAAAGGGCGGTCGATAAATGGAACAGCCTCCCAGCTGAGGTGGTAGAGGTTAATACAGTAGGGGAATTAAGGTCTGGGTGCGAATGGGTCTTATCTGCCGTAGAATACTATGTATCTATGCTTCTGTGACAATAGAACTATTAATCCCAGGATAAAATGCCACCCTTGTCGGCTATTGTTACCATCAGCATATCAGATGGATTTGGCCGTTACCATTGTTTTTCGTTAACCCCTTGGGTTCCAGAAAGTCTGGGTGTGATATACTCTTCCCGTGATACAAAGAACAATAAGTACAAACAGCGGGTGTTGGGATCCGATTGGGATCTTTGCCATCTATAGAGGCTGTATTGGCGATGACCGGTTCTTTCGTCACATGTCTGACATCGTCCTATTTAGTATACCCGCGCCAAATCATTTCGTACCCATAACATAAGCACAGTGTGCAGGGCACTGCCCTCGGGAATCAGCTTTGCTGCTGTTGCTCAGTGTATGGAAACACTGGCAAATGGGTGGTAGATAAATGGAACAGCCTCCCAGCAGAAGTGGTAGAGGTAAATATAGTGGGAAAATTTAAACATGTATGGAATAATAGAGATACGGCTCTTGAATCTAAGACGAGACCAACGACTGATTAAGGTTTGAGTCTTTATATCAAGAAAAACTGTCGAGTAGACGGGGGCCGAATGGGGCCGATCTGCCGGCAGATTCTATGTTTCAAATAACTGGCACAATTATGCAAAATGTCTAAAAGGCCGGGTATTTTTACTATTCACACTGGAATATTACTGCATCGAATGCACACACTGGGGTAGTTCTGGTACTTTGTTGCCCCGGGCACACACACAGGGGTAGTTCTGGTACTTTGTTGCCCCGGGCACACACACAGGGGTAGTTCTGGTACTTTGTTGCCCCGGGCACACACACAGGGGTAGTTCTGGTACTTTGTTGCCCCGGGCACACACACAGGGGTAGTTCTGGTACTTTGTTGCCCCGGGCACACACACAGGGGTAGTTCTGGTACTTTGTTGCCCCGGGCACACACACAGGGGTAGTTCTGGTACTTTGTTGCCCCGGGCACACACATTGGGGTAGTTCTGGTACTTTGTTGCCCTGGGCACACACTGGGGTAGTTCTGCGTGTGCCCCCGCTGTTATTGTATGTAGTTGTATAGTTTTATTTCGCATTAGTGCTGCCGAGTGTCCTGACAGTCCCTGCCTCAGCCAGAATCCCTGAGATTTATTCCTGAAATAACCTTTTGCTATAAAGGTGAGCAGAGAAACCGAAACAGAAAAATCCCATCCTTCTTTTTTAATTTCTGATTCAAAATACACAAAAATACTGTCCCGTTTTCTGGTTTTAACCAGTTCTAGTTTTTGCCCCGAAATATAATGTTTTTGTGAAGCTGCATATTAGACATTTGTATGAATTCTCCCTCATCTGACCCCCAATCTACTAACCCCCCCGACTCCTTATCATACTGCCTG
>VKOC01000001.1:647439-678847 GCA_009364415.1 Spea multiplicata
GTGTCTCAATGGTCACATTTTGACTACGTATTGAATGTATGTGTGTTGTCTGACTGTAGTAAACCAATTTAGGTATGTATTGTGAACGTGTGTTCCTGGGCCACCTGGATCTCCACTATAGTCCACCGAGGAAAAATGATTTGGACAAATTTTTCCGTTCATTTTTGGCCTCTTTGTTTTCAGGCATAGAATTACGTTCACTGCCCTTTTGGTTCGGCTTGAAAATTCGGGAGTATTTTTGAATTGGGGAAAAAATTGTTACCCATTGCCCTCATTCACTCACTATCTCACACTCTCATTCTTGTTCACTCTCTCTCTCTCACGCCATCTAAATGTTTCCCAACAACTTCTGCATCTTCTTCTTCATTTTCTATCTTTTATCTTCTCCTTTCTCTTCACTCTGGTAGTAAAACATTTAGAAAGCGTGATAGTAAATGAGAATGAGAGTGTGAGAGAGTGAGTGAGAGTGTGACTGAATGTGGACCAACAAATTTCTGAGCATTTTTGCTTCATTTTAATCCATACTAATTTCCCATAGAGCATCTTAAAAAGCATAGAAACACAGAATTTGACATCAGATAAGATCCTTTCCGCCCGTCTAGTCTGCCCATTTCTTCCTGATATTGGACTCATCTTAGATTCAGGAGCCATATGCCTATCCTACGCATGTTTAAATCCCTTCACTGTATTACCCTCTATCTACTTCTGCTGGGAGGTTGTTCCAATGATCTACCACTCCCAGTAAAGTTTCTATTGCAACGCTTCCAGTCTTACAAATCCATCTAATAACAGACTAACAGGTATGTTTCAGGATCACGGCGCCAATTTTCTGTACAAACACAGATTGTTTCCGCAACATATACCAGCCGGTAACACGGGTTAAGTACATTTCTCATTAATTCCAAAAGCAAAACACTAAAATTTTACATTAATGTTCCGTAAACAAAAATGTATTTGCATGAAGCATTCAATACGAAAATATTCATGATATCAGGAAGCTTTATCTTTATTGTAAAATGCTGGAAAAAAAAACCCAATTACCATTTGTGGCTGAATTTATCTATAGCATTAATAAAATATTTCCTCCGGGTGAACGAATATTAAATATAGCTCGGTTCATGGCTCTCAGTTTGATAATGTGAACGCACATTATCGACTAAAATTGCAGGTTTTTTTTTTCTTTTATGGTACGGTTTATTGTTCTTATAATTGGCCTCAGTGTTATACAACCCCTTTTGAGATTTCTTTTGTTTAAACCTATTGAAAGCTGATGGAAAGGATAATTTGCTTTCCGTGGCACCTTTCAGCTGGATAACAGGAGACCGGTGACAAATTCACAGACGTGCGCATACGTTATCTCATGGAGAATGGAAAGGCGTACTGTGTGGGTTATACATGGAGGCTGAGCGACCCACACAACGCATGGACAATGAATCTGATTTCATATTGATATAACATTATACGTTCTGTATTCCTTCAATCTCATGAACATGCCTCTCAACACTTCAAACGGCCAAAGAAGGGACTATTTTTTTGTTGAGAAGGTATCTTAGGAGGCACGGTTAGGACCTGTGGCTTTACCAAGATATTGTATGGGATTTTGTGACCAATTGATAGTTGTTGATGTACACAAGTAAATATGGAAGAAGACTAATTGGGTTGTGAATAGTATTACAAATAAAAACACCTATAAATATTCAGAGGCATTCCAAGACATGGGGGCTTTATAGATGTGTCATATGGCAATTAATGAAACTGGGGTCCAAGTGCCCCCAAATCCCCCCATAAGGCTGAGTAGAGAGGGATGAGGCAGTATCGTGTAGACTTGACCCTAAAGGCCATCGTGGTGGAACTTATCAGGATAGGATTAGAAAGTGCATGAGCTGGAACTGAAGCAAAAACAGATGAGGCTCTTCTTCTGTCTACGTGTCTTCAAGTACTTTGGAAAGAGGTGACAAAGGGCCGTTCTGATCAGCTTGCATGAGTGCGAGTTAGACCATGGTGTGGCTTGTGTCTGGTAGGGTAGGCTACCAGGAGCTCTCCCTTTTCTGGGTTTCCAAGTAAAGGTGTAGACTGTAGAGACAAAAGCCTGGAAATGTGTTGGTGAGGGCTTGTCCTAGACAGTCTAAAGAGAGTGGGGAGTAGGAGCAGAAGAAGCTGGGGAGAAGGAGGAGAAGTGAGTGGCTGGGGGCACGGACAATCCCACCAGTCTCCTTCCTGAAAAGAGACGACAGTAAAATATAGAAGCTTAGCTACCCTGTACTGATTAATATCAAGTATTTTAAATGACGTGTTCCTTTTAATTTAATATTTTTTTATCATAAAGCCTGTTAACACATCTAACCAGGAATCTTTAAATCTTTATTACAAACAATTATATTAAGAACACTTTATCATGTTCCATACAAAATGCCATCTGCTCAACGGTGCGTTGTAATCATACGTGGCCATAAATATCCGAGATTAGAAAACTGAAACGAATATGCCAACAATTTTTTAATAAGTCGTTTGTTGAAATTTAATGTCTCTAACGATTGGTTACATTCTAAAATTAATCTTTTTTTTTTAACATAATACAAGATGTGATTTGAGCAATTTTATTGTCTGTCTTTGCATTCAGAATTCTGTAGCTGCTACAGAAGACTACTCGAAAACGCATTCACCGTTTAAATTCTTATCCGTATTTTATATAATGACTCAAAAATAAAAATTTTTAAATAAATGTTATTTAAAAAAAAAGAGGAATATTTGGAGTGATCGGAATAAATTTATTTGAAAGCAAATTTATTTTTATGGAAAAGATGGGCAGGTTCTAATAATCTGATCTAATAATAACAAGTTCACATGATATTACTGGTATATGTATACCCCATTTAAATTGTACAGCGCTGTGTAAATTGTAAGCGCTTAATTAATAAAAGGTAATAATAATAAATGATTGGCTGAAATGGAAAGTACAATTTAAACTCTCTCTCTCTCTCTCTCTCTCTCTCTCTATATATATATATATATATACACACATAAAAATATATATGAATTACCATTCAAACGTCTCTGTATTTTCCAAAAAAAATTTGACCCCAAACTTTTTGAACGGCAATTTATTTCTATTTATTCTTCTACAAAACATTTTTTTTTTTTGCAGCCAGGACAAGTCCATTCTAAACAACTCTCCTACTAACCTATTTCAGTTTATTACAGAGAAAGACAATAATTTTAGTTTCCCCCCCATTTTGTTTGACAAGCTTCAAAATATGACATTTTCTCTTTTAGAGGAATAACACAAAACGATCCGACTGCATCCGCAATCCAAGAGCATCCAGCTTGCCGCGTATCTTGTGTCACTTGATTTGCTTTACTCTTGCAAATTTACATAATGTCTGCTAACAGTAAAAACAAATTGCAGCGATCCATTATACATAAAACACCGGAAAGCAAACTAACCACACAAAAAAAAAACCCCATTACGGTGGGATGATCAATGCAGACACTTTGTTTCTAAGATGAATCTCCATAAACGTGTTTATATTAGCAAGCTCTCGAGAACATCTTTATAATCTAGAACTAGGGCCAGAATGGTGATGGCGAGGCGGCCCTGCCACTTTAAGGCCAGGGGCTGCCTGGTGACCAAAGTTTGGCCAATGGCTGGACACGTTATTATGGTCACATAACGTGAGGCATATCCAGCCAGTGGCCGCACACTGCACCACCTGATCTAACACTGGAGTGGCAGAGACTTGGTGAGTGTGTGGAGCTGGCTTCTACATCTTGATTGGCTTATCCTATACTTTAACGCACATGATGGCTGAGTGGTCCATTTAAATTATCATGGCGCCCCCGCCTTGCAAATTAATAGGGGGCATTTGAAAGCAAGGAGCTCTTCAGTTATACCCCAGTTTTTTGGAAACAAAGAAGGGCTTCACAGAAGTAAACATCGTGTTGGGTATTAGTTAACTGGCCACATGGAAAACGCAGGGCAGAAGCACATTTTCCTTCAAAAATTTCCGAGGGTGGAAACGTTGTTTTAGAGGACACTACTTATTCTTAATCCTCCATGCCATGTGGGATAATTTCACCACCAATCACATAGGTGAAGAGGAACTAACTGTTTTTAATGTTAAGAAAAGCATGATCATACCCCAATGGAATGTGTTCAGGGCCAATGTAAGCATAGTTTTATGGGCTCACATCACTATTGTTGAGGGAGAAGCTAAAATCCCCAGTCTGATGAGTCTTTTTACTAACGCTCAAGTTTAGTTGAGTTGAGTTCCGTCATGATCATCTCCACTGCTGTTAAGTTATTCTTTATAGCTGTCCAGTTGAGCTTCAGCTCCATCTGCTAAGCTTGGTCATGAAAATATATCCTCTCATCAGTAGTCAGGAGAGCAATGGAGTTGGTTGTCAAGTCTATTCGTCCTGGTGAGTTTTGGGTCAACTCATGTCCTCCTGAAGAGGCAAGCTGAAACGTTCGAGACTCTTTTCATAATCACAATGCTTGGGTTATCTTGACTCGACTGCATCTTAGTATTGCAAGTCACAATAAACATTACATATCATAGTGCCTTCGTTTCATGCTACATTTTAATCAGTTGAATACCATGGCAGGTAAATAAGAGGTCAAATGGCCAGAAGATGATTTTTGTGCCATTAGGCATTTTAATCCCCATGGTTCTCCATACTTGATCAACAACAGTTGATAGTTTTAACCTATACATTAATACCTACAATTTAGCACTATTTTAAATCAGAATAAATAACAGGTGGCAAGAAAACTACATACTTTAAGCAGCTAAACACTCAATATATTCTTTATATAACGTCCATTAAAATGCTGTTTTCTGTACAGTTTTACAGGCAGACAATGTAATTAAAATATCACTGAGACACAAAAACAATGTGTAATTTTGCTTCTGTTTTTTGGCCTCCATTTTCTAATTTGTAAAAACTATCAGTCCTGCCAAAGAGGCAGACAAATCATTAGTATTTATTATGTGTGTCTGATGCTCTGAACCTTTTTTTCACCATCAGCAAGTAATTATCATTAATAAGAATATAGAGTTTGGCTTTAATTCAACAATGAGTTTTATCTATTAAAGAGGTGCTTCATCCAACATTCCCCACATGGCTACTGCATGGCTTCAAATTAGGGGTCTTACTTAGGCCCTGTGGCATAGAGGGGCCTCACCAGCATTTGTGTTCGATGAGGCCCCATGATCCCAGCACTGCCATTAAATTGCCTCTATCGATTATATTTCATGATAGTTACCTCATTTTTTATTATGTTCAACGTTTTTGATTTGATTTGAGATTTCTCCTGTAAAACGTCCCGTCTATTGGGGCTGCCAGCTGTATTACTTTGCACAGTGACCAAATTGTAGCGTTCAAGGGGAGGGGACACAACATGGACATACCTGGGAACTCTCTGGCTTTGACCCGGAGATTGCCGGGTGAGCGCTGCTCCAGGTCGCAGGAGCGGGGTCTTGACACGCCTGACTCCCCGCCAATTTTTCCTTTAAATGGGGGTGTTTCCTGCTGCCGTCAGCGGGAACTCCCCCAACGTCAGTGGGAACGCCGCCGACGTCAGTGGGAACTCCCATTAATGTCAGCGCGCAGTCCTGGCTGCGTCCCGCAAGGGAAGGCTCCGGGTAGCCGGAGCCCAGAAGTTCCCAGGTATGAACATGGAAAAGTTGGCAAGCAGGTAGCTGTCTGCACATGACCACTAAATGAGCTGACACGTTTTAAAAAGGCAGCCATTTTACACATCCTCGGTAAATAGTGTTTTTTTATGTCACCATTTCAGCTAAATGTATAAATCAACTCTAAACAACCAACATTTGAAGTCATAATCTAGCGCTCTTCACCAGAAGATGACATGGAAAGGTGGGAGGAAGCCTTTGTGGACAGGTCTGTGCCGGCGCTTATGATGTCCTCCACCTCCAACCTGTGGTGTATGTAAATTGGCCCAAGGGATGGCTACCTCGGCCTGTAAGGTAAGGCTTGGCCTAGATCAGCTGCCCTTTTTGCCCTATGTTAAAGACGGCCCTGGACTTTTGTAAGATATTCTATGAAGAACGTCTGTACTTTCATTTTTATTTTGTGCTGTACTTTGACAGCAGAGCAGGCAGCGTCAAAGTATCCAACTTGGCAAATAACAAAAACAAGCTCTGGTAATTGAGGTGGAAAAATATAAATTTTCCACCTTTTGGGCCCAATTTTGCCAACACCAAATACACAACAATAAATTGAAGTTTCTGTGTATGCATCTAGTAAAATGTAATACTAGATGTACATTAGAATGTTCTTGCACAACTTTTATTCTTCTCCCTGAAGCACTAAAATAATTCCTTTTTTTAAAAAAGTTTTTATTTGAGGAAGTTTCGAGAAGTGACTTAGCATGAATAAAGACAATGGAGGGAGATTAAGTACTTTTTGACCTTTTTAGAGAAGTATATAACTCATACAGCTTGTAAGAGGAAGGAATGATAATTAAATTGTTAAACTAAAACAATAATATAAAAGAATCACTAAATTCAGAAACAATTCTAGATAACTTTTTCTTCTACATTTTTTCAAATATGACATGATTTTTATGCAATAATATATATAACTATTTGAAATGGCAGAAATCTGAATGTTTGAATAATGAATGGAAAATTGCTTTAGTGGAAGGTATAATGCGAAATTCCACAGGAACAGTCAAGCTATTGTATCGATATTCGCTGGCGATTGATTCGCGTTCTTGAGTAAATGAATATGAAACATTCTACTATTTAACACTTACAAGAGACGTAATAAACCGGATCCAGGTTAACTTATATGTAGGAACTTTGAAAATGCAAATATGAAAAAATTATAATAACAATAATAATAAAATTAATTTTAATAGTATGAAAAGTTCTAATGGACATTTTTTTAGCAAAACGTAATTTACATATAGATGTAATATATTAAAAACAAATGTTTATAGACAGCTTTTTCATCTACGAACAAGTAGCATATCGCAATTAATTACAGTTTTCCTTAAAACATGGTGTAGGATTTAATAATGGGTTTCAGATTTCTTGGAACCTACTACACAATTAGCATCTCTGGCAAAATATTGTGGTGAATGAATGAAAGGTTCTTGAATAATCGATGAGCGTGTGTACATTCCCATATTCACTGAAGAGTCTCATGGGCTCATAGAGTATAGATTATCTCGAGACATGCACGACTCCGAAGGTTGTTCTTACGTAACGGTTGCCAACACAAGAAAAACGATAGATGCGACTGCCATGTTGTCTACCAAAAAGGATGAAAGCCAGTCCTTTGCAGCTCCTTCTTTCCTATTTTCTACTCACGCTGTTATCCTTGTTAATATTGTTTGAGATTGTTTTAAAGGTAGCGGGTTTTCCTCTGGGCAAGTCCTACTAGTGGATGAATGTGCAGGAAACTAGAACAGGATAACTGACAGTGGCATCTAAACTCAACGTTCCATTCTAAATAGATTCGAGGAAAAATCTCAAAAAGTGTGAAAAATTCCCCAAGCACCTCTTACATCTCTCACAAGAAAAAGGAATGTAGGGAAAATCTGCTATGCCTCTAACCACACCAACTAAAACCAAAGTTCATGTTCCTATAACACCCAAAGGCATGTGACATTATTGATTCTATATAGCGCAGACATATTATGCAGTGATATACAATGGGCATTACAATACTAAGGCGGTGTGGTGGCAGAATGCTCCATCTTTGCCTTTTTTAACAGAATTCAATAGCAAATAAATTCTGTACAAATCCAGGGAGTTGTGGTGTGACGCCACCAGCCACCGGTAGATATTAAGAAAGAGGGGAAGAGAGACATTTGCTATAGGGGACTTCTACCCAGGAGAATTATTATTAGTTATTGATTTATATAGAGCCATCATATTCCACAGTTCTGTACAATGACAAAACAAGTAGTGTATGACATAACAATTTGAACCCAAAAGAGAAATCGAGGTGGGCCCTGGTCAAACAAGCTTATACTCTAAAAGGACGTTGGTATGAAAAGGAAGCTGAATTTACTCATTTACCAAGATAGAATAATTTAGTACTTTATTCAAATTTTAATTGATTGAGCTTTGAGATTTACTTTTTCATTCTATGCCTTTTTCTACTTTAACATAACATGAAATAATGATCATTGAATCACTCACAAGCTGGCTGTGTGAATATTTACGGTTAATTGGCAACTTATTTAACTTGAATATTTTCAGCAGAAGAAAAACAACTTAGTGAAAGAGATACTTTAACTTCATTAAGAGCATATGAAAAGAAATACAGTAAACATTGTACTCTCAGCACTTTATACTGTGGAGACCCACTAGACCGAGCGTTGAGCAGATATCCATTTAGCTGATGTTTGATTTAAGTAGATGTGTTTTTTATTATGAGGTTCTTATGTTATTCTCTAAGTTCCATTTTATATTAATTTCAATTTTTTTTTGTATTCTTAGATAAATGCCACATTAAGGCTATAATCAACTAAGCAGGGAATCAGCCGGCCACTACGTCAAATTTTGGCTTATTTAATAATAAAAATGGCGTATTGCTTACCCACCAAACTGAGTCAGAGGGGCTGCACTGCCCTTTACCCCACCGAGACTCTCTTACAATTTAAAGCCCTCTGGACACCATTAATGAGGCACATTCCACATTGTGGAATGTGGGGCTTTTAACCCAGAAGTCAAGACTCTTAAAATATTATTTTTTATTGTTTTACATAGCGCCATCATATTCAATAGCGCTGTACAATGGAAATAATATGCGCAAGGGAAACAAAATAATATTATTTTCTTTGCATTTTGAGTTAAAGCTATATGGCCATTAAAATCATCTAAGTTATCATTGTTGTATGTTCTATTACCTACCCTGTTGACTTTAAAGGGGAAGTCCCATGGAAAAACAGGTATTTTCCTTTGAGCCTTAAATAAAGTACAGTAATCTAGTTTTGCATTAAAGAAAAATGCTAATAAAATCCTGCTTATTTCTTTCCTCTATAGACTTATAGAATATCAGACTGGGTGACTAGGGCTGAGCCATTCTATTGTTTCAAAAAGGAAAACAAAATAACTAGTTTTAAAAACTTATTTTAATGTGATATTTAGTATTTTTTTTTTTAAAAAAGTGACAAGTTCTTCTTGCCTTATCGAAGAGCCACCTAGTGGTTCTCAGCTGCAGTGCAGTGTAAAGTGGCCACATGGGAGCCGCAATAGAGGTCTCCATTTATTTCATAGCTCAGGTCAGGGGAGATTGGAGGATCTCCACAACTGGCCCATGATCTCTGGGGACAGCTACAATGGACAGCTAGACAGCACCCAAAAAATTAGGACTATCCAACTAAAACCAGGACTGTTGGGAGGTATGTGTATGGTCTCCAAGGTAGAGTCATCATCCTTGTTTGCAAACTTTTTTTTCTATACAGATCTTCTTTCTCGTTTTCTTTCGTTAGATCATTACACATAAATCAGAGTCACTAAATATTTCTCTTCCTGTTCACTACATTCGGTTTTCATTAAGCATTTTAATTTGAAATGGAGTTACCCAAGCTTAAAATGTTAAGCAATTTACCTGATCACAGGCTACGCGTTTCTATAAAATTAAGTTGCTTCTTTTAATTTCAAATATAATCAAAACTATGGAATGAGAAAATATAAACATCCCAACTAGTTAATTAGAAACACAATAGACATTAGAATCATTATCCCGTGGTTCTTGTTTACTGGCCTTGCATGGTATAAAAGAAAAGATAGAAGATCTTTTGCGTAAGAGTTGTGTCGACCCATCTTCTCTGCCCATCTTTCTAGTTGTATCAAATCTTAATTGGTCCTTGGACTTGTTTTAGATTCAGGGCAACCTTCTGCTTAGCCTGTGCCTGCTTAAATTACTGCGCTGTATTAACCTCTACCGCTTCTGCTGGAAGTCTGGGTCTTAATTAACATTCACAGGAACCCTCCAGGTTTGGCTTGGAGTCTCCGAGGGAAGAGCTGCTCCTCCTGGTCAGTTTCCTGCTTCTACAGGTAGAGGAATGGCATGCGACCACGCCCACTTTACACCCGCTTTTCCATTGTCCCCGCCCCGATACTGCCCACAAAAGGCTCTCATGGGTAAGCCCCACCCCTACATGAAGCCATTCCCACAGAAGAGAAAAGAGCTCCAGGTAGCCTAAAGCTGGAAAAAAAAAACCGTAAATACTTCAATCCTTCATCGGAATGTTTTATAAGGTTTATAAGTGCACTTTAACTTTTTCTTCAATGGCTACGCTACTATTGTAAATATAATTTTATGGAGCTCATTTTGTTTAAAATATACTTTTTGTTCGGAATATTGTCAGATACTCGAGCTTCTGAATAACAGATCTTGTGATTCGGTGGTGTACTTGGTCCAGAATTGAATGTATTTCAATCGGTGAATCGGTGTATAGAAGCTTGCCTTTAGCACCCAAAAACAAAAAGGGCGAGACACTGTGGGTTATTGTTCCCGACACAGGCACCGTACTATAAAAACCTCCATTCTAAAACAGATGAAGTTCTTTGGAGTTTTTTTTTTTCCATTCACACAATAGTAATGATTACAAAAGTTTAAATGGCAATCATGTTCTTGAATGCAGAGAATGATTTTATAAAAAATAATGGGACAAAAGTCCTATTACAGTTCCGAAGATGTTCATTAAGGTGAAAAAAATATTAACAGATCGTTTTCACTCAACTCTAGCTATATATATATTCGAAGAAGTATGGATGGCTGATTTTTCTTGTTAGGCGAAGTGATCTGCAAAAAAATAGTGAGAGGCATGAAAAAAAGAAAAGATCAGAGAAACTGCCTTTATTAAAGATCTTGCGGTGGGTATTGAAAGCCATGTGCAAAATTAGGCAAGGTAATACAGTCTGAGCTAGATGTGACTTTACCGCAGGGAGATTTGGTTGAATTGGGTACTGGGTGACCAAGCGGCAGAAGAATGTGGACAAATGTAAAGTTATGCATTTTGGGAAAATAAATTAATGCTGAAATTCTAACTTAAATGGGGTTGTGTTACTTGGAAGCCAAGAGGCAGAAGAGATTTAATGTTCACAAAAGCAACGTTATGCATTTTGGGAAGAAACATAAATGTGCAAATTGTACCTTAAATGGGGTTGTTTAAGGGAAATCATTAATTGAAGAGTACTTGGGTATAATAGGAGATACACATAGCAACGGTGTTCAATGTCAGGCAGCAACCAGTAAGATATTGTCATGGATAAAAAAGAGTTATTGACTCATGGGAGGAAAATATCATTTTGCCACTTAAAAAGTCAATGGTAAGACCCCGCCTTGAATATGTAATTAATTGCAGTCTTTCTTCAAAGAGACATCATGAAGCCTGAAAAAGTAGAGAGGCAGGCAACAAAGTTAATAAGAGGAATAGAAGACCTTAGCTAAGAAGTAAAATTTGATTACATTACAAAAAAAGACATCTTGAATATGATACCATTATACAAACATGTACGAGGGCAATACCAGGGGGTCGGCAGAAGAAGTGGCCGGCAGAGAAGGTAGGGAAACATTTAGAGAGCATTTGAGAGAGTGAGTGACAGTGTGAGAGAGTGAGTGACAGTGTGAGAGAGTGAGTGAATGAGAGTGAATGTGGGCACCATTCACAAATTTTTGGCTGAACCAAATGAGGAGAGAACGAAAAAAATGGGCCAAAATTGAACCGAAAAATTTGTCCGAAAAGTTTTTGGCCCATTTGCACATGTCTACCAGCTGCTATCTGATGATCTATTCATTTATAGGACTGTGCAAAAGAACAAGAGTTCATCCATTCACCTAAAGCAGTTAAAATGTTTTTTTCCATGTGGAGCCGGCTACCCACAGAGATTGTTCTATCAAATACAATTATTCCCTCTAGTTTGTAAGCTCATTTAAGCAGGGCCCTCCTCACCTGTTGCCTCTGTAAGTCAAATTGTTATGTTACATACTACTTGTTATGTCCTGTCTACCCATTGTACAACGCTATGGAATTTGACGGTGCTATATAAAACAATAAATAATAAATAATACGGACTGAATAACTTTTTAGCAAAGAAGAATATACTGGGAGATAACAGGTTATAAGGGCAAGATTAGTTGTAACTTGTTGAACTAGTGAGAAACCATATGCCATTTCGGAGTCAAGAAGGAATTTTCCTCTTTTTTCGCCTCTGTAAGATATTTGTTTTAACCAAATATCTAAATGTCTCTGTGACCAAAGTTCATATGAAATCCCATCAATGTATTTTAGATGAAAAGATGGAGGAGAAAGAGATCTTGCAATCAGTTAGGGTATAGGTCCCACCATATGTGGGCAATACATGAAGATTCATGGTCCTATTGGAGCATTTATGTAACATAGTAGCATTCCAAAGAAGACCCTCCAACAGTTCCTGGTACTCATGCATCACGCAATATGAATATATGTATAGGGAACAAATGAAACAAACATTTCTTACTGCTTTAATGCTTAATGTTTTCTTACCTTCTTCTGGATCAACGGCGAGGTTGAACTTTGATGGACTTCTGTCTTCTTCCAATCTAAATTACAAGGTTACCACTCAACTACGATTCCTTATTAAGCTCTGAAGTGCTTTGTTAGGGTTACATACAAAATGCTTTTCTTTTTTTACCATGTTGTTCACAGTTATTATCCAAAGACAAAGTTCAAGATGGATGATTCATTGCAATTAAATCAAATCCATTTTCTTCTTCTTCAAGACGTTTGCCTTCTGAAGTTTATTTTCGGATTGATTGGAACGAAGACTATTTCCAACACAAAGCATTATCCCACGAGTGGAGTATTTGCCTTCAAGCGTGTATTGTACATTTTTAATTGTGTGGACAAAAAGCACAATTCTCGCTCTTTTTAAAATAGCAAAGGCAGGAATCCGTACACAATAAAAAAAAATATTCCAACAATGTTTTATGTATTTTCCTCCCTAAAACAAATCAAGAAACATTAAGTATTATTGCATCATTTTCCTAAATAACTAAACTTTGGTGGCAACTTTCACTCTGTTATCTGCCGTAACCCTCAGGCTTTATAAACAAAGGGCAGAACTTTTTGCCACCCAATGTGGTTAACATGATCGTTGGCCACAATATAATTGGTAACCTGCTGTCACACGGGATGTCCTTGGTCTCGTCTTCGGTTGAGACCATCCTCGAGCTTGATTGAAAAGGGTCCTACTTACGTTTAGTTTCTGTACGCTCACGATGCTATGGGATGCATTACTTGGTGTGTCCTGTTTACCCATTGTACAGCACTGCGGAATATGATGGCGCTATATACATCAGCAAATAATAAATGATGGCCAACGAGACTAGAGATACCCTTGCAAATTGCTTGAAAGTATTTAGTGGTTGCAGAAAACAAATTAATAAATAAATATATATATATCTATATATATATACATACTGTACATACATATATACAAACCTACACTTTTGCTTGTTTCTTGAATTGCCTATATATGCGTAATTGTATCTGTACGTCTGAGTACTATGCAAATGAACACCAACACTGCTATTTAAATGTCATTATCAACAAATGTAATGACTGTCTATGCAGCAAAGTGCTTGGTTTTAACAAAGAAAAATGATAAAGCTGTAACCAGAGTAGAAGATGAACAGGACATGGGGGGAGGGGGCAGGCACCGGTAGTGATGACGATATGACTCTGATGATAATTATGCCCTGTACCCCGCCGCATACAAAGAGCCTCCCCTATGGAACCAACTCCACCCCCATTTTTAGCTCTTTTCATCTCAGTCTTGTTATCCCCGTCTCAGTTTCTGCAAATGTTCTTTTTTTGTGTGAATTTCTCCCACTTCCTGTCCATGCCCCGCGAATTAGCAAGTAGCCGCATCACAGATATCCTTAAATGACAAGGGGGACGGGAGGAGGGGCTTGGCAGGGAGTGGGCGTGGCTAAACACCACTCCCCTGCCTGGAGAAAGAAGAACGGGACCTGGAGACCCCGAGGAGCAGAGCTTCACACGGAGACTCAAGGTCACCCGGAGAGTGCCCAGGTAGGATTATTAGGCACTGCGGTGTGTAACGGTGGGCATTGACCTCTAAACCTATAAACTAAAATTGCAGAGAAGTAACACATTGTGCCGTGATGAGATTTTCATGGAAATATTGTGTTTTCTGTGAGGTTCTATGGCCATCTCGGGGTCATGGGCTGTGGCATCTTCATTCTACAGGGGTTAATGCAGAAGGGGGTCAAGATTGTGAGGTTTTCACAGTAATTGATGGGGAAACAAAAACTCACAATTCTTTCTGCAAAAAGATGTTTAATGACATCATTATATGTTAATACTATTATGACTGCTGTTTGAAGATATTTAATGACAGCCATGTGGTGGATGTGCCACTGGGTGTTGGGCCTTGCTTCAAAATCTGTAAAAAAAAGTGTTTTTTTTTTTCTGTGCGGCATTTGAAGATACAAAGAATATTACCTTAGAACGAACCTAAAACATTTTACTTCTATTTCTATTTCAGTAAAAGTAAAAGCAACGTTACGGTTTATAAAAAAAACCTCTTTAAATAAAAAGAGACGCTTTAAATGGCTGTGGTCGTAAACAAAGCCTCCAAAAATTTGCAGGAAGAACGGGTTGTATTATCTTCAATAAAATGCCTAAGGTATCAAAAACAAATGACAAAAAATGGTCTCACTATAAAATTAAATGTCACACCGTTGGCCCACTGAATTGAGACAAAAGTTAATACAGCTCGTTCACGAATGTTGGTCGCCAATATATGTAGAAAGCTGTAAAATACGCCTTTGGAGTTGATTCAATTATAATATTAGGTCAGTATTTGGTGCCGTGGAAGAAGAGGATTAAATAAAAACAGTCGCTGTCATCTCTGAAGGTTCTTCCAGGCATTACGTAGACGAGCTGAGCAACTACCTCTCTTTATTAAAAGACCTGGCTTAACCCCTTAACCAACAGGTTGTCCTTAAACCCATTAATGACAATGCATTGTGAGCCCCTACAGGCTTTGTCGTGAAGGGGTTAAGGAGGAATTGATATAACGTTTAGCAAAACTGATTTACTAAAGAAGAAACACCAACTTCAAGGAAAGCGGAGAACTAATGCAAATGTTGCCGGAGCCAATTGATTACAACCAGTAAGTTAACATGGGACGGATAACTTAACGGGGAGAAATAATAATGCAGGTCATGAGGACGGGAGGTTAAGATGTCCGGTTCCTATGGTGTCTACTAAAGGTGCGCTTTGAGTCCACTGACCGGTAAATTATAGGCTTTGGGAAAACTGGCATTGGCTTTAATGTAAACTTGTGGTGGCAAAATCGAGATAACGTCGCAGATGAAGAGTACGTGAAAAATAACTTTTAACCAGCAGGCTTGTCCAGGCTACTTGATGCTGACATAAAGAAAGCCCCAGTTTAATTCGGTGTCCCTGTATCGTACTTCCCAGGTATCGCTCTATAGGAGGAGAAGTTCCTAACTTAAGAGATGCTTCAGAATGTTTGCATCACAGGGTTCTACAGCCCTAAAAGCCCCGATAATAAACAGAAATGTTTAAATTAATCTCTGTATATACAGTAGTTAGTTATAGGTCCTAAAGTCACGTAAGAAACTCAACCCATCAAACCAAAAATCTTCCTCCGTGGCCATTTCAAACGTTGGTTTGATGCGGATAGGCAGCCGTAATATTTACATGATGTCCAACTTTTGCATAATTCCTCAAACGCATTTGTCCCTCTCTCTACCCCCCAGCTATTGCCTGTGCGGGAGACGTGTTCGGCAGATATACTTACCAGCACTGACCCGGCCAATGCTATGGGGAAGGATCTATCGAGACCCGTGTGGGCATGCGCAGAAAGGGCTCCAATTGATTTCAATTGGCAGTGCATTCGTATCGTTGATTGGCGTTGATTCACGCAGCCAATCAGAGATGGGAAGCATCGGGACATGGTGGGGGTATAAAGATGCAGCTTACCGAGCTAAGCAATTTTTTCTGGCTTTGAAAAGAAATAAAAAGAATATATATATATAAATCCAAAGGTAGTTTGTTTAGGCGTTCCCTGGGACACCAGAGATTACATCTCGGAATGAGTGTGACTTGTGGGGACAAACTATTTAGTATCTGATCACTTCCAGTCCTTCTAAGGAAAGATTTTTTTCCTTTCATTTCAGCTTGAACTGCAACATCACTCACTACGGCTCACTTTTTGTTTTATTATTATTATTGGCTGCTGGGGAATAGTAATTTCCAAGTAATCATCAATAAAAGAGGTGGAATATTGACGCTAAAATTTGCAAGCTTTAATAGCATTCAAGTTGTTTACCAAACGCACAATTTCACTGAAATATCTGTCAAAATTGTTTCAATTTGCAGCCTGCGAGCGGCTCGACTGAACCCGTGCTGAAATGAGCAATCATTCAATATGTTACAATGTATCTTTTTTAATCATATTTATGTTTAACCAGTCATAACCTTTTGATACTTTTGTTTCTTTTATGCATTCAAATTCATACTGGCATTTTTTTTTTTTTAGAGGAAAAACAGTTTTTCCTGA
Organism: Spea multiplicata; assembly: GCA_009364415.1. Lineage (NCBI taxonomy): Eukaryota > Metazoa > Chordata > Amphibia > Anura > Pelobatidae > Spea > Spea multiplicata. The sequence continues at coordinate 664,023 of VKOC01000001.1, forward strand.
CAAAGTATAAACTGTGAAATAAGGATGTAAGGGTTTGACCTGGAGTCTCCATGTGAAGCCCGGCTTCCTCGGGTCTCCAGGTCCGAGTCTTCCTTCTTTTTCTGGGCAGGGGAGAGATATTTTGCCCACTTCTCTTCTAGTATCTTTTATCTGGTGCTAGTCCCGCTCCTTCCTTAATTCACTTCCCCAGGAGAGGGAGAGCTGCTGGTAGCCTGCTCGGGGAAGTTCCTAGGTATGAATATAAGTACTAAATGTTGCATAAGTACTTAGCACATACTTAGAGTCTAAGTCTAATTTTGAGAGTGGGGAAATACAAACAAGTGGCTCCATTATGTTGTTCTGTAGATCACGCTTCCTTGAAATAGAATACCCACAGCAGGATCAACAGATCAATTTCTGATCCCACTACCAGGGCGTCATTCCACTGCATAGGGTAATCCTGTCCAGATTTTCTCAAGAGCTCATGCTTTGATTGTCCCTGCAAACCCTAGGGTGTGGGTGCTTCTTAGGGCCACTTCTGAGGGTGACTCAGAGGGCATTTTACATTTGGGAACTAAATTCCTTGTCACTCACCCTCATTCCCTTTCACACTCTCTCTCACACTCTTATTCACCCTTTCTCACGCTCTCTCTGAATGTCTCCCTACCTTCTCCACCAACCGCTTCCATGTCCCTGCCTGCCTGCCACGCTGCTCCACTTTCTCTTGTTTTTCTGTCTTCCGTCTTCATCCGCTGCTCCCAGTGTCTTCTTTCTTCGTCCACCTCTCCATGGACATGGGCTCCTGGTGAACGTCGGCAAAAGACCAGGGCCTCCAGGAACGCCCTCCTGGATTACATTTCGTGCCAGGCTACTACTTGCAGACTAAAATCAGTATGCGTGATACAGTTCTACTTCACAAAACACGAGTCAAGAGACTGAAGACACAATTTCCCTTTTATCGCAATATTCTATGAACCTGCTATTTTGTGCATCCAAACATCCAATCAATGAAGGTGTATTTATTCTACTAAGCTATGCCATAAGCAAGTATATAAAGTTAAATCACTAAAAACTACTTGCTAATGCTAAAATACTGGCTAATGGTTTTTTTTTCACAACAATATCTTGTAATTATTAATTTTTGGGTAACATGGTCTCCATGTGAGCTCTGAAAACTATGTATTTCATGCTCGGAAGTTCTAAGCCGTCACAGATCTCAGAGCACTGGATTATTTTGGCATTTTTCAGTGATTCAATTCAACGGCAGCTAAGTCTGGTAATAAAAAATGTATTTTCAATGTTCCCTCTTGCACAATTTATTGCTCAAATGAGCATGAAGCTTCAGTCCCAGTGCTCGGTCTTATCTGCCATTTATTGTAGCTATCATTCAAGTGTTGTATGAAAGTTGACTGGAATTAAGGAACGCTATTAGCGGCTTAATGTTACATGAAGGTCAATCAATTAGCCAACCCAATGCTGAAGGGAGTTATCAAGTTCTGGGGGGAAAAAAAATCATTCTGGGTTTTTTTTCATACATTAATAATGCAAATCCACTATACCAATCATCAGGATTGTACTCAAGCGCAGTGGAGAAGATTTTAATACCGTAGCACGGAGATAATTATTAAAGGTAATAATTGCTGAAAATTTTAGACTGGCATATGGGAAATGGGCAACGCAGGATCCATCAAAACCAGGGACATTATAGATATAAAGATCAGTCCGTCTCACTGTATCAGAATAGATTTAATACTTTGGATTTAATACTTACATGGGGATCAATAAAATCAGGTGTCATGGTGGAGGAGAAGTCATCAATCTGTTTGCCGTCTTAAGGTGAAGCTCATTACTGATGTGTTCATGGTACAATGGGTTTGATTTATTTGATTTAGATTTAATAAATTCAATATATCTGCAGACATGTAAGTAGCCATTGAGCTATTTATGATAATCATCTGTGGGTGTTTAAAGGAGAACTATATTTTTCACAGCCTACACATCTTACTTTTTTCTTTTTTTATGACAACTTTTAGAATAAACTAGTTGGCAAAACTACCTATAGCTTATACTTTTCGTTTGTCCATCAGTGTAATTGTTTTTTTAAATTTCATATATGGTGGCACTTGGGTTGCCGCTCTCTGGGATCATGAAAAGTAACCTGCAAAAAACCTTCTCTATAGTGTCGTGGTAGTGAAGCAGCTTCTGAGACAATCGACAACCATCTTACCCCTCCAAGCAGAAGTATTTTTATCAGCAATATGTAATGTGACCTTCATTCAAGTGAAAAATGATGCAATGCACCCTCCTTCCACTTGGCGGCACTGCTGAATTGGAGTATATTTACACATTAATAAATATCCATATCTATCTATCTATATAGATAGATAGATAGATAGATAGATAGATAAACACATTTCATAGACATAGTAGTAAGTAGACAGTAAGATATTTTCTCTCACAGGTTGCATGGTTTTGAAACCATTGTCTTGGAGGGAATAGGTAGGGCTTTTTTAAATTTAGTTGTATGAAGAATTACTCCCCCCCCCATTCCATGAAGGGAGGAGACAAGGCATGGGATAGAGTCTATGGCTCTACAAAGAGTTAATTTACAATTTAATTTCTGAATCCAAGTGGCCAGGGAATTATGTCTAAGGGCCAATGATGCCTCCCAAGGATATTCTTTAAACAACGCTCACTTCCAAACTGGCATGTGAGGAGCCTAGGGCTTGCGAAATATAAAGTACAGGCATTTTAGCTCCGCATGGGATGAGTGTTTAATTGGACATAATTGAGCTCCATATTTCACAGGCTAAAAATTATCCCCATGGCATATGGGGTCTTGGAAGAGGGGTGTATTTGTTGACTTCTTCCTTAGATAACAGATGGGTGATAAAATCAGCTGGTGAGGGTGCAGACCAGGATAGGAAGGAAAAAAGGACCAGTTACGCGTTAAATACAATTTTAATCTGTTTTATAAAAAAATATTAAAATCACAAAAAAACAAAGAGTTGATAAAAATATATATCTAACAACAACACACATTAGTAAAATTGAGAAAAAACTTGTGTCAGGAATTCAAGGAACCTGTACAAAATACAGACTTATCTTTGGTACCATTTGGCATTTTCTGTAAATATATAAGTGTCATTATTTTTTATAAAGCAACTTGTAGCATTTATACTTCACATCATGCAGTGTGCATTTTTTCCAATTACACACAGTTTTGTTAGGAATTGCTACCTAAATTATTCATATAAACCTGTGAATGTCCCCAATTTCTTTATAAAAATAGGGAAAAAAGGGGTACTTACTTATCATTATCATTATGATGGATACAAGGGAAATTCAATGAAAGAATATTCTGTGTAGGAGTAGCGTTGGGGTTTATTTTTTGTATGCCATGACATTTGTTGACCTTGAAAGGGTTAAATCATCACTATATGTGAGTTTTCTGTTGAGTTTAATGCAGTTTTTTCATTTTACCGGTTGCTGCCTACAACCCAATACTGCAATTTTGCTCTGAGCCAGCCATACATTTTCAGCCGCTATTACCACCAATTAAGATTCAGATGGATCTTTGAAGAGCTCGAACCCCACGTATTTTATAGAGGATTCTGCGCTGAATAAAACAAGATTTGTACCGACGCTGACAGCTGCCTTTTTTCACGGGCCGTTATGTAATTTAAAATCCATTATAGAAAGATTATGAGCGCCGCGTGCCTTACCGCTTTGCCGTGTTGATAGAGGCACCTTGCAGCGGGTCACCCGGAGACTCAAGGTGCAACAAGGCAAATCGCAACAATGTTCGTTATTAATAATATTTAGATTTTTGAAACCTGGAACTTGGCCGGCCAATTCACGGAACGTGCAGAAACAAGAAAAAAAACACCTTTATTTTATTCTTTTTCATGGATGAAGTCTCCCTTTACACTCCAGTTCCCGCAGCATAAGTCCACACAACCCAAGTCTATTAACTCAAAAAATAAGCTCCATTACGCTGCGCATGCAGTTTAATCATTTCGACAATATCTACGATGCTGGAGGGGCCGTCTCCGGACCAAATGGTCAGATTAAGGAGTTTAGGGCCCTGGAAGAGCCCCCTCTTTTCTTGCACCCCACTGTTTTCCACATCATCACAAACACGATAAGTGTAAAATATAACAAAAACAGTTTATTGTTGATTCTTTTACATTCCTTCATGATGTCATACCCTGTTTATACTTTGTGTTCGCATCATATTATGTCGTACCTAATCTAAGGCCTGGCCACTGAGCATGTGACAACAGGTATAATAGGACATGTGCAGCCAATCAGCGCCATTTTGTTGTGACATCTGACAGGACTGTTGGCAACGACATTCAACTCCTGGTCAAGACTGACCCGATCATATAAGAAGAGTTTGCAAAACATATAATGTAAGGAACACCATAATATTGGAAATAACACACAACACAGGGGTGGAAAAACTAGACACTTAAACTCAATTTAACTAATCTAGAGTTGGTACCAGCCATTGCTCTTCAAGATACTTTCTTGTTGTGTGGAGGGTGTAGTCCTTTAACAGAAGGGTACAAACACTTGCACAACCCGTGATGGGCCACACAAGCCTATGTAACATGGAGGGTAAAAAGAAAGGGAGGGTAGTGAAGAAAAAGGAAAAAAGGAGGCTTAACAACCAATCAGAGCACACTCTGTGTCCTAAAGTCCTCTCCAATAAGGGAAGACGTTGTCCCCCATGTTGAACTCCGAGATGCTGTCCTGATGTGGAGATGCTCCAGGAGGCCAGAATAACGCGGCTGATGACCGGAGAAGAAAGAAAAAATGCAGAAGAGAAGAACACAAGAAAGGAGAAGAAAATAGGGATTGTAAGATAGAGAGTGTAAGAGAGTGACAGGGGGTGACAGAAAGAGAGTGCATGAATGAGAATTCATCACATTTTTGTTGGTTAGTTTCAGTTGAAACAGAAGTTTCCTAGCAAATAGAAAACATAATAACATGTAAATACAGGATATAAAAATAAATCTGTCTAATCGCTTAGAAATTAACCCAGTTTTAAAACTTTAACACTTTGGGATGAAACATAATGTTTATGCAAATAAATAATTTAATGATTACTATCATTCATTCCCCATATATCCCCTCCTCCCGTAATTCACATAATCACAGGAATAGATAATTATTCACCATTAATTATACATATTCTGTTGTCTAGACAGCTCAGCCCACCTTTACCTCAATCTCAATTATTAATCATTTTTAAATGATTGCAGGAAAACCTGTTGATAGGGGTTAACTACCACCTGAAACCTGAAATAGATTTTAAGACCTTTTATTGCAATATTTGGGGTAAAACCCACTTGGGGTTCTTAAACGTCTGAAGTATAATTTAGTATGTGTATTGTGTTCCACAATGACAAATATCTATAGGTTACGAGGAATTTAAATCTATATTAAACCTTGTGTCAGAATTAATGCTAAAAAGTTGAAAAATGACATAAAAAGGTTAATATTACATCACTAACATAAATATGTAAAGCACCTGTACAATGCGAGTGGTGTAAATGTATCTCACTTCCTATGGAACATTCATGGAAATGCCCACCACAAATGCCATTTCTGTCTACTCCGGCGAAGTACAATATATTAAGCTTAACCTGATGCAGGGCTGTCCTCGGGGTTTATAGGGCCTGGGGCAAGAAGAATTTAAAGAGTACCTTTGCCTTCTGGATGGGACAAGTGGTACTCATGCTCTTCCTTACACTTTTGGTCCCTGGTGGATTGGAATAAGCTTAACACTGGAAGAGCATACAAGAGTGGAGACTCAATAGACAACATATCTAGGCAGCCCGACATTAAAGCGGTTCCGTCCCTGTCCGCCATCTTCAGTTCTGGAAAGGCAGAAGAACCAGATAGCAATAGACGTGAAGAAGACAGGAACTTTCCATTGAGCTGGAAGAGCCAAACACAACTCTTCTCAAGCCGGAGATCGCTTGAAGCCCTAGATACTTAGTACTCGGCTCTGATTCCTAGAGCCTCTGGGCCAAGCCAGACACCTTATTATGGCACCTGACATGTGGTTGTGTCATTGATCAATTTATTAGAAATTAGCTAAATTAAATATTTTTTAATTATTTTCTTTGTATCGTTAGCTCTGACTGCTTTTCCAGTTTTCACTTCCTTGCTTCATCCTGGGGGAAAATATGAGGGCAGAGAGGTTTGATGTATGCAACCGAAGGTCTGCCATAATATGAGTTTTAAGTAAAACATCTATAAAAAAAATGATTTTCAAGAATTGTGAAATTTTGAGTTAGGGACTTTAGAAGTCAGCTTCAATTGTAATATTAGAACTGGCAATGATTTTGCTTTGATGTTGTGATCTTTGTGACAGTGGTAATGGTACCAGATGAAAAACTCCCAAAATTAAAAAGAAATGGAGTAGAGGAAGTGCAAGTAAGGTGGAAAGAGAATGGAGAACCAAATACTCTACCAACCACAAGGTTAACTGAGAAGGAGGACGATGGACACCTTTTGTACACCTTGTGTTTCTCAACACCAGTCTTCATGTACCAAATGGCCAACAGTAACTGCCTTAAGCCCAAATGAGAACGCTACATTCATCTTGGGTCATAAAAGCCTTCTTAAGCCTACGTGAAGACTTCCTTAAAACCATAACGTTGGGATGGATGGGAAGGTAGACATTGCGCAATACTGATACAGATATATTGAAAGAATAGATTACTTGTTTAAAGAATCGACCCCCTAAAAAGAAAATTTATAGGTTTCAAAGGTAGCCTACTTTATTAAAGAATTTCTAATAAAGTTTATACGTTTAATTTAGATTAAAAATATACTATTTTATAGATTGTGCTAAGAGTGTAATTTATTACCGATAAAGATCGGTTGCCACCTCTGTTTTTCCAAGTTTATGTCATTGAGCCAACCTCTAATCATTTTATCAATGAAAACAATTAACTGTCCAGACAAGATGCACCCATTTGGATCTGGATCATTGAAATGTAGACAACCATTCATTACCTCTCGCGTCCTAAGGTATTAATTACTCTGCTTGTCTTCATTAACAATGTGAAGGATAATTTATTGGCTATTTAATTTACTCAATTCGGTTTCAGAACAAAAGGTAAGGATATTTATTTAAGATCCAACCCCATTAGCAAAATAACAATAGAGTAATTTCTGTGTTAGGAGTTTTTATTTCAGTTTATAAATTTGGAAATAATTATGGGTAAAAAAAGAAAAATAAATAAATTAATAATACATTTTGAGTAAAGTGCTACGCAAAAGACAATACTGACCATTCTGTGAAATGAATGTTGAGAAGTGGGAAAGCCACCTCAACCTAAAGAGCAAAGCCAGGGTTTATTTAGTGCTTAGAGGAGGGGGATTTCTTTTGTTTATTTAGTATATTTTTACTGCTGTATTGAAGAAAATAAATACTTCAATTTCCGCTGGATCTGCAATGTATTTTACCCTAGAAGGAAGTGATTCTTAAAGATCTCTGACAAACTCTTTTGTGCTTTAAAGGCCTGTCACAATATCCAATATATGGACAAAAATATGCGGACACCTGACTATTACACCAACAGGGACTTTGATGACATCATATTCTAATTACATAGACATTAATATGATGTTGCCCCCCCCTGTAACAGCTTCCGCTCTTACTGGATGAATGGGCAAAAATTCCCACAGAAACTCTCCAAAATCTTGTGGAAAGCCTTCCCAGAAGAGTGGAAGCCGTTATAGCTGGAAAGAGTAGACCAGCTTCATATTAATGTCTATGTATTTAGAATGTGATGTCATAAAACTCCATGTTGGTGTAATGGCCAGGTGTCCCAATACTTTTGTCCATATAGTGTATGCTGGACCCTGGACCTGCCGCCCTAGGCCTAGTCGGCTTTCTCATGGATATGTCACTGGCTGTAGATCAGAATGGGATAATTTGGCACAGAGAATAAAACAACTAAAAATGAGTTATAGTCCTTCTGCCCACTGACACCATCTTGTTGTGGACATAGCTATCTGAAACATAAGGGAGCTATGATGAAGCTGTCTAATACATATATATATATATATATATAATTATATATCAAATTTAAGTACAGTACTGAAAAAATGATGATAATTCAATAATCAGTCTTGTGTGGAGCTATATATTTCCAACAATGACATATTACATTTTAATTGAATTTGACGTGTGAATCACTATAGTAAATGCACTATATCTTAATGCTTAATATTAATTGATGCTCTCACAGTAAAGTCGTTATAGCGATATAAAAATGATATATATTGACTATCTAATATAAAAGAACATTTATTCTCGGGGACAGAGAAAGATAGTTCATGCGTCACAGTTTAAGGCACGATTTAGGGCCTCACTGACAATAAATGCGTATTATAGTGCTTTGCAACGGGTCTCCTGTACATCTTTTACCTAGAATGAGAAAAATACATTAGTAAATTGCTTCGCGTCCCCCCGCTCTCCACATTCATCGGCAGCTTGAATGCCCCTAAATTACCTCCAAGGCCGCAGTCCTCCACGTTGCGCTCCAGATATCAGATGACCCCCTAAGGATGCATGACGCCTGATAACGTTGCTATTAGACACGTACGCATGGCCCAAAAACGATTCAGACATTTTTGTTTTGCTTTTGGTCCATTTTTTGGGGACAATTAATTACGTTTCCTGTGCGTTTGGTTTAGACAAAATTTGGAGGGCTTCAACAGTGAAGGTTGTTGTTTTATTCGCACGCTCACGCACTATAACTCATGCTTTCTCTACCTTTCCCAACCACCGCTTCCCTCTCTACTTTCTCCGGTGGGCCTCAAAGTTCTTCCGCGACCTGGTGGAGCGTCTGCGCAAACCACAGGGACAAACTTTTCCCCATTCCTCTGATATGAGTGGAGGAATGAGGGAAGAGGTTGTGTCCATGGAGTACTTCCACAACCTTCTTTCCCTACTCGTATGCAGACAGGGAAGCTGGGAAGCCGGAGACAGGGAGGTGGTTGTCAGAGAAAGCAGGGAGAGAGAGTGAGTGTTTCTCCCACAAATTAACAAATTTAACAAAATTCACTTACGTTATTTGCTATGAAACCTGTGCCAGATGGACACAGACTTCCAAAGTGTTACTGGACCAGTTAAAAGGGAGGTCTCTGCCATGGATCTGGCACCAACATATATGTTAACATATGTTAAATATTGTATTTCTATACAGTAAATAAATCCATCAACCGGTGTATAAAGAGTAAAATAAGCCATCCTAGTTATCTCAGTTATCTTAATTCACAAGATTTACACGATAACTCCTGAGCTACCTAAAGTTCCCTCACTTCTGGTGGAGCTCCTGTGCGAAAGTGGGACTTACCGTTCCTAGAAGTGGCGAACATTGCCTAATTCAACCCAAGGAAACTATGAAAAAAACAGGGGGCCATTTATATTGAGTAAAAATAAAGTTGTCCCCATAAAAATAGATCAAATGGTCTTGAAGAAAATTATAGTTTAACTACAACCAAAAAATATTACTGTAATCCTTTTTTTATGAAAATGTAAAAAAAAAATCCACATTAGAATAGGTAAAATTACCCAGAATTGAAATTTCTACTAAACTTTCTCGAAATACCACTTTTCTCGTCTTGAATAATAATAACGTAACCTTTTCCATTTAATTAACATTTTTTATTCCATGCTTGGCATACACTTTGGTCTTTTTTATTTCATGTCTTTTTTTTTGTTAACTCTTTGCCTTGTCCAGTTGCAGAATTCTTGTCTCCGTAAAATAGGAAAGAACGTTATTCGGGTGTATAATAGGAAAGCATTTGCAGTAACTTTGCTGTAATTATTTACCATATTAATATGTAATAATCGGGATTCCATGAAAACGCTTTGAAGAAAATATAGATGGTACAATGGATTTGGAGCCTTTGGTTTATAAAACCATCTCTTCTTCATTAACTTTCTCCTCTCTCGCCATTTTACGTTTCGAGATCACATGATATCACATGGTTTTCCACTATACCGCTACCCTGTTCCTCTGAGATGTACCTGAAAATGATTAAATACATTTAAAAATGGAGAAAATGGCGCAGAACCAACAGATATAAGAACCAACGGTTCATTGGTTAATGGAAAACTTGCTTACATAGTAAAATGAATTGAAATTGAGTTTTCTACCTGGAATTTCACCAATATACACTGGAATATTCCCAGTCATCATAATACCAACTGGGTAGCTGAAATAATTAGAGAATTAGAACATTCTCTGCATCGTATCTCTGAAGAAACATAAGGTACATTGCTAGGTGGTTCCTTTCCAACAATTCTTTTCTATTCTTTGACTTCTTAATGTTGTTAGCTTTTTGAGCCCAGCCTTTGTCTATCCCCATGCCCCCGTGCCATACATGGTGGGTCAAAGTCAAATAAACAATTTGGGGGGCTACTAATTAAAAGTTTCACAATTAATTTAAGAGGTGTTCCAGTAACGATCAATGAAGTAAAAAGTTCTCAAGTTTGACCTTCAGACAGGGGACGGTACAAAATAATAATAATAATAATAATAATAATAATAATACTAATAATAAAAGAATTGTTCTGATGGACCTTATCTGTCCATATCTGGTAGATTAAGAGTTTTGGGGTAGGCAGTTTTATTGTATTTTTTAAAATACTGGATATTTGGATATTTGGCTGATAACTGTGACTCTTGAATGGGCTTTTGATTTATAGGTGGATGCGAAGTAGCATTTGTCTATAACACCTTCCTGTCTTGTTCTGCCCCGGTTCCTCTCCCGCTCATGGCTATTGACACCCCTTCCGCTCCAGATCCACTCTCTTCTGGCTACCATCAGGGCCGGACCGGCAGTGATGAGCCCAGCGGCCGTCTGATGACTTAAGTGCTGTGTATGCACGTGGCCACACGTTACGGGCTTATGCTTTGATAACATTTGACCGGGCATATCCAGCCACTGGCCACACTTATGAGTCAGTAGGGGGCGCTGTCAGCCAGGTAGTTGCCAGTGTGCCAGTCCAGGCTTGGCTACCATACGGAGAGCCAAGAGGAATCTAGGATCCAATGGCTACCTGGTACCTGGTCTAGTTGCTGGTATATGAGAAAGCGTCTTAAAATAAGAGCTGTTTTTTTTTTAGAGGGGGTCTTAAAAGCGACCCACAAATCACATCAGTGCCCTTCCCATTCCTATCGGTTCTGTTATAAAATCTTTCTTTTCAATATTGGGTAAAGAGTAAAGAAATATTAATAATAAGCACATTTGACTTTTTTTTCTGAAAATTAAGATCTTCTAGTTGAGGTTAAATTCTATAATTTAATACCAAGGATTTACAGATGATCCTGATTTCAATGCGATCATTTACCACCATGCACTCTCTTCTTCCGAAAAAAAAATGAAATGAAAAATAATATCATGTAGAAAGAGTACGTCGGAGCCCGAAGGCACGGTAAATTGGGAGTCACCGCTAAAGAAAATGATTTGGCTTAGGAGTGATGGATGTCCTGCAGGGTGTTTATTGTCTTGGAGTTTGTGACTGTATTATTCCAATGAATAAGGGGTGGGAGAGAGAGAGAAAACACACAATCGCTTCAGGCCGTTTCTCTTCCAAAAAACAATAAATAAATGTGACAGGAACCATGAACAATCCATAATGTGTTTATTGAGTGGAATCCTTGGGTTTCTTCTCCATAACCGCCTGCGCTTCATGGCACGTCGCACAAAGTCATCGCCTGAAAGTAAAATATTAACTGGAAATAACCTCTTTTTCTGTTACAAAATCAGGAACGCTGTGATAAAACATATATCATATCCGATTTTCTAAGTGCAACGTTTTATAGTCTTGTATACAAAATAACCCTAATCTGACCTAATAGCGCAAAGAGATTTCAATAGGCAATTTATCTCAGGGCCCATCTGGCACACTGGGCAAATGCTCGGTGGGCTACCGGCCAACAGTGCCCGATACTCAAAGTGGAGATGCAGGTTGAGTGGCAGATGGTTGGATTTGCCCGACCCCATGCCATGTGAATATAAAAACAAAACATGTAACCTTAAAGTGTCACGAACGCCTCGTCATGGCCAGTCCAGCCATGGAAGCAGCCATCGTGACTCCCTATTGTAAGGATCTGCATGATTGCGCATCTTCATTGTCCATAGGGATGGAGTCATTCTAAAATCCAAAAATCAAACAAATAGAACAAGCAATAGCTTATCATTCCCTACAGGGGCGAAAGAACACATAATATACTCAATGGTCCCCAGGAAATTCCCTTGGGAAATAACCATGCTTCATATCCAAATATCTGACACATAAGTATAAATATAATATTGTTTCCAAATTGACTTGTTAGATACAATGAAAATATAACATTTAACACAGAGATAAACAGACATCGAAACAAATATAAGCAAACGCTAGTGTTCGTAACACATTGGCATTTAATGAGCTTCTGCTGTGGCAGGGACCCAGGCAAACGTTATGCTTACATTGAGCTCATTAGATGTGTAGTGGCTTAGATTCAGCTGTGCTTATGAGATATACTCACTAAATAAGTACAGGCATTTCAGCATTTAACGATGATTTTATGGATTTGTGCCCTGGAAGCTGAATATTCTTGTGGTCAGATTTTCAGCAAAAAAAAAAAAACAGAGTAAAAATGTAGCCAATATGCCTATTTATCATAATAAAGAAATATAACTCTCAGAATGGATCTTCTCTGAACAAAGAAAATGTTTTTTCTTGTAGACATTTTTTTTTACATTTCTGCAGATTTACTTGTTGGCCTTTGCTTGCATCTACCTACGCACATTGTCCATCACGCATGAACGTAGGCCGTGTACACTATGGGTGTAAATGGGGCATTTCTCATTACAAATGGTGTGTGACATCACCAAGGCACTCTTTACTTGGAGATTTTGGACTAGACTTTTGTGTCACACGTTGCAGTCAGTACGAATTCTGGCTTTTCTGCCGTGAAAAGAAAAGGCTCAGAGTTACTGTGTCGGGATCTCCAATCCAGCAGCCTGCAGCCACAGGAGCAGAGATACTCCGTAGGACGCTTTGACTCATGTTTAGGTGCCTCCATATCTAAGGGTTTCTGTATAAATGATGCATTGTTGTTTTTTTTCCCTAAAAGCAGGGATTGCAGCAATGTCCCTATAACTAAATTAAAGACATACATGTGCACATCATTTTCTTATCTAAAAAGGGGGGAAAAGCCAGCTACAACCTCTATAACCCTCAGCCAGAATGGAGATAAGGGCCAGTCGGGAAATTACCTACAAGAACAGATCTGTAAGACAGAGACTTTTATGCCTAAATTGTGTTTAGTTATTAAGTGTGGCACAGATACCATTCTTATGTTGCCTGTTCTATATATTGTGTACTGCCACCTACACGATAAAAATTGTAAATTCTCTCCCTGGGGGCAAAAATGTAACGTTTTGAAGTTTTTAGGCCACTACTTGTGCCATGACGGGTGCGTTTTACTCGTAATTCCAAAGTTAGCCACACGGCGGCCCGCAGTGACACCGAGTTTACATGATAACTGGATCCTTTTATGAGGTTATGTGTTCATTCTCGTTCTGTACATCTGGTTGTGTAGTACAGATTGAATGTACACGGGCCAAAATGGGTATTATTACTAAAAAGCATGGCTAAACTTGCTCAACCTGGCTGTACGGTGCCAGCCCTTCTTGCCTATCTTTTAATCACAACAAGTTTACAAATGTGGAAGATAGGAGGAGCAGGGCCAGTGGCAGAAACTATATGTAATATAAGGAATTTTTAATTTACTGAGAGAGTGGTAGATAAATGGAACAGCCTCCCAGCAGAAGTGGTAGAGGCTAATACAGTGAGGGGATTTAAATACACATGGGATAGGCATATGGCTCCCAAATCTAAGACAAGACCAACAAGTTTTGAGATTTGGTCAAAAGAGATCAGAGGATCTCCTCAACTGGCCCATGATGCGAACTGCCCACCAAATCGGGACAGTTGGGAGGTATGTATTATAACAGGAACAGGGGCTGGGCAGATGGAAATAAAGATTTGATTTTGAAACAGGGACTGCTGCTAGATTAGGGCTCGACAAATCCCAGGCGCCAGGTCGCCATGGCGACAGAGAATTTGGTCCTGGCGTCTAGGTGCTTGTCAGCCTGTTACATCCACAAAAAATTGCCCCCGGTGACGCGGGGGCGCTGCTGCTGCTGTCTGCCCAGGAGTCTGTGCAGACCAGCACAGCCACTCAGAGCCCGCCCCCGAGCCTGAGATCCCTCCCACGGAGTGATCCTGTAGGCTGAAAACGCAGTTGCAGGAAAACCAGCAATCGCGTTTTCAGCTGCCACAGGCAGCTTCAGGGAAGGTGGTGATGTGTTGATTGGGTCCCCACACTGCTTGATTGCTCCATGCTGCCTGATCGCTCCATGAGAGCGACAGTGCAGCGTTAACCCCTTCAATGCCGTGATCGCGGCATTTTAGGGGTTAATTCCCATTTTGTACGGGCCTCTGCTGTTGGGCTTCCAGGCAGACCAGCAACAGCAAAAACGAGCCCCCACAAGCCCTTTGATGACTCCTGTAGGCATGAAAGCCTACAGCAGTCATCAAAGAGACTCCCCCCCTGCCAGAGGCAGCTTCAGGGACAGGGGAGAGGGTTCTTCGGTCTCCTCATGAGTGTGGAGAGCAGCCCCAACCCTCCCCTGCTGCCCGATCGCTCCATGAGAACAACAGTGCAGCGTTAACCCCTTCAGTGCCACAATTGTGTATGACACATTCGTGGCATTGCAGGGGTTAACATGTGTCCCCACAAGCTTGTGGGGAC
>VKOC01000001.1:678947-701057 GCA_009364415.1 Spea multiplicata
CTTCTCACTGCACCCCCCCTCCCCTCACCCTACTTACCTTGTTGCCGGAGCAAGCAGCAACTGCGACAGGGCCCGCGGCAGGGCCGGATTGACTTAGGGGCTAATGGAGCTGCAGCTCCAGGTCCCCACCTTAAACTAGGCCCAGTCAGGACTGGACTGACTGGGCCTATGCGGCCTCTCTCTATTTTGTCGTTGCCCCTGACCTGTTATTTTTAGCAGCATCCTGTCCGTACCCTGCTTTGTGCCCTGCTTGGCGGCTATCCTGCTCTGTCCAAGACCTATCGAGCCTCAGCGCCCTCTCTGAGGGATATTCAGCCTGGCCTAGTTGCAGTCCATTTCTAACTGCTTGGTTCTGTCTGTGCCTTCTGGTTATTGATATTAACAATTTTTTTAGTTTTACATGAGAGAAGAAACGTATTCCACCCCAAATCAAAAGGGCAGAAATTGTTCAGTCTCTCATATTAATCATATATTTTCTCATATTCTGCTGCCAAAACAAATCAGAAAAGTTTTAAACACTTTAAGCAGAGCAAAACCTTTATTTCAAAGAAAAGAAAAATAATTAGAACATTTATGGGAATTTCCATTAAGTCGTGGTGTGTGAATATAGTCAATGACATAATCTCTGTAATTATCCAATCACCCGTGTGAAATGGTTTTGACGCCTTAAAATCTACAATTTTGGGAAAAGCGTAATTGTAGTTACATGTGATAATTGACGACACGTAGCAGATTAGCTTTTGGTGACTCGGTGCCGGATGGAACAAGATGTGGTTGTTTCTTGTTTGAGTCAAGGATTGCATCCTCGCGCACTCGAATCCGAATTAGAAGGCAGATCGGACCCATTCGGCCCCCATTTAGTCGGCCCATTTTTTCTGATGTAAAGACTCAAACCTTAATCAGCCGTTGGTCTCGTCTTCTATGCCTCGAGTCTGACCAAAATGTGAACTTGGCTGCCAAGAAAATGTGAATTGCTTGAGTAGACTCAGCTGACAAAGTCCAAAGTCAAATGGAAAACAAAAAAACTTGTCTCAGAGTAATCTTCACTCCCCCCCACAGAAGTGTCTTGATTCTTATATTTTAGAATCTCATTAAACTCAACCCATCTGACTTGTGCAGCCAACTGAACTCTCAGACTCAACAACCAAGTCAACTTCGACATCAAACTGAGTGAAGTCCAAGCAGAACTAAGAGGAAGACGACCAATGTGCAGCTTAACAACGTTCGACTCAATGCATATAACACAACTTATCATGAATATAAGAGTCCACTTTTCAATTAAGAGTTTCTTACTCTTTGGTTATATATAAGAAGCAACGTCATAGCATGTCAAGGCTATTTGATTTTGAAGGTCAGGCTAATTATAGAGCTTGTCAAAACTTGTGTTCTAGCTCAGATAGTGGGAACCTCTACCTCTATCATGATTTTACTTCTTGAGGAACTGACTTGTGCATCCTGGGACTATTGTCTTAGAGCGATTCACTTCTTTCTCGTAGGAGATCAGGCGCTCCGGCTGGCTTCCAGTGTCTTGAGAAATCGTTTTGGAACCGCTGGACTGTGTCCTTACGTTCAGTGTAGTGAGAATTCGGCATCTGTTCTTTCTCTTCTTCTCGGTTCAGATTAAAATTTGCTATTTGCATCAGAAATAGAACATTCTTGTTTGCAGTGGGGGTTTATCAGTTGTATGTTAGATTTTATTTTCTTCGGTTTTATGAAGGTTCTTGAATTTGCTTTGGATTGACAGACCCTCGGTCTGCTGCCCTCGTCTTTAGACAGATTGATAAAAGAACCATTGGTATTGGTAATATAAATATTAAAACCAAGCCCCCAAGTTATCACAGAAGGTAAGGCTATGTGGTTATATAGCCTTCTCCTCCGACAGCTTCTTTGTCCCTGTCTCCTTTCCCGCAGATCAGCTTCTTCTCTTACATCTTCTCTCTTCCTTCTTCTTTCTTAGTGTTCTCCGTTTACCAGGCCTGTCAGAGCCCTTCCACAAAAGGGCAATTAGAGGAACGGGGGAGAGACTGTCATCGTGGCTACGTCCTTTAGTGGAAGTTTTCAGAAAGACCAGAATAGTGAAGATGAATTTGCAGAATTAGAGAAGTGTTTCTGCGCCTGTCTTTCCCTGAGAACTGTCTGCATTATTCTAGCCTCTCACAGCACTCTCTCCCATTCCTCCAGGGGACAAGGTGGCTTCACCCATTTGCAGGAGGGCTTCAGGCCTGATTCATGGAGAAGCAGATGAAGAAAGAAGAGTCAAGAGGAAAGTAGACACAGAAGCAGTCGTCGGGGAAGGGAGACATTGACAGAGAGGGGATTTCCAGGAGACTTGGCACCTCTGTGCTTGTGTGGTATCCCCAAATGAGTTACCCCTGGGACATATCCCCCTACACCCCTCCTAAGTACGCCACTGGCTTCTGCTAATACATGTCAGTCAAGGCCAGGTTCTATACACACACACATGTAATTTCTCCACATATACATACAACGCTGAGCACAATGTGCTTTCTTGTATGTCTTTCCCATCTCTATTATGTATTGGAATCATTTTACTGTTCTCTAGTTGAATCCAATCATGGGATTGTAGGGCACACTTTGTGACAATCAATATGTCAATATGATGCATAATTATATAACCAAGACACATAAACATTACCATTTTTAAAAAATATCTGCTTCCCCCGTGGGGTTAAATTCCAAGCCCCAAACTGTCTTCCCCCCCCCCTTTTTTTTTTAACCAGGGGACAAATCAGCTGACACCTGTTGCCGCTAAACAGTTCCACGCGGCCCCACACATCAACCATGACCCCTTCCTCATGAAGAATAAATCAGGGGGAGCTTGTGTTTTGGGGCAAACTGTAATAGTACATTTTAAAGTAATAAACTTAAAAAAAAAAAAAAAAAAACCCCACAAACATAAAATAACAGAAATAATTGTATTATTAACATTCAAATGAAAACATATTATTAATACTCAGTGAGAATTGTGATTGGGGATGATCCGGAATGTAACGTTGTTTAACATTCTGCAATTGTGTAACGGTGGCATTAAAAAGACATATGGAAATGCTTCTGAAAACCCCTCCATTTCTCTAATGGTCCTGGTTTATGACATCATTATGATGGCGGATTACTCTCATTAAATGTGTTTCTTAATGCTCTGTCTTAAGACATAAAAGAAAATCAGATATTAATATGTTTGCGTTGCTCTTTACTGATGGAATTAAAAAGAAATTAATACGAGACAAATGTACAATTGATCTTGAAGAATAAGGTCTATCGTCGAGGCTGCAAGAGAGAATTCCATTTCTTTGAATACATAATAACGCTAATTGAAGTCTGGGTTTATTTACCTCCCTTATTTTTTTTACCCCTAAGCTTATTGAAAAAGCAGAAATAAAACTAATTTTCATTTCTCTTCTTTCACAGTTGTAATTTAGCTCGTAGGAGAAGCGATAAGGAGGAAAGAGGAATTAATAGATTATGTACGTGACCGGAATGGTTTCAGACAGCCGCATGCACTTCAAGCTTCAAACTTTCGCTCGGAATGTTATCCTTGAAACAAATTTGACATACGAAAAAAAAGCAAATCAATTATTAAAAATACAAATGGAATTCGAAAGCCGTTTGAATGCAAAAAAATAAATAAATAAAAGGACTCGAAGCAAAAAAAAAAAAAGAAATAGAAAAAAAAACTGGCAAACACGCAGAATAAAAGCCAGACAAGTGCAGAAAAGCAAGATTTCCACAAAATATAGGATTGGCGTACGGATTCCTCTGATCTCGCTCTTGTGCCGCGTGAAATGTAATCACCGACAAACAGAAAGATTGTATTTGAAATTTTAGATTGGTTTCCAGGCTCCCTTGGGGACCTTAATAAAAAAAAAAAATTCTTTCTTGTGCATTTTGAAAAGAGTTGGAAAGGCTGCTCCAAGCGCACCGATACACAAAGCAAAGGAAAGCTGCATCTTTGGACAAAAAACAGGCAGAAATGGTAAACTTTAAGCTGCGTTTCGAAAAGATGTAAAAAAAAAACAAAACTCTGCAACGCAGCCAAAGAAAAAAGAAGAAAATGATTCTCCCAACGCGTTTCGCATGCGCAAAGGTAAAATGATTGGAGAGGTGCTTTGTGATATGTTTAAAATAAAAAAAAATCATAATACTGATAACAGTACAGCCCAGCAACGTATTGTAGCCTTGGCCGACTAGACTGAGAGCGACGGGTCCAGGGGAGGGCAGTAGTCCTGCTTCTTAACCCCTTAACGACAATGGGCGGTCCCTAAATCCATTGAAAACAATGCATTTTAGGCCCGTACATGTGATTAAGGGGTTAATAGCCTGGTAACAAGAGATATCTCTGATCTCCCTACCTAGCCCATTTATACTATGGAGGACCATGCCGAGCCGGCCCAGACTCCATATTATGCTCCTTCTGCTCCTTCTTAAAATGTGATTTTATGGGGCAGGGAGTAAGTAACGTTACTATGCCAACCACTTTAGGCTTTCACACAATCTTTAGAATTTACATGGAACCCTAAAAAACGAGTTTTACGCAAACCCACTTTAAGACAACTTAAGCCGTAATTGGTCCTTGTCGTGGATAACATATTTTGTCCAAATAGGACTTTTTTTGGCACCACCACAGACCAGCTCAACAACTCACGATAGTTTACGGAACTCCTCTATCCAAAATCTCTTTTGGATACATAGAATAAAAACACTTACTCCAATCACTGCATAACACTCATCATATTTTTTTCAAATTATATCCAATTAATTAATCAATACAATGATTAAAATGACTTCCATTCATTATTTAAGTCCACTACACAATATATTTATCATCAATCTTTCAAATGATATTTAATGAATACATTCTATGATTATAATCACGTCTTCATTTCAGGCATCCAGTAGAGTTAGTCCTTTAACCTCCTTTCCAACGTAACATCTTAATCATTATTTTACACTTGGAGATAATCAGATCTTTCCCAGCCAGTCATCAAATCATAATAAATCAATTCATTTAATCAATTAAGACAATTATGACTCTATGAACCTAATTGTGTTTCTTTATGTCATCAATTCATTCCTATCTCTCATTTCACAGCTCATTCTCATACTTCATTTCTCATGTCTACTTAATTCATTATACAGCATCATTAACCCCCTATATTCTGTTCTCAATACATTATCAATTCTCTTGCCATGATTACAAACCAATTATATTTACAGGAGCTTGTCCTGTATTTTCATCACATAAATGTTCATAAGTTATGATGTCACAGAAGCTTCCCTTTTTCTATTCAGCTTATAGTATTTCTTAGAATAATTAGAAGGATACGATTGTTATAGATTTTCAATACAGCCAATACCATTTTTTTAGTTATATTTGTTCCTCAACTACATAGAAAATATATTTTTTTACATTACAATTAAATAAGTTAAGTTTTATTTTTCGTGCAAAGGCTACCCTCCAGTCCTTGGTCTTGTCTTATGTGCTCGAATGCCACGACATCCCCAATACTTGAATAAATCACTGAAGGGATAAACCCCCTATATTAGGATAGGTAATTATACAGTTCCTGTACTTCCTAATGGGCGTCTTGCTACAAGCACAGGTATGTCCGGAGGGGACTGAAAGGGTTAAGAAATGAGAACCGAAAGGTTAAACATAATGCAGAATATTCTTCAAATTACTGCATTCCCCCCCCAAAAAAAGTTTGGGGTCACTTAGAAATGTCCTTGTTTTTGAAACAAAAATTGTGTCCATTAAAATAAGATGAAATTGATAAGAACAGACAGGGTTAATGTTGTAAATGACTATTGTAGCTAGAAATGGCTGATTTTTAATGGAATCTCTTCATAGGCGTACAAATGGCCCTTTATCACTCCCATCACTCCATTGCTCCAATGGCCCTTTATCACTCCCATCACTCCTGTGCCCATGCCCTTATCACTCCCATCACTCCAGTGCTTCCAATGGCCCATTTCAACTCATCATTCCTTTGTTTCGCAATGGCCTTTATCACTCCTCATCACTCCTGGTGTTCCAATGGCCCTTTATCACTCCCATCACTTCCTGTGTTCGCAAATGGCGCTTATGCACTTCCCATCACTCCTGTGCTCCATATGTGCCATTTTTCACTCCTATCATTCCTTTGTTCCATGACCCTTTAATCACTCCCATCACTCCTGTGTTCCAATGGCCCTTTATCACTCCCATCACTCCTGATGATAAAAAATATAAAATTAAAATTTAAAAATGTAATATTGAAACCTAAATAAGTGTGATATTTGTTATTCTGATTGTGATTTAAAAATGTAAAGTACACACCGCCTGCACTCGTAATGACTTGGTGAAGGACAGAAATCTGCATACACTTAAGTGCCGTTAGTGTCATGAACTGTTAACGCTCCACCTCAACGAGGACTTCTTTCTTTCATGCTGTTAATTATTAATTCTTTTCATGTGCTTTTCCGCTAAAACACTAAACGCAATTTATATGGTTGAATTGCCGCACTCTGTTGTGTACAGTCATTTCGTACCGAACAGACCTCTCTTCCATGTCTAATACGCAACGTCGGCACTTTGAGGCCTAAAACTCGGTTTCATGCAGAAAATTGGGCACTCAGTCCCAAAACCGTTCGCCATCACTGGGCGCATAGAAGAATGCTAATATTAGATGTCTCTTTTGGCGATGCGTGTCCTTGAAATGTCAGGCTGTCGGAAAGTAAAAATCAACCTTTACAATCTTTTTCAAAAGTATGGATGCCATTCGTTTTAGAAAATTCTGTTGAGTTCCTTTTTTTTTGGCCATCTGGGCACTTAGAGTCCAAGATCAATCAGTGAAACTCAAAGGACAGAAAGCAATTCCAAATAAAAGATGAAGGTTCCGTGTATTAGCAACATCTACTGCTACAGTTAACCTTTTGTGGCTTCTCGGCCTCAGAATGTCAGCGTTGACCTGAAATCCCATAATGTGCGATGCACAATGTAATCATTCATTACCACATACTTTATATTTACTGTATATATTAGATCATAGAACATGTTTCCACCAACATGCACAATTTTTTCACTGATATCATGGACTCGGGACATTTAATTATTTTTTTTTATTATTTTTAATTTTATATAATTTCCCCCCCTTTTCTAAGACTTCAAACTAATTTATTTGCAGGTTGGCGGAAGCATATTTTATCTAAAATATTTATAAGAAACATAAAGTAAATATCAAATAAATTCTCATTTAAATAGCATCAGAAGGTTGTATTCTTTTAAAGCATTAAGGCACACGTAGCGAGCTGCGCCACAGCCTTTAAGTGTCCTCGTTAGATTTTACCCCTGTAGCAATCCTAATGCAGGTTTTTTTTGGTGGGGGGATAGATATAAAGCCCCCCCCCGGGGTTTTTTTTTAAATTTTTTTTTTAAAATAATTTTTTAATGGGTTTATCATTTTTTTAACATTATATTATAATTATTAAAAAATATTAATATATTAATATTATTAATTCACATTATTATTTATTATTATTATTATATAAAGCTTAAGGGTAAAATCTTGTTTATATTTAAATGTATCATTTTTAACATTATATTATAATTAATAAAACATATTAGTTATTAAAATTATTATTAATAAAATATTTTAATATTTAATTAATTTCACCATTATTATTATTATATAGAAGCTAAGGGGTACAATTTTGTTTTATATTTAATATATCATTTTTAAACAATTATATTATAAAATTTCATAAAAAAATATAAATTATTATAATTAATTATTATTATAAATATTATTAATATTATTTAATTCACCATTCATTAGTATTATATAAAGCTAAGGGGTAAAATTTGTTTATATTTAATGTAATCATTTTTTTAACATTATATTATAATTAATTAAAAATATAAATTTTAATTAATTATTATTATAATATTAATAAATATTATTAATTCAACCATTATTATTTATTATTTATTATATAAAGCTAAGGGGTAAAATTTGTTATATTTAACGTATATTTTTTTAACAAATTTATTATAATTAATTAAACATAATTATTATGATTCATTATTATATTAATTAAATTATTATTATTATTATTATTAATCATATTATCAATTATATTATCACAGTACCAGATGTGTTAGTACAAGCCAGCTAAAGCGAGGAAAGCAAATGAAAGAGTACAAATGTAAAAATGCGACATTCAGGGCCCATCGACGAGCGTTCATAGAAAAATACATATTTTTAAGAAATTCCTCTCTGCTCAGAAGATCCGTTGCAGTTTGGCACGCGCCAATGCCAAAATATCTTTTTAGCGTTAACGAGACGGAGGGAAGCAATTAGGCTGAGCCAACACAAGCCAGTAAAACGACTCGTCCCGATTAAAAGAGAAAAGATTTGACTGCGATGACAAAGCACAAGCTCATTGTCACGGAGTGTAAATAATTACGTTAATGTTTCCTCGTGGCTGCGCATGGTAAACAGATACAGATCTGTCGGTTTCACTTTCTTAATAGACAAATATTTATTGTTAATATCCATGAAATGGTTTCATTCGCTTCAAAAATAATATTTCTTTGTGGGTTTTATTTCATATTAATGTAATGTATTTCTTTGCCTGAAGGTCATCATCTTTGGCAGCCATGTAACCGGCGACATTCCCTCCTCGTATGGCAAGGCTAACGAAGTCCTGCTTGTCCTTTCCTCCATGGAGTCAGAGAGTCCCTTTAGGTGATTGAAACTGAGACATTCTATTAGACCAACACACCAGAGCTAAAAGACATATGTTGTTTGAGAAGCATTGTATTATTTAAAAACTATAATAGTCTTGAAACAAAAAAGATCACAGCATTTTCAAAAGCTATGCTGGAAGATCACATTTTATCTATTTAAGGGTGAAAAGGTGCAAAACATAAAGAATATTTGGAAATAAAATGATGAATGTGGACATTTCTGAGAAAAGAGGGGGAAAAGACACCAGTTTTCTTCTTATAGGGAACCATCTTTTGTTCTGGGTAGTTCATTATCTGATGTTGAGCTTCCAAATTTTCAAATGTAATTTAATTTTGATCTCATTGGCTTCAGGGTAGCAAGTCGTACTAAATGTGAGAATAACTTTGTCTGTTTTATACCAAGTCATAGTAATTTAATATGTGCAATGGGCCGGTTACAAGGGAGACTTTTGATCTCCCGAATTGGCTTATTTACGCCATGAAGGCTGTGCCGGGTTAGCAGAGCCTCCAAAGACCGCATTAAAAGGTAGACACAGGTCTTAAAGGTGCAGCGCACCTTGTAATGTGTTCAAGATGCTGAATGCAGAATGGGGTGGCTGGGGTCACTGGTTTTGTTGGGAAATTCCATAATGCACTGTTAGAGTATATAGGTGACTTTATGACATTATAAGCGCTGAACACATTGTAAGGGTTGAATTCATTTTGTAATTCCAAGCTCCAGCAGCAGATGGCGCTATAGTAAAGTAGTCAACAAATGCATAGGCAGCAACTTGTTAAAGGGAAAGCGTCGCAATCACAGTTTATAGCATAGCTTCAGTTAATTAAATCCATATATAGTGCTCTTTGCGTGTCACTTAATGTGGTTGTTTTCAATATATTTACATTGTAACCTGCATTTTAATACACATATAACGCCTATTTTATCTGTAAGCACCATTATGTGGTTTTATTATTTACTCTACAGAGGTAATTGATCCTTAAGATTTACATATATTCTTGCTATACTTTAATGTTTCATGTTGGGTTTCATTTGTCAGTCCTATTTATAGATATTCTAAAGTTTCACAAAGTTTTGGCAAAATCTATACACTTTTTAATTTATTATTCTATTTTTTTTTTTTATTTATTCTATTTTTTTTACCCGCTTGAAAATTCTAGATTTGATCGCAGTCCTTGTAAGATGAACTCAAT
This sequence comes from Spea multiplicata, assembly GCA_009364415.1. Classification (NCBI taxonomy): domain Eukaryota; kingdom Metazoa; phylum Chordata; class Amphibia; order Anura; family Pelobatidae; genus Spea; species Spea multiplicata. The sequence continues at coordinate 688,888 of VKOC01000001.1, forward strand.
GCTCAAAACTCTGGATAAAAAAAAAAGTAATGACGGCTATATTCCAATACCAGTTACTAAAACAAATAGTGGCTAAAGTTTATTGAAACCATAATAATAATAAAAAAAAACCATATTAGAAAATACCACATTTTCAAAAAAGTGAACCAAATAAATAAATGTTTTCTAAAGGAGAAAAAAAACAACACATTCTTAGTTTGATCAGGAAGCACGTGTGATCTACCATAGCATGATGGAACAAGAGGTCATACGATCACTGACAGCCCAAAAGGATCCAGTTCATTCTCCTGGTCACCTGCAAGGTGGGTTCATCCAGACCATTTCTGGGAAGAGTAGGAGCCTAAGTCACTTTATATTATTCTATATGTGCAGCTGTAGTGGTAGAACCATGGAATAACCTCAAAAGGTCTTCTCAAGATGTAATTATCATTTAAACTAGACTTTTCACACCAAATATAGAGTGCTCTTTGAGTTTCCTTAATGTACCTTCTATTAGGTCAATAGACTTCTCTAAATGTTGACTTAGTTTGATTCCTGCTCTCCCTCCATGTATCTTTATGTCCTGTTAAATTGATCTTTATGTTCAATGAATAATGCATTATTTTCATTTTTTAGGAGTTGTTGAGCCCCTATAGTATTGGTGAATAGGAGAGACTACGGTATAATTACTGTGTATAATTGTAATCATAGGTGCCTGTATCCTCATGAAGACGTGGCTTCATAATACCAATAACAGTATATGGAAACTTGACAGGTGGTCATATTTTCTTATCAAGGTCCTGGACGAAGCACTCCAGCCATACAGACACCGACATAGCTATAGATTGGTGACAACTATATGGCTATAGATTGGTGAAGGTTGGCCATTAGATATTAAGGTCAAGTATGCAAACTCTAAATCAAGGACTTGGCTACAACAAGCTTCTCACCCTCTCTCTACATTATTTATACAGACTCTTCAGGAGTATCTGCGCTGGAGATTTATACCCGTGCATTTCATTTAGAAAGCTTTAATCATAGAAACCTTACGGCGAGGCAGCGGTTTAAAGCATGGGGCATGGCCACAATATGGCGGCTACCAGTAACGGCTACCATTGGCGAGCGGCCCTAGTATTTTTTATATGGCAAAGGAAGTAAAAAAATGATTTAGTATATAGGTGTTAGAATTGAAATAAGGTTTTATCTGGAATACAACCTTTAAAAAAAGCCTGAAAAGTCCTCCAACTCCAGTAATATGTAAATGTGTTTCGTTACACATTCTTCTCCACCGTGGGTGGTCAACCTTCCTCCATTATCTACTTAAGCTTTGGCCGGGCAAATAACCGTCTTGTCAATAAGGAAACATTAATGCATAAAGCATAACCCCCCCATTTACAAAGATCTAATGTATAGCATCACCTCGCTATTGAAACTGAAAGACAATCCAACGCGAGTCAAGAATACCGAAGAGCGCCTTACAATACAATGCATTAGCATGGAAGCAAAAGCAAGGTTACATTTCTGCCTTCTTATATTATCATCCAATGTCACCATAGCTGAAAGGAACATAGAACTTTAAAACTTTAAATATAGTATAATTTCATTTCGCAGAATGATAGCTTTACCTTCTATAATTTATATCGCTGTTCCCTTTTTTTTATACCCAGACTATAAAGGATATATCGCCATTGTATATCACCTTTCATACCTCCTTCATCCAGTTATTTTAATCTTAAACGCCGAGTGCCATAGAATTAGTAATAGCCGGTACTTTTTTTTTAGGTTTTGTACTTTTTTTTTCCCATTGCTGCGGGGATCAAACTGTTTAATCCTCTATCCTCTGTATTTAAAATGTATCTGATTTTGTCTTCCTGGAGCTATTATTGTAATCTTTTTTAGAATGCTCCTTGATTCTAAACCGTAATGAGTATTTTAGAAAGTCCTTAAGAAGGAAATAGTCGTGTTTCCCGCAGGTTAGTTTGTCGGCAGTTATAAAAACCTGATTGCTCGAGACAGCGCCGCTCGATACGGCTGACCTTCCGTCGCATGGTACGCAAGTATTATGGGCAAAAAAAGGGGAAAAGTGGATCAATAAAGCTGAAAAAGATATCTATATAAAATAGCAGGTTTGGAAATATCACTCATTGAGTGGAGTACAGACAAACCCAATCTAGACACAAGACAAAGCTAGATTATTAATATATGGCCTTATAACGCAACAACATAAATTATTTGTCTAGAATTATCAGTCATCAAAATATATTTTGTTCCAATAAGAATAATAATTTTATTGCGTGATACATTAGGGTTCCAAACCAGATCATAGCCCAGGAGACTGTATTATGTATAAGAGTACATCATTGTATGGAACATGGCTTTGACCATGCGTAAAGATGGTAAATTAGGTTATTTTGGGCATCCACCCGCCATTGGAGTATGGTAAGTTAAAGGTGGTATTTTTGGAACAAATAAGCGGTTTATCGGTACAAGACCATCTGCTTACAAGAAAAATGATACGTAGATGTGGAAAAGGGCGGCCATCCATGGAATAACCATGGATAATTCTTCTCCCGGTTTCTTGCCTGTTTCCATTTATTGAGATCTAGCGCTCACACAAAGAAAATGATAAATTATACCGTAATACAGCGGATAATTTGACAGAAATACTACCTGCTTCAAAAAAAAATGATCCAACTGGGAGTAGAGGTTATTATTGGTGGCTAATTGTGCTGTGATTACCAAGGAACATGGCGGTCTCGTGTTAATGTCATCCACCTTCGTAAATGGACGTAAAATGTATTGTTTTAATCTGTTGGGATTCCGTTTGTCTGAATGTTCAGAACCTTTGCATTTATTGGATATTCATTCCAGTGACTCGGGGAAAGGCTAGTCATTAATCTCGTCGTCGTTTTCCTACCCCTGTCGGCAATTAGGAGGAATAGTCATGTTTCCTGAGTGGCATTACTCTTTAATTGATGTATTCCCTAAAAAAAAGCGGTGTGAGTTTTCCTTCCTTAAGGGACGTAAGGGTCGTGATTGCGCGATGGATCTTCTGCCAAGTTCCGTGCACCCATGAGGAAGAACCGATTCCGTTTCCGAGCTAGAAACAGTATATCAATGAAGGTGTTCTTCTTTTCTTTGTTTAAACTGGCAATCCTCTCTTTCCCCAGTATATAAAATACAGCCTGAACAATATTATCAATATTTTATATTCTAGGTCATTGCTTTGAAGCTTTACGGCAACATCGATGAAAGAAATAGCGGTACATCTAAATCTTGTCGGATCAAGCAAGGCGATAACACCTTCTCACACTGTTTTCAGCACACTTGTAAAAGTCATTTTTAGGATACTTGGGATCCAGACCAGCTAGCAGGGGGATCTTCCTCCTTCCCCAGGGCAAGCATGGTTGAGTACTCAAGCCGGTAGAGCCCAGGACTGGCTATGTGTGCTCTGTGGCCAACTGCATGTGCACCTCGTTTAGTGGTTACGTGTGCAGAACAAAGCCATGTTGGGGAAGGTCCTCATCTTGATATTTTCAGTCTCGATTTTTTTGGGTGTAACTGCAGAATAAAACACAAGATCCTAGCTATCCTAAGTTCTAACTAAACAGGTTGCCAGTCCTGACTATTTATTGAGATGGCTACTCTTCGTCCTCCATATTAAAGGGCACAGGTTCAGGGGCCGCAGGGCAAAGGCGTAGGGCAGCAGGTCAAAGGGAGCAGCAGCCCCACTGCCACATGACAAGGAGCCCAATTGCCCTATCGACAAACCACACTCTCCATTATGCCGCTAGTCAATGGGCCTTTTAAAAGGGAGATCGCTGATCTCCCCAACCAGCTTATAAACATAAGGGAGGGCAGTGCCAGGTCGGCTTCTGAAGAGCGAAGAGCCAAGATATGATGGCATATAGTGGGGCAGCAGACAGTGCTTCCCGGGCTTATGTCTAGGGTAGTGCCAAGTACGTGACTGCAATGATCCACCCGAGGGGCACAAAATACTTAAGCCATAGGTTAATTTAGTACACTTATCGATATCTCCCTGGGGCTATCATATGTAGCCTCGAGCTCCATTCATTGAATGTAGACTGCTTACTCTACTCTTCCCCAAGGATTTATTGACCTGACGTTCTATAACTGTCCATTCCCATGCTAACCTTGGACCTGCTGATCTATACCTGTTTACTTCTACATGTGATTCTCGTTTCTTACCCATTAAAGAGCATCATCTTCTACCTTGTGGTGCATCGGTGACTTTAAGTGACGACCGCCCAGCCTCCCGAACATCAAACAATTGACATTTTGCGACCTTACTTTAGAAGATGTGCTCCGTAAATAAATGTTTCTGGAATTGAAAATCACACAGGTACGCTTTTCTCCCTGGTTATCGATGTGCATATTTGTCATATACTATAATGTATTAAATGAATGTTGCCTTAGAAAATGCCGTAAGCGAAACCGAATACCATTTGCAGAAAGGAAGAAAAAAAAAAAAAAAGCCAATATCCTTTCAAGCTGTTCGGAAGTGATTGACTTCCCGCTGTCAGGATCACTACTGCTATTTCCAAAACCTTTCAACAGTTATTTAACCATGAAGGATTTTGTAATATCCTCCTTGTCCCCATAGCTTACAAAAAAATATATATCTGTCCAGTTTCTTTTCTAGTTCTGGAGCTATATAGCTGAGAGCACTCTACTGAACAGCTTAAAAGGCAGATCTGTTTAGTGCTTGCTCATGGTCATGGGAATATATTTATCTGTAAGACACGACCATTCGGCTGAGGGACTCGGATGCCCCGTATGGAGTGAGATATTGGATTATTGTACGTTAAATTAATTAAAACTGTTCCATCAAGCTAGGGTGTCCTGGTTGCTGCCTATGCCCCCCCCCCAGGATCTTCAAACTATCCATGGCTCGTCATCAGCTATGGAAAAAAAATATTTCATTCTCCTAGTGCTGTTGTACAATGCCCTGTCGTGCTTGTGAGATTATACAAAACAAAACAAGAATTCAGAGCATACCCAGAAAATACCATTCAAAAAAACACCTAAAAAATTGAGGATTGCGTCACACTATACGGCCATATATTGCTTCGCCCGCCACTACCTCAAAGTGCCCCAAGTTTGGAGAGTCCTTTCTAATTTTTAGGGCTGTATTGCTTACCAAGGAGCTGAATCAGTTGGCTGCACTACATTTTAACCCAAATGTGAGTGAGTAAATTAATGAGTATCTGTGAAGGAGTGAATGAATGTTTGTGAATGAATATATGTGAATGAATATCTGAATGAGGGAATGGAGAGTCCTGTCTAATTTTTAGGGCTGCATTACTTACGAAGGAGCTGAATCAGTTGGCTGCACCACATTTTAACCCAAATGTGAATGAGTGAATTAATGAGTATCTGTGAAGGAGTGAATGAATGTTTGTGAATGAATATATGTGAATGAATATCTGAATGAGGGAATGGAGAGTCCTGCCTAATTTTTAGGGCTGTATTGCTTACGAAGGAGCTGAATCAGTTGACTGCACCACATTTTAACCCATATGAGACTCTCAAGGCACCCCAAGTAACAATGCTGCTTTACACCCCATGGCTCAAATACCTAATCTTCCGTTGGCCATGGGCACTTTAATACATATGATATCTAAATGTCACCTTATACTTTTTTTGGCCTATAAATGGAATGCGCATTCACCTTCAGCCAGCTCTAGCACTGGCTCGCTTGAGATGTCCAGTGGGTCTAACGAGAGCAGTTGGTCCTTCCATTGATTTCAATGGGAAAGCTTTCACGGCGGAGATCAACTGTTCAAGTAGCCAAAACTGGCAGGAGCCTTGTTGGGGGGCAGCTTTCTGTTGCAGCATCTTCAGAGGGTAAGAAAGTACTTTAATACACATTCATTGTTAATGAGACTGTGTGGGGCAGCATATTGTCCCATTAACATGAATTTTTGGATAAGAGCTGAAGCATATTATGAGAATAATATAAAACAGATAAGTGTGTAAATTGATGTATAAAAATCATATAAAATCTTAATAAAAGTGTTTAGAAAGTTGATGGTGTTGCTGTGGAAACAGATTTCACTTGTTCTTCTAATGTTCTGTCTTGGATGATGTCACTGCTATGATGTCAGTTCACGCAAGGGCATGTAACGCAGCAGGGGGTAAAATAGGTCAGGGAAGCAGAACTAATTTATCTCTAACAAAACACATTTGAAGGAAAGTTCGTAAGTAATGAGGTCTGGGTAGATTAGAAAATGCAATGGGAAGGATATCTATAAAACTGTATTTGGCTGTTTCCATCAATTCTAGATTAATGTAAATATTTAGCTTTTACTCAAAAAAAAAGAAGTTATTGTTCCTCTCAAGTTTATGCTAGCTATATCTTCAAAAACTATATATACACCATATGGACAAAAGTATTGGGACGCCTGACCATTACACCAGCAGGGACTTTGATGACATCACATTCTAAATACATAGACATCTGGGACGGCTTTCCACAAGATTTAAGAGTGTTTCTGTGTGAATTTTCACCCATTCATCCAGTAGAGCGTTTGTGAGGTCAGGCACTGTTGTTGGACGAGAAGGCTTACAATTTCCATTCCAGTTCATCCCAAAGGTGTTCGATGGGGTTGAGGCTGTGTGCAGGTTCTTCCACACCAAACTCATCCAACCATGTCTTTATGGACCTTGCTTCCACCAAACTTTACAGTTGGCACAATGCAATCAGGAAGGTAACGTTCTACTGGCATCCGACAAACCCAGACACATCAGACCTGCCAAACAGGCCTCCTCTATCAGGCCTCTTCTAATTGTTTTGGGCACAAGCTCTACCCCAATGGCTAGCTAGGCTTGCCTCTTTACCCCAGATACACTACCATCATTCATTCTATATGGGGACGGTATTTCTAAAATTCTACTTAAATGACTCTTGCGCTTTCTCATTACTGTGCGATGCGGGCAGAATTCTATCTCTCTGTAACAGAACACCACGCACAGCAAGCCAAATCTTTATACTTTCCTAAAAAACACAATACATTTATAAAAAAAAAAGATCCTGACTTATATTTTGTTGAGGTGTTTATTACAAGCAGCATGGATATACACATTAACCAATTAATTATTGATTTTATGTTGGGTTTATCTAAGAAGGCATTACCAACATGCGGATTATCACGGCAGGTAAGCACTCTTTACTGGGGGGGTTTTTTCACATATGGAGAGAGAATGATGTTTTTTCAGACACTCTTGGCTTCCTTTCCTTAAAATAAACTTAAAATGAAGATCCGGTGACCTGGTGACCTGGGTTTCAAAGACGCACAATTAGCACAAATCAGAAGAATGGGTAGCGTAGACCATTCCATTTGTGTGGCCCCAGTTTGGGGCCAAATCAATGACAAATAATAATAATAATAATAAAAAAAGAATACGATGCCAGCTATATGGGCAAGATAATATTCTAAGCATAAGGAACTATAACATCAAGGCTGCACTGTCGACAACAAGGTTCTTAAAGCAAGCGGCCACCTTATGACGTAACTGCGGCCGACGGCAGCACGCCAAACTTTTATGCTCACATAGCATGCGTCAACAAATAGTTAAATGCGCTTAAGCTAATAACACAATAATAATCTTTCATGTCTTTATTGAACACGCTCATTAAACATTCACAGTGCTGATAGAAAAAGTAAGTGAGCCTTTGAGTTTAATAACCAGCCGAACCTCCTCTGACAGCAATAAACTCAAACAAGAGCTTTCGGTAGCTGCGGAGCAGACCTGCACGCCGTTCGGGAGGAACTTCAGACCATTCTTCCTTACAGAGCTGCTTAATCTCAGCCGTATCCCCGGGATTTGTTTCTAATGACAGATATTATATAGGAAAAACAAATGTAAGAATTCCTTAAAACAGCACAAATAAATTGTTCATGTTTAGTGGCTGCATTTCGTTTCTGCATCAGATTGCACAACGTGGTATTAGGTAATAAATTAAAGAGACAGCTAAAATGCATCTTTGCAGAATTAAACAGACAACAGCATTTTTAGGCTAAAACATTCATAAAAGTTTATGTGTTATTTACATTTAAAGTGGGGAAAATAATTAATAATATCTATTACATGTTCTATGGTTTAAAATAATCCATTATATAAAATATTATGTATGTTGACGGATTACACTGTTCTGCTTGAAAGTAAAGAATTCTATAAAATCCTGATAAATAACTGTGGGAATTATTTTAAGCCACATTGAGATATTCAAGGACAAAATGCTAAAACTGAATGAATTTCAAAGTCTTCTATTGTTAATTTTCAAATTCCAAACTTTTGCCCCATAATTGCTCCAGCCTTGACAAACGCAGCACATCATTTCTTAAGCGAAATTATTCATCCTGAAAATATCTCTGAAATATTAGCTTTGTGTGTTCATCCCTGGAATTATTTTTTTTTTATGAATATTTTTTGATATTTTTTTTTTATACATTTCTTGTTTATTTAATTTGTTCTCTGGTCTGTAAATATGGACGTGTGTGCAGGTACTGAAACAAAAAGAATATAAATATTGTTGAAAAATATTATAAGATTTAATAAAGCAGAAACCAAAGGAATGTAAGTCTTTCCTAAAAGAAACAAAAACAGGTAAAATGTTGATTTTTTTATTATTATTATTTAAATTTTTTTTGTTTGGAGGGAGGGTGGGAATCCCTAGAAGAACATGAGATGTAAGTGGAGGTGAGTGTAGACTCCTCTTCCATCTTTGAGTGGTGGTCAGGTTAGAGGACCCCATTTATTATGAAATTAGCTTTTTATGTAACTCTGATCCCCCGGACTCATGGTTGCCAGACATTAAAACAGGAAACAATGTATTATATCTTTTTTTTTTATAATATTCTAGGCTTACAGCTTCAATAAATTTACAAAAAGAAAAAATATTCTAATAAATTGGAACGCTGGAGTCCGCTATAAGAAATTACTACCATTTCTGCACTTTTTAGTTCTTTTGGTAGAAAAAAAAAGTACATCCACACCTCCTGAACAGGTTCCGGATTAAAACTTTTAAACATTGTAATTGAATGATAGTTCAGGATCCGCGCTGAATGTTTTAGCCCCACCACGCTGGAGGCGATAGTTAGCCATCAAATGCTATAATCTCCGTTTACAGCATTACATATTAAACTGGGAAATAGAAATTCCTAGTAATATAAACTCTTGGAGAGGAGAATTATAGATGACCACGAGGAAGAAGAAAAAATATGTTTATTGCATTTTTTGTGTTTGATTTCATGATAGTTCTTTCTTGCCAATAAAACCTAATGGAGCGCTTATCTGCATATTTTAAATATAAAATATAATCTATTCCGGGGCTGTGCTCAATGCAGCCGTAACATATTGAAGGAAGCATTCGCAAAGACGAAATGGTATATCTTTTAAGTGCATCGTGATACCTCGGGGACATCGGGGCCGGACTAGCGATCACGAGGTGCTCCTGGCCCTTTAAGGCCGGCGGCTGTCTGATGATGTAGGTGCTGCCGGTGGCTGGATATGCTTTCATTTGCCAGGTTCTTCAATAGATATTATCTCATACCTCATACTCATGTTGTGATGCAACACTTAAAAAAGGAAAAGTTTAAAGGATTGCCATAACAGTGGAAACCTGTCCCAGAAATATATATATATATATAATTATTTTTATTTTTTATTTTTGAATTCATATAGAATTTTGTCAATTTATAACTTTGCTGGGTAAAAATAATTGTGGCGTGGCACATAACATGTCTCAGCAACACAGATCACACCAAGCGCCGCACAGCACTCTCAGCAACACACACACATGCACACTGCTCTCAGCCACACACACACACACATATTCCCTGCAAACTCTTGTGCTATCTTTCTCTCTATTGTATAACCGCCATTGCACTGATTAACACGACTTAATTGGAGTTTAAGGATCTTGGGTAAAAGCAGCACTGTTACAGTAAGTTAAGAATATCATCAATAACCCATCCCTCTATAACTAAAGTGTAATTAAAAGTGAGTAATGAGTGAATTCATCCTAAAGAGATATTGCATTCTAAACAGCGCTAGGGCATTTTTTTCATCCCAACTCCGATAGAAACATAGAACTTGATGGCAGATCAGACCCATTCGGCCCGTCTAGTCCATTGAACCTGCTGTAAAGGCTCAGACTTTAATCAGTCGTTGGTCTCGTCTTAGATTCAAGAACCATGCCTGTTTACATTCACTGTGTCGGTCTCTGACACTTATGACAACATATCCCGGTCTATAAGCTACTGATATATATATATATATATATACTTATATTTACACTCAATACTGGCAAACAAACTATGATAGGTTACAAATAGAAACAGTATAATAAAATATGTTCTAGAATGCGAACGTTCTAAGAGTGCTAACTCACACTAACAAAACACAAACTGATCTAAAAATGCAGAAAACCATAGAAGATAGATTTTCAGCAACAAAAAAAAACATGACAAATGTTGTTTTATGTTTCACAAAGACATCTAGAGGAAAAAAAGTGAGCATTCTAAAGGTTAAAAGCTGACAATATAATGTGAATCACGGTATGAACCAATGTGGGATAAAGTTGTATTGGGTGTATGAAAAAATCCGGTCGGAATATGCAGTGAATTGTTGCAATAAAGACCTCATAACCTAATTTTAAATACATTTTTTAAAAAAAGGGAAATAAGGAGATTTGCCGAAGGTCACAAATAATTGAAACTGATTTCGTACCGGGGCCTCCCATTTCACAGACGACTGCCTTAACCAAAAGGCTACTAAATTAAAATGACGGCACAATTTCTGCTACGGCTACACCGTTTACGGCCGGCGCAGAGGAGATGTGTCAGGGAATAAGTTATAAAAGGAAAACATCGGAGAGACAATGAAAAGTTGATGTTTCATTCTAAACAGAGGATGCACCAAATGACCTCCAACCATTGAAAGTTTATGAGGCAGACCGAAGAAAGAAGACAGAGGAAAGAAAGGTTTATGGACAGTGATGAAGCCAAACTAGAAATAAGATTACGGGCTACAAAGAATACTGAAAGCTGACGGGGGACTTGAAATGTACTTTCACGTTCATCCGCACAAGAGGCAAATGTCAGCATTTCAGAATAAGTCTCATCATACTCGTCATACATTATTTAAGGTCAACGATGAAGACTATGGTAGGCTAGTGTTTCAATGATCTTTTGGCAAAAATATTAGCCGGTGTAAAATTAAAATCATGAATATTAGGTTTGATTTTGATGTAGCGACCCAACTAAGTAGTGATAATAGCGGTGGAAAATGTATGGTTTGCGCTGGTGCTGCCAGTTTAGGCTCATATATGAGACTGTAAATTCTAGACTGGGTCTAATAAAAAAAAAAATATTAAGTTTAACTCAAAAGGAAACAACTTCTAGTAAATCACTCAATAGAATGTGAAGAGTATTAGCACAATTTAAAGGAATGCATTTTTATACGTTAATCAGATTTTTTCCTGAATCACTTACATGGACCATACGGACAGGGTTATTATCCAAACATATATTTCCACTTTTATCAAAATATCTGACACATAAATGTAAATATGTTGTTTTTTGGAACTACCGTATATTCCGGCGTATAAGACGACTTTTTAACCCCCAAAAATCTTCTTAAAAGTGGGGGGTCGTCTTATACGCCGGGTACTTACCAAGCCGGAGGTTCCCGCGAAGCCACCAATCTCTTTAATCACTACGCGCCGGCTATTAATGCCGAGCGCAGGGATGCCGTCATGTCCCGGCGCCCGGCATCAATTGCCGGCGCGTAGTGATGAGGGAGCAGGGAAGCCCGAGGTCTGGCACTTCAGACCTCGGCTTCCCTGCTCTCTCATCACTACGCGCCGGCTATTGATGCCGAGCGCAGGGATGCCGTCATGTCCCGGCGCTCGGCATCAATTGCCGGCGCGTAGTGATGAGGGAGCAGGGAAGCCCGAGGTCTGGCACTTCAGACCTCGGCTTCCCTGCTCTCTAATCACTACGCGCCGGCTATTGATGCCGAGCGCAGGGATGACGTCATGTCCCGGCGCTCAGCATCAATAGCCAGCGCGTAATGATTAGAGAGCAGGGAAGCCAAGGCCTGAAGTGCCAGACCCCGGGCTCCCACAACTGGATGGAAGAAAGAAGATAAGGTAAGAGATGGGG
>VKOC01000001.1:701157-717915 GCA_009364415.1 Spea multiplicata
CCGCCAAATCAGACAGTTCCACTTCCACGGCTGGCCAGAAGTCGGGATTCCCACAGACGGGAAAGGAATGATTAATATCATCGCTGCCGTACAAAAGCAGCAGCAGCAGTCTGGCAATCACCCCATTACCGTACACTGCAGGTGAGTGGAACGCTCCAAGGTGATGGACGTGTTTGGTCCAAGGGGGTCAACCTCCCGTTCCTTCCCAGACAACTCTATGGTCTTGGAGGACCTGGATATCATCGCAGTGTTGCTTTTGTGCATGGGGTAGTCGGGAAGCTCGCCGTATGATCGCCCCGTGTTTGTGTCTGTTTCGCAGCGCGGGAGCCGGCCGGACGGGAACGTTCTGCGCGCTCAGCACAGTGCTGGAGAGAGTGAAGGCGGAAGGAATCCTGGACGTCTTTCAAACCGTAAAAAGCCTGAGGTTACAGAGGCCACATATGGTCCAAACATTGGTAAGTGTGACTTAATCCTTACATTCCTCGTGAAAGGGCAGAATTTGACCCCATGGGTTGGGTGCGGGACAGAAAAGTTGTTTTACTCCCAAAGCAATGGAAGTTGGTCCACCAAGACTTGGCCCACAGACGTTCTCCTTGGGGTGTAGTGTGTCATTTTGGCATCTCTACGCATCTGTTTCACCCGCTGAGATAGCGAAGTAATGCATTGTTCATTAAGCTCAATGATATTCTGTAGACCCAGTCAATAGGATCCCTGTCACGCTGATGGCCAATGAACATTTCATACCTTTCCATGCTCCAAAGTCAATAAAGATAAAGTCATAGACGCTATCAGGACCTTTGTGCGTAAGGAGGGACTTCGTCTGAGGTCTTGAAAGCTTCTGTGACTAAGTCTTAATCCATTGATGTTGGCCCTTTGGGTTTTAGATACTGCTGCCTAAAAGAGCAGGACGTTTCTGTGCCCCTTCCCCAATCATCAGTGCAAAAACCTAGGGATAGTTCAAAGACGGCAACTATCGGTATGGCCCTATGGGTCAACTTATTAATGAAGCCTTCAGTAGACGGCATCGTGTACAACTTGGCATCTGGTTGCCAACCTTAGAAGATGGACATAGATTGACCAGGAGCATGGCCACTCTGAGGCTTGGCATAAAACCAGATCGGCTACATTTTGCTCTTGCCTGATGGCACCCTGGGCAGGAATTATTCTTGATTGCCCCATTACTTTACAAATCTTCATTGGTCATAGTTTCACCCGGTCGCCTGCTGGTTGGTGCCTCCTATAACGTAGTTTTGAGGGCGGAAAGGACTAGTGGCCACCTGGGGCTACAACGATATGCACAATAATCTCAATACCAGTTAGGTCACACCGTGCGGGTACCCATCACCTCCAGGGAACGAGCCCAACATGAAGACGTTATGGCTTCTTTAATGAAAAACGCGGGTACAAAAACTGTTAAAAACGTCACTTTTTGGTCTTGATGAAGAAAAAGTAACCCCATTTTCTCTGTGACGCGCAGGAGCAGTATGAGTTCTGCTACAGAGTGGTGCAAGAATACATTGACGCCTTCTCGGACTACGCCAACTTCAAATGAACCCCGGGGAAAGGACGCGACCGTGGCCTTTAATATTTTGTAATATTCTATTTGTTAATATATCTAGATCAGTGTATATATCTTAACTGTTTTAGAGGATTGGTACAATGTGCTTTATATTAGCCGGAGATTTTATATGTAGCAAAGTGATTAGTGCAGGTAGACATATTTTTTATTTTTTTTTATTTTTTTTCCCCGTTTTATTGTATTATTATTATTTGGATAAAATAGCTTGATGTTTGGATTAATTGTTTTTAAAATCATCTCCCTCTCATATACTTTGCGATTCCCTCTTCTCCATGTGTAACGGGGAGTATAAAGCTGTTCCGGACCACGTTCTAGATATCTCTTAAAGAGCGGTCGGCGCCGTAGGGTTACCATGACGACGACGACGACGGCTCTCGCTCCAGTGATTTTATTTTGTAAATAAATATAAAATAGAAGTATATCAGATTTTTGTATGAAAAAAGAAAAAAAAAAAGTTAGTTTTGCAATTGTTCCGACACGGATTCCAGAAGCTGCGAGCTGCCGGTGGTGGTCCCGGTGGTGGTCCCGGTGCCCCACGTCTTAAAGGGAGCCACTTGGTAATTAGTGCCACGTCGCAGTCCTGGTTGCTAGGCTCTTGATAAAAGGTGCTGTTTAACCCATTCAAAGCCTGATTCTGGTGCTGTGTTTTAAGTGGCCGTTTCACATCAACCAATGGGAATATCTCCACCGACCGTTGCGTCGGTTGCCATGGTGATAAACCACTTTTATAACATTCTAGCGGAATTGTTCTTAATGGATAACCCCTATGAATTCTGAAGGCACGTGAAGCAAGTGCCATTAAACTCGCCTGTCGTATTTCTGTATTCCATGCTAAACCTTCAAGAAGCCTTTTCTGCTGATACGGCAACAAAGCTCTTCATTCTGGCTGTGGTCTTGCTTTGGGTCTGGATTAGGATACTTGCCTTCTCCAGTACTCTCTACATATACATACATACATACATACATACACACACGTAAATATATATATATATTAATTAAAAAAAACTTTATAGGCGGAGCATAAATCTAAAATGGGCGGAGCCAAAAATCAAGGCGCATGTCCATTATTGGGTCTGTAACTGTAACATGTTTGCTTCCCGTGGTGCCATATCTGTAATATTGGGATTGTGGCCCCGTCTGTCCTTGTGTTTCGGGATTTACAGGGGTTGCCCAAAATAATGAAGCATTAGACAAAACTTACTTGTATAAATATTTATAAGCAGGATTTCGGCGCTCGCTTTCATACACGGCACTGCGGGGAATAATCCAGTGAATCCAACTGTTAATAATTCAGTCGTTGCCAATGATTTGCCTTTTGAATTAAATCCATTTTCTGGATTCTGCGATTTCTGGAAAGGTTATAGCCCTGGGGGGCTGGTTTGGGGGGGGGTCCTCTTACGGAGCGTTTTGGATCACTCTGGCACGGCATCGCCAATCCACACAATCGTGTAACGGAAAAGGGAGCGGCCATTATTATCCGTTCACTATAATTCACTGTAAATCGTAATAGTGCTTAAAAAGAGATTTCTTTCCTAAAAAATAAATTAGAACGTCTCTGAATATATTTTAAGGGTTAAGGAGTTTGCTGATTGTTGGCTCAAGTCGAGGGAATTATGATTAAAACACAAGACGCAAAACTGATACGGTTCACATTTTGATTGGCAAAAAAAAAAAAGAACCAATCGAATGAGGCGACAATTGCAAAGAGAGTCGGTGGTAAAAGACGCAAAAGTTTGGGGTCAGACATTTTGTACATTAAAACATGAAATAGATCAGAAATCCAGTGCAGACGGGGTTAATGTTGTAAAACAGTATTGTAGATGAAAATTTCTGATTTCAAATGGAATCTTTTCATAGGCGGACAAGAGGCCCTTTATCACTCCCGTGTTCCAATGGCCCTTTATCACTCCCATCACTCCCGTGTTTCCAATGGCCCTTTATCACTCCCATCACTCACCCGTGTTCCAATGGCCCTTATCACTCCCATCACTCCCGTTGTTCTCAATGCCCTTTTCACTCCACACTCCCGTGTTCCAATGGCCCTTTATCACTCCCACACTTCCGTGTTCCAATGGCCCTTTATCACTCCCATCACTCCTGTGTTCCAACGCCCTTTATCATCACTCCCATTCCCTTCTCCAAGCCAATGGCCCTTATCACTCCCATCACTCCTGGTTCCCAATGGCCCTTTACTGTTCCAATGGCCCTTTTCACTCACTCCCGTGTGCCAACCCTTTTATCACTCCCATCACTCCTGTGTTCCAATGGCACGTTGTGTTTGCCGATCCAAGTTTAAGTTTAAAAGGATAATTGATGGTTAGAAGACCCTTTTGTAATTCTGTTACAGCCAGAAATTTCCTTGTTTTGCATGAAAATAGCTAAGTGGGGTTTTTTTCTGAATTGGAAATAAGTCAAGGCAGGCTCGTTCATAACTTTTCTATGTATTTCTACATTTCTTGCATTTGAAGTAAGAATTGAAGTATTAGGATAAGTTTATATGAGCAACTTCCTTATAAAGGCCTTTTTCTTTAATTATAAATAAAAGAGGAAAAAGATACAAAGTAACACACAGGGAACAATGAAGAAAGAAGAAAAGAGGAGGGGAGAGGTGGAGAGAAGAAGTTCTCCGCCTTCACGGTCAGAAACCAGAAATTTCTTACAAATCATGGTTTATTTACCAATTCTTTCTGATGTTCTGTGGGGGTTGCAATCACCCAAGTGGTAAATTTTCCTAACGTCACTTTTTTTTTTTTATTACGAATGGGGCAGTAGAAGAGGTTGGTCGGGTTGATGGCGTAGAGGCCACATGATCATTATGTCCCAAGCGTCCTCGGCTCCTCGTCCGTTACCGCTGTAGCCGTCTCTACCGCTGGTGGAAGGATTTAGGAGGTCCTTTTTAAGAGAGAATTGAAAAAAAATGTACAGTATTGAGACTGGGGCAGAAATGTCAAAAATCTATTAAGCTACAAAATTGCTTTTTTGTTTTTTTTAATCCTACAACTAAAGAATATAATTTTATTTTGAATCGCTAATTCTCCAAGTTCTCCAATATACTCCCCACCTCCTGCGTATACCAAGGGAGCAGTCTCATTAACCTCCCGATCTGCAAGCTTATTCCTCCCCGTTAAATTACCTCTTGCCTGTTGCTGATTGTTGGTCGGTTGGAGAACGGAGAGAAAATAATTGTACTAATTTATGCTCGATTTGCCTTAGATCTCTGCTTCCCTGTAATGAGCATTTAGTTACCCGAAACAATTTGACAGATACCCCGTAAGTCTTTGAAAGCTCCAGGCAGGAATGGGTTAAAGATTACCCTGGGAACTGAGGATATATAAATATATATTTCAGTACCAAATTTTTTTTAAAAAGTAAAGTTTCCAGAAATTTACAGCGCGATCCAAACTGAATATAGACGTTCGCTGTCGGCCCCTCCGCCCCCACCCCCCCCGTTTTTGCGATATTGATGTTTAAATCCCGGGTTCAGCGTCGGTTAATGTGACTTCACATGTGTTGCATCATCATTCCCAGAGTTTCCGAAAAAGGGTTACAATTTATGAGAATAATCGATCTGACCAAAGAGGAGATTTCCTGACTCAGACTGGGGGGGGGCGCCATTGACAAGACTTCACGAGAAATCCATTATCTTAGAACCAGGCTTACCAGGTCACGGCGCGCAAACAGAGAGGTATAAATAAAACCGCGGCCGAGTATTGATGTGCAATCAACTTAAACAAGGCTCTGATATCCCATTTTAGAAATGGACGTCTCTAAGCCCCTTTGGCGTGGATGAGCCGGTAACGGCCAAGTCATATTACTGAGCAAACACGTTAATATATTACCTCGTGAAAGAGAACTAGGGAATTACAATGTATCGGCTTCCCTGCCTCACGCCATATTATGTGTCCAGCCTGGTGAAGCTTGCCGGTAGGGCGTTGAATGTCTCCTTGCCTATTTGGACCATTGGTAATTGTACTTCCTGACCTAGGAAAGTTCTTGGACCAGAGAGAAAGAGGTTGTAAATGGCCATAGGTTCTGTTAATCCATAGCTTCTGGATCAGATATGGACGTCCAGCCAAAGCTACTAACCACTTGTGGGTCAGATATGGACCTCCGACCAATGCAGCTGAACCTTCCTCTGTCCCTCAAACGTTGGGCTTTGTAGTTTATGGCAAACAGATCCTTGTCATATCAGATGGTTTCAGTGAGACAAATACCTATTCCCAAAGTATTCTCTCTCTTCATGCTCGATGATGTCATATTTGGATACCTATCGTACGGTTTCAGGGATTTAGCTGAGTTTACGGTAGGGTTGGTCCACCCCTCAGCTTGGTTCCTGCAGGTCCCAATAGTTCAGAGATCCAAGTTGAGTCGGTAGAGCGACTGAGCTTTTTAGGCTAACTAGCAAAAGGGGGGGGGGGAGTGAGGTTATGGTTAATGGGCCCTTTTTTTGCTTCTTGACTTATCCCCCCCCCCTGGAAATCTCAAGATAGAGCCAAATCATATCCTACCTTATAGGCTTATTCAAGGTCCTGACGGGGTCTGTCTTAACGTTCATGGGGCCATAAGGGCCATCAATGCCTTCTCTAACCTCTAGGCACCAAAAACAGTTTGGCAACTTCTAATCTTGAAGATGTTCATGTAAAAAATGTGTAACTTGCCCTAACTGAGCCCATTGCCCTTTATTGAAATACATATTTTTTGCTTATGTGATGATTTTGCTTTGCGATGTACATTCCTTTCCTAAATGTTTTCTATGAGGATTTTTTTAAATCTTGTATTTAATTTTTTTTTTGTTGAAAGTAAAATGTTTCTTTTTCTGCTGCCTCTTATTGTAATAAAATATGATAATTCATAGTATTAAAACTTACAGTAACAAGATGGAATTCCGGCTTTCGCTGAGCTTTTATTGAGTTGGAACGTTCACATTTTAGTAAAGCATAACTTCTTCCTTTATCGGTCAATTTTACAATTTGAAATCCTCGCTTGTATTAATTTTATAAGGAAAAAGAGCCAATAGCCTCTAAACATCTTCTAATTAATAATGGAATTCCTTTGTTTTGATGACCCGGCTTTTGTACATCCTCATTTTGTTCATTCGATCACCAATAATTGCTATTAACATTGTAAATACGTTTGAACAATTCAGAATTTGAAGGACTTTGGCCGAGCTGTAGGTTTTACTCTGAAATAAACAAAAAGTGTAATTAATGCAAGTTTCTTCTGACGTCTGCGTCTTCTTACGTCCCTAACATTCTAAATTCTAAAATGCCCTAAGAACGACACTTTTTTATGTGGTATATTTGGGTTTTTCATTGCCATAGATCAGGTTTGGAGTTTGGGGTCACTTAGGAATTTACTTGTTTTTGAAAGAAAAGCCAATTTTGTCCATTAAAATAACAGGAAATTGATCAGAAATCCAGCGCAGATGGGATATAAATGACTATTGTAGCTAGAAACGGCTGATTTTTAATGGAATCTCTTGATAGGCGTACAGAGGCCTTCATCACTCCCATCACTCCTGTGTTCCAATGGCCCTTTATCACTCCCATCACTCCTGTGTTCCCTTTATCACTCATCACTGTGCCCAATGGCCCTTTATCACTCCCATCACTCCTGTGCTCTGTGTGCCATCCCTTATCACTCCCATCACTCCTGTGCTCCAATGGCCCTTTATCACTCCCATCATGGATCATGAGGAATATAGAGTGGAGGAAGGGCCACAATTGACGGAACTAGGGAGATGAATTACCGTATTTGCTCGATTATAAGACATGGGTCTTTTTAGAGCAAATGCTCTGAAAAATACCCATCATCTTATAATCGGGGTCGTGGCATACAGGGGGTCAAAAGGCATATCATGGGGCACAGTGGCATATAGAGGGTTAAAAGGCATATCATGGGCACAGTGGCATATAGAGGTTAAAAGCCATATCATGGGGCACAGTGGCATTAGAGGTTAAAAAGCATATCATGGGGCACAGTGGCATTATAGGGGGTAATAAGGCATTTCTGGGGCAGAGTGGCAAAACCTGGGGCAGATGTGCATAACTGGGGGGCAGGTGAAAAAAGGAAATGAAAACAAAATATTTTTTCTCAATGATTGCTTTTATTTAATAAAAAATTGTTCACATAGTTTACATGAATTAACATTTACTGGTAAAACTTTTTCCTAGAGGGTCGCCTATATTCAGGCTTTTTTTTTTTTTTTTTTTCCTAAATTAATATTTGGATTTTGGGGGGGGTCCTCTTTTAATCGAGAAAATACGGTATAATAAAGAGCAAGATCATCAGATTCTAATTTAACCCCCAAAAAGTAGAGTGCTGACCTGTGGAAGGCTGACCACGAGCATTAAGGAGAATATATAAAGCGCCATAGTCTGGGGCATGGAATGGGGGTCCGATCTGCCGCTCCTGGGGGGCTCGCGGGTCCATAACATGCGTTAATAGAAGAAGCCTTAGCCCTTCTTATTCTTTTCTCCGAATGCTTGATCACATGACAGCAACGGAGAAACTTTTCCGAAGCTTTTCAGTTTCTATGGCAACGATCTGTACCGGCTTCTGGGCCGCACAGCGCTGGAGTATAATTGAGGCAACATTTTTATTTGATTAAATAATTACTTCTGGGAAGGTTTTTGGGGCGTTTTAACAGCAGTAGTAATGCTGTATTTTGTTATAAAAGTGTTAAATCAGCGGGTTCCGCAGAGGTAAAACAGCATCTTTAATCCTTGCAGAAATCTGGGGTTTTAAGTAAAGCTGGTACTGAGAATGGCAGGAAATGTTTTTTTTTAAGAAAACGATATTTATGAAAAGAAAGTTGAAAGCCGATTGACTGAAAATACCGACCAATCCAATCAGGAGGCAGCAAGTAATGAAAGTTTGGTCACAAACAAAAAATGTACGGATGTAGATAAACCAATGCGAAATACCATTTACATGTATCTTTATAAAACAAAAGTGTTTTTATATAGTGTCAGCGTGTGTGTATGCCAGTATATGGTGTTAGCATGAGTGTGTGTGTCAGTGTGAGGCCTGGGTTAGTGGAGCCTGGGAGGGAGGGAAGAGAGAGACAGAAGGGGATAGGTTATTTGCACTTGTAAGTTTATGGTGTTAGAGTGAGTGTGTGTGAGTGAATGGTGTTAGAGTGAGTGAATGTGTGTGAGTGGATGTTGTTAGTGAGTTAGTGTTAGAACAACTCAGCTGACTAATATGTAGGGGGAACAAATTCTTTTGGCAGTCCCCCCTGCGCAGGACACTGCGAGAGACGGGGGTACCTGGGTACCCCCGCAGGCTGCATGACTGGTACCGCTTAGATAAGAGGAGAGAAGTCAGTTATAGCTGGGTAAAATGTCTCGTTTTCATTGGTTTGTCTTCATTTTTAAATATACAACTAAATATTGTATTTTTTTCTATCATTTTTTTGGGGGGGGGTCATTTTAAACTTTGCATCACCCCTGATGGCTACGAAGTCGTCATGAAAACACAGCACCCTCAGGTACCCAGCATTTATAGCGGTTTCTTGATGCTGTCAACAATTTGGACCTCACAACCGCCAAGTCCTCCTCGGCTCCACACGCAACTAGAGACAGACCTGGTGTTGGATAAGCGGAACAGCCTTCCAGCAGAAGTGGTAGAGAGTAAGACGGTAAAGAAGCATCCATAGCATTGGCAAATGCCTAACCTGAATTTAAAACCATTGAGGTTTTTTCTGCAGGAAAAATGGAAGACCCGGACAAGACGGGCTACAGGGCTCTGCTGTCACGTTCATGTGGGTTACATGATTCTGATGGTTACTATGGCAACATGACCACTTTTAAAGGTTTGCACTGCTTTACTCTTTTATATATAACTCCAGTCTTCACCAGGGAGTAGCGAATGAGTACCGGTGATTTATTTTGACTCCGGTAACACTCGGCTATTTCTCATTCATACAGCATTAGATAATGAAGCCTGCGTCTTCCTGCCTTCCTAGGTGTGATGGATGCGTCGTGAAATATTATTACAGCTCGACGCCTGCCGAGCCCCGCAACACAAATCCCACCGTCATATAATCGATGCAACGCCTTCGTTTCCCTTTTAAAAAAAATAAGACTTTAGCCAGTTAGTTAATTAATGACAAAATAATATATATATTAAGGAAAAAATACAATGTCTTAAAGTTTATGTTTTATTAACGTACTATAAAGTCCAATTAATGTGCTCAATCTGACAAATAACATTACAAATTGTATTAAATTATGAGAATTGTCGTCACGACAACCATTAGCATCACTACATTGTTTTTAAATGATTGTTCATTCCATTGCAATAAACAATTTAAGAAGGGTAATAAATAAGTTTGACATGGAATGAAACATTGCATAAGATATAAGGTTATGAGGATCCTGCACACAAGAGCTTACAGTCTAAATGGTAACAGGTGTATCTTTAAAAATATAATGATTAGTTGTAGACCTGGTGGTTAAGCGGCACTGTAAACTAATTTAGAATGTTTGAGAAGTGCAAAATATCTGATACTTTAACTCGGTTACTTGTTTTGAATTCCTTGCATTTTAGCGAGATGGTGAGTAGCGTGTCAAGGTATGTTAGCGTGTGTGAATATGTTGGTATGTATGTGTCTGTATTATTTGCAGCTGATGTGACTTAGGCTCTATACCCCACGGACGCTCCCATCTTGTGCTGTGGGAACGAACAGTATATCTTTTTATGTTTTAACACACTACATTATATTTTATTTTGTTAATGTTTATTTAACATATTTTAAGCAATTTGTACCCCTCAGAATTCTCAAGATAAGTGGTTTCTGTATATTTAGTTTATTTTATGTGGTGTAAGTACACTTTCCTATGTACAGTCCTGTATGTGAAAAAAGTACCCCCCCCTTTGATGGTTTTACTTACTGTATCAGGACATCATAACAATCATAAAAATAAAATGTCTAAAAATAAGTTAAATACAACCTTAGATGAGCAACAATACACGACAATACTGTGTCATGATTTATTCAACAAAAATAAAGCCGAAATGGAGAAGCTAAGTGTGAAAAACTAAGTACACCTCGTGATTTAATAGCTTGTAGAACCACCTTTAGCAGCAATAACTTGAAATAATCATTTTCTGTATGACTTTATCCGTCTCTCACATCGTTGTGGATGAATTTTGGTCTACTCTTTCCCAGGTCCTGTGAATCATCACCCCACCACCATGCTCGGCAGGTGGTACGAGGTGTTAGTGCTGATATGCTGTGTTTGGTTTTAGCTACATGTTTCAACTTTGGTCTCATCTGTCCAAAGGACATTGTTCCAGAAGTCTTGTGGTTTGTTCAGACGCAACTTTGCAAACCTAAGCCATGCTGCCATCTTCTTTTTTAGAGAGAAGAGGCTTTCTCCAGGCAGCCCTTCCAAACAAACTATACTTGTTTAGTCTTTTTCCAACTGTACTGTCATGAAGCTTAACATTTAACATGCTGAGGCCTGTAGAGTCTGAGATGTAACTCTTGGATTTTTTGCAATTTCTCTGAGCATTGCACGGTGTAACCTTGGGATGAATTTGCTGGGAAGTTCACTTCTGGGAAGATTGGTAGCTGTATTGAATGTTTTCCACTTTTGAATAATCTTTCTCACTGGCCTTATAACCATTCCCGGATTGATAGGCAGCAACAATTGTTTCTCTAAGATCACTGCTGATGTCTTTCCTCCTTGGCATTGTATTAACATACACCTAAATGCTCCAGACCAGCAAACTGCTAAAACTTCAGCTTTTATAGAGGTGGTCATACTTGCTGATGATCAATTAATCAAGGGCATTTGATTAGCAGCATCTGTCTGCTACTTAGTATCTGAAATCCTATGGAAGCAGTCAGGGTGTACTTTGGTTTTTTTCACACATGGCTTCTCCATTTTGGCTTTATTTTTGTTGAATAAATCATGACACGGTGTAATATTTCATGTGTTGTTCATCTGAGGTTCTACTTACCTAATTTTTAGACCTGCTAAGGAACAGATATGTAAAACCATAGAATTCCAAAAGGGTGTGCTTTCTTTTTTACCCATGTTACCCCATTGCTAGTTGGAGACTCTAAAAGTTTGTTGCAGCTTTATTAGCCATTCACCCGGCACAATGAACATCCCTTTTCTAATATTGTAGTTAAAATAAGGCATTAAAAAAAAAAGACTGTTGTCAATTTCTGGCCTCGGTGCAACCTGCGAATTATTGGCTGTCTTCCCTGGAGCCCGTACATTGTAAACGATATTGACATTTCAATGCTTTCTGTCTGATGCATGCAAAGCCACATCTGCTTGTCCGCTTTTCCATTGGCCGGGTCGACGTTTTAGTAAATATCAACAGCATAATCCATCATCTCTTCAAACATACTTTCAATGTAGCAATAACCCTGTGTGGCCCCCAGGGACGGGCTGCAGCAGATGCGCTATAAGGGGAATAGATTAAAGCTGGCGCGCGTTGAGGCATCAATCAAGAATTGTTAAAGATCGTAACGCCTAGCAAATAAACTTAGAGGCGTCTTCCACTTCTAAGCTCTTGGCTGTGGTTTGACAGGTAGGGCCGATGTATGGACTATAAATCAACAAAGAACATTTCTCTAAGTGAGCGGGGATCCAGGGTGACTCCTCTTACATGTTGTTTACAGGCGTCGAACACAAAGTCATTACGTTAGTACAAT
The DNA here is from genome assembly GCA_009364415.1 of Spea multiplicata. Taxonomy (NCBI): domain Eukaryota; kingdom Metazoa; phylum Chordata; class Amphibia; order Anura; family Pelobatidae; genus Spea; species Spea multiplicata. The sequence goes on from VKOC01000001.1 coordinate 713,415, forward strand.
GCCCCAGCGTGCGTCACAACATTCTGCGCAAAAAAAAGATGTAATAACAATAGATAATAAACAACGACAAACTCGAGTATGAATGAAAAACAAAAGAATAGGCAAATGTCCCTTTATTCAATGTCACCCAGGGCCATCCCTATGGGGACTGTGCAGGCCGGTGGGATTCTCGGAAGGGCCCTGCCACATGTGCCCATTAGTTCCTTGCTTTCTCTGGCAGGGAACATCAGTTGTGTGTTTTTAGTGATGTTTCAATGCCAACCACTGGGAGAAAATGCCCCGAAGCCCCATTTTGCTGTTGGACACGTGTGGGAACGTTGGGCCCGGGGTGACTTCACGGTCTGCAGTGTGACTTTTTTCACTTTGTAATCATCGAATGTCGGCACTGATCTTGTTATCGTTCTGCGGGCAGCGGTCAGGCGTGGTGCGTCTCTGCTTCATTTGACCGTATAATAGAGCGGTTCTCATTCTCGAAGCATACCGAGGAACTTCCCAGGGTAGGTAACCCGGTGCTCTCCCTCTCCTGGAGGAGTGGCTTCACGTGGAAGCAATGCTAGTCTCACATGTGGGTGGGGCTAGCCCCAGAGTAGGAGGGAACTAGGGGTGGAGTGGGCAGATGGTGGCCAATGGGGAAAGAGGTGGCCAATGGGGAAAGAAGAAACTGTCCTGGTGCCCCGAGGAAGTAGGGCTTTTCATCCGAAGACTCTGAGCCAAACCTGGCGAGATCCCAGGTATGGCAGTGCCACTGTGGGACCCAAATCGCTTTGATCCTCTCTCCCTCTTTGATGTCCTTCTTTTCTAAGAGCTTAAAAAGTGAAAATGACACAGTTGTTCCACAGCATAGTTCCAGGGCATGTGCGGATCCAGGGGGAGAGCAACAAGGCAGCCCCCCGATGGCAGTGTGCTTGTGGTAAATCCTGAGTCCTTTAGGAAGGTTGGGTGTATGGTATGTATGAGCTGTACTGAAGACAAGATGAGGCTTTGCAGGGTATGATAGTGTATGTGTGTGGGTATACACTGTATTAGTGTGTATATTTTGGTGTATATGTCTGGGTATGTTAGTATGTGTATGTGTCTGGGTATGTCTCCATGTTGCATCAAGAGCACGGAGTCCCTGAATCCACCAACAAAGCACAAAACTCACATTGTGCCCATCTAGAAAAAATAATAATAAAATCTTATGAGTGTCGTCTCTCTCCATCCATGTGCACTGAGCCGGGTGTATTCACCAACTGCTGCGCGTCATATTCATTCATTTCACCTGAAGCCCGACCACGAGCAACGTGAGCCTTTAACGCGTTCATCTGAGCAGGTGAGTCGCTTCCGACATACAGCACGAGTTGGGTGCAGCTATTTTTACACAAAACAGACGTTATCGTACGGAGAAATATTATCGTACGGAATAATATTATCGTACGGAGAAATATTATCGTACGGAGAAATATTAATTCGTAAGGAGAAAATACAATTAAAGAGGACGGACTCTAACGTTTCTCTCAGAAACATTCCATTGTATGGTTTGGTACATGAAATAAACCTGGGTGCTTATAGGCAGTGCCATATTTACCTTCAGCTCTGCCATAGCCTAAACCATGGCAGCGTTACCAGCCAACCCCTCCGTGCCGCCATCCTCACTGCTGAGCGCTGCTATATGATGTCATATCCCGGCTACACCTTTTAAGAATACAGGTTTCCATACTGTTAATGGGTCAATTCGGGAGATCAGTGATGTCCCATTTAGCCCCTCTGGCAGTATCACTACTAGGGGATTGATTGCCCAACAGGGCAATTGGCTCCCTGTTATACTGCAGTGGAGCTGCTGCCTCTTGGACCTGCCGGCCACATAAATATAGAATAATACCGGTATAATATATAGACTAATTCAGGCAGTAAAGTTTCCTGCTGTAAAGACTCAGACCTTAATCAGTCGTTGGTCTTGTCTTAGATTCAGGAGCCATTTGCCTATGCCATGCATGTTTAAATTTTCACATCCACTTCTGCTGGGAGACTGTTCCATGTATCTACCACCCTCTCAGTAATGTAAAATGTCCTTATATTACATTCAAACCTTAAACCCTCTAGTTTTATATAATGACTTCTTCTAACATTTCTCCTCCTTTGCAAAAAAAACTATTTTGTGTATTTAAATGCAGAACCGCCGTTTTCCCTCCTGCTTTACTACCCAGCACCCTGCTTGCTTTTTGCGATGCGTTATTGTATTGTCTGCTTACCTTTAAGTCCTCAGAAATAATTACTATATAGACCAGAGCCACTAATGCTATATTCTGCACTGGGATTTTCATTGTCCCAAGTGCATTATTTTACATTTATCAACATTAAACTGCGCTTGCTACACTCGCGACCGATCTTATAATTTGGTTAAATCATTTGCCATTTGGCTTCTTCAACTTCTTCTACCCGATTGCAGACCTTTTGTATCATCTGCAGAAAGACATACCATACCATAAACACCTTCTATTACTTATAAAAATATTAAAAAGTACACCGATCCTTGAGGCTCCTTAATAGTCCTTCCTCTGAATATTCACCATTAACTAGTCTTCCAAAGACTGCAATATATTTATATGGGGGACAGTGAATTCCTTACTGAAATCAAGATAGATGATAGCTATCGTTCCTCTCTGGTCTATTATTTAGTAATAAATTAGTTTGAAAAGATCAGATATTGAATCTTTTCCATTAATTTCCCAATTTACTGATGTAAGACTTACTCAGTGAGTGAGTGTTGTGGGAGCGTCGCAATTTCGCATTAATATCATTAACAAGTACCACTCAACATGAAATGGCTACCTATCACTGTGTCCTATGGTTAAAATGATTAAGTCCTAATGTTTGGAAGAGGATCGCATGTCCTCGCGTGTCCTGTTAATTTGCTAACAACATTTTGCGCCCTACTCCTCGAATAATAATAATAAATCAGTCAGTATTGGGTCCGATGCAGTTTAGGTAGATCGGGGTTCCCATGACCGTAAAGTTTGTACTCACGTTCCGGCTTGCCTGTCGCACTCATATAATTCCCTAAAAACCCATGGGCCATTTTATTCAAAGGAGCTGAAACCAGCATATGTGTCGCGGGGGTGGAAGGTCCTACCAGATGTTTGACTTAGAATTAGGACACATCCTTCGGGTGATTGGCACTGCCGAGCGCACAGATGCCGTCAACTGGTGGACTGAGGTCTATTAAGAAATAAGATAAGTGTTCAACTTTGTAGAATGACATCTGAGTAATATATATATATACATAATGTGTGTATATATATATATATATATATATATATATATATATATATCAGAAAGAAGCTGTTGTATTCTATCTGAAAATAGATCATATCAGTCAACTTAAAGGGACTGTCTAATTCTTGAAGCAGCCAGTTGGCAGGCAATCCAATTGAAATCAGTGGGAATGCTTTGCGTGGATGTGCACATGTGGTCTTGTAAGACCCCTTGGAACACTGGCAGGAGCCAGCACTGAAGCGGGCTGGCAGTGAGTACCTGCACAAACTACTACACACAAGGCATGTTCCGCTTACATCTCCTAAAATCAGGGAAGTGATGGCACCTTCTGGCTTGGAGCCACATGTGTAAACACACACACACACTCACACCTACACACACCAACAAGCATTCACACCCATGCTTACATATACTTACACTCACACATACTAACACAAACACATACACTCATGCTAACACACACATACACTCATGCTAACTAGTGATGTCCGGATCATGAACGAATCGTTCATTTGATCCGGTTCTTTTTAGTGATCCGGATGAATCGATTCACTAGACTGAACGATTCATTTGTAGCGGTTCAGTCTGTGAATCATTCAGCTGTAACCTGATCCTAGAGCTGTGAGTCATCTGCAGAGCACTCACACACAGACTCTGGGGTCAGGTTACAGCTCATTAATTCACACAGGAACGATGACTCATAGAGTCAGAGACTCGTTCAATGATTCGAATGATCCGAAGAGTCGAATGATCCGAAGAGTCGAATGATCCGAAGAGTCGAATGATCCGAAGATTCAAATGATTCGAATCTTACAGGGATCCGGATCTTACAAGGATCCGAATCTTACAGAGATTCGAATCATTCAGAGAATATTACTGATACCATACTTTTATAAATAAATAAATTAATAATGTTCACACTGCCCCCAGGATTTAGATTCCCCTGAGTTTGCCCCCCTTTACCTATAACTGCACCTACAGTTAACTTTATTAAATTAATTAAATTAACCCTCAGTCATCAGCATAAAATTAACCCTTATACCCCATCAACCATAACTGCCCCTGAAATTAACCCTAAAGACCCCATTAACCATAACGGCCCCTGAAATTAACCCTAAATACTCCATTAACCATAACTGCCCCTAAATTAATTGCATGTACTCCACATAAATTGCCTAATAAATTGGTATGGTTGATGGGGTCTTTAGTGTTAATTTAGGGGCAGTTATGCTTAAGGGGGTGTTTA
>VKOC01000001.1:735647-766511 GCA_009364415.1 Spea multiplicata
ACTCTATAGAGACCGCAGAAGAAGACCAACAAAGTCATGCTGGGTGGCACTGAGGACTCAGATGGGCCGTTGTCCCGGTACTGTCTCCCCGCAGATCTTGTTCTTCATGTGTTGTGATTTCTCAGCTAGATAGTTTCGGACAGGAGACGCGAGATGAGATGGCGTTGATTGGGGGAGTCCTTCCCCTGGCCATCATATCGAGTCTTAGTCCCGTGTTTCCCTTGTTGCTTTTTGCCCGGATATTCTGTTTCGATCCCTCAGACCTTGTCGCCAATCATTAACATTTGTGGGAATTATCGGTGCACTAAATTTGCCAATGATTAACGTCTGATCTTTAATGATTCACAGACGTCAGCGCGTACTTTTAGTGGAACTACAGACACGAGAGAGGACTAGCACAAGTTAACTAAAATACCACAAGAGGCACCGATGTGGGCTTTAAAAGTTTGATGGAACTTCTAACTCGTCCAAAAGTTATTTATTGTCCGGTAACATTGGCAAATGTAGATAATAGTTGCCTCTTTTTTTTTTTTGTAGTGCCATTGGTTCACGTCATAACTCCCCATCAGCGCTGCCATGGCAAAACTAGAGACAAGATCCGTCCTCAGTGACCCTTCCTACCAGAGCCAAGACTCCTTCCACCCTTTTGGTACCAGGTCCTCCGAGTCCCCTTCCCAAGGCACGATGGGAAGCGTTGGCAGCGGAGTGGCGAACGACCAAGAGTTTGCAATGAAGAGCGTAGGCACTAGGACTCAGAACAGCTTGAAGCAAAACGACAACTCCAGGAACGGGTACTCAAACCGATACTCTGGGGAGGAAAAAGCCTACAAGACGGAAAAAAACTCAAACACTATGTACATCAATGGGGAGCAGCGCAAGAGTGAGAAGATGAAGTCTGACATGTGTGGGAATGTGAGTACAAACACTCAGAGGAGTACTGCTGCTCCTGCAACAGGACGGTCTCTTCTGGGTCGTCAGACCGTCTCTTTAACTGCTTGCAAATCCTGCATAGTATATTATCAATAATATTTATCTAATTATTAATTATATAATGTTATAAATAATAATTAATAGTATAATTATATTACTATAATATTATTTATTTAACATATTTAATAATCAAGTATTCTGTCTCACGACCGCCAACGAGTGCTTAATAAGTCGATCTGATGTGCATTACTGTGCATGCAAAGGCAACTTATTTAACTACAGTGCTTGTGTCTGTAGACCGAGGCCGGGGAGGAATAAAACGAGCCAGAACTCATATTTTCTAACTCCATTAAACTCCTGAAAAATGTCTGTACATCCGCATTTCCGCTTTAATGAAAGTTGCATAGGAAAAGCAGGGCATGGCAGCAATGATTAGAACCGTTCGGCCCATCTAGGCTATTTTCTTTTCCCTGCTGTTACCGAGTCCTTGGTCTAGTCCTAGATTCAGTATAGCCATATCTTTATCCCATGTATGTTAAAATCCCCTTGCTGTATTAACCTCTACCACTTATGCTTGGAGGCTGTTCCACTTATCTACCACCATTTCAGTAAAGTAAAGTTTCCTTACGGCCTCCGACCCTCCAGTCTTATATTGTGAACTTTTATTCTAACTTTTCTCCTCCTTTGAGATAAACTTCCCTCCTGTGTTTTGTTAAATCCCTTTAAATGTTTAAGTTCCCAGATAAGTGTTAAATAGGACACTTCGTTCATTTGTGTCTTTAAATTATTAGAGCCCCAGCTGAGCTTATATCTAAAACTAGTTCTTCAAGAAGTCATTGAATTAACACAAATTTCATCATTTTAACAGTATTACTGGTTTATGTTTTGATTATAATATTTAATGTTTTTTAACTGTGAGAAAATAGTGAACAATGGATTTTGTTCTCCCCAACTTTTTAATAAATGCTTTTTTTTTTTCTTAATTTTTTTCGTTCAGCAGAGCAACGAGCCTTTGGTCAGACCATCAGCCTTCAAACCCGTGGTCCCAAAAAATTTCCATTCCATGCAGAACTTGTGTCCACCGCTAAACAACGGAGCGACCGAGAACCGGAAAAGCTCCAACCATGGCAACGGTAACAGTCCCGCAGCTCTAAAAAGCGGGCACGAGAAGGCTAGTCACAATCGGTCATCCAACCAAGTAGGAGGTCTCTCAGATTCTGGTCGTAACTCACTAACAAGCTTACCGAGCTATGGGACTGGGTACAGCCAGCATGTTGGCCCAATGAGCGCATCGACAAGCCATATAAACCGCATTGGGACCACCTATGTGGAAAAGAACATAGTGGGTTATAATGGAATTTCTACCTCAGATAGTGGACGATCTTCCAGCAAAAGCACTTCCTCGTTCAGCAGACTCAATCATCTCAATGAACCATTGCCTTTCCACTCGCCTTCAAGTGATGACATCATACAAGACCTGGAAGATCGACTTTGGGAGAAGGAGCAGGAGGTCATGCAGATGAAGAGGAGCTTGGACAAAAGCGAGGCGGCCATTTTCCAAGTCTTTGAAGAAAAACAAAAGATATGGGAACGTGAAATGGAGGACTTGAGACAGAATTATGCCAACAAACTTCAGCAGGTCTCGAAAAAAGCCCAACGTGCCCAGCAGGCTCTGCAGCTACAAGTGTTCAAGCTTCAACAGGAGAAGAAAAAGCTCCAAGATGACATCTCACAGCTCCTCCAAGAAAGGGAGGATATGGAGAAAAAATGCTTGGTTTTCAAGAAGGAGCAGGCTGAATACCTACCCAAGATCGAGGAAACAAAGTGGGAGGTGAGACTCACGATGATCTTTTTATCATTTGTTACACAATTACTTCTCATTTCCTTATTAATTACATTAAGGCATCACAGGGTTTAACCTCCAGATCCTTTCACTCGGGGGTTCTGTTCTCTCAAGAACGGAACCGAGTTAAAAACATTCATGAAGTTGGATGTTTCCCGGATGTCCCAATTGGTCAAGTCACCCCAACTCATCCAAGACCCTCTGCATCTCAGACACTGGAGAGTTCTTTTAAACCAAAGCAAAGCTTCCATGGGTTTTCAGTAACGATTTATAGCTTAATAAGGACCCAACCTGGAATTCAAAGCTTAGGATGTAGAAACCTGTTACATCGAAAAGTAACCTCAGAATATCCAGGATATCCTACTATATTTTTTTACATGATTTCTAAATTAAATTCAGAACTTAATTCTATGGACCTGTAGGTTTCTAAAACAAAAGCTTGGGGTTAAACTTGTCCTAATTAGTACAATGTTTTGTTTGGGCATTTATTGTTTTAGTAACCATTTCTCTCTCCACTTCCTTTTTTTTTTAACAAATAATGTAAATTAAAAAAAAAAACAAATGTATACTTAAAGATTATTAATAAGGTACTGATTAGTTGATACGGAAGCTTATTGATATGTTATATCTTTCTTTTTAAGTACACATTTATTTTGATTTATTTACATTATTATTTGTCTATACCAAAGCACCCCCTTGCTGGTGAGTCTTCACTTTTTTCTCACTTCATTTTCCTATGGTGTTGGTTTATCACCCAGGCATTTGATAAATGATAAATAAAGTGGATAAACACCCATTGCTTTACCTAAATCCACTAGTCTGTTCCTATGCCATGCAAATTGGAAATCAGTTCTACCTTCAGCATCCCTCCCTTCTGGATCTCAGAACTGTTCTTATTCCAGAACCCAGCTGCCAACACCAATTATTAATTAATTTATTATTATTAATGTATTAATTAATATGAATAGTATTATTTATTATTAAACTGTAAAATGTCAGCAGTCCACAGCCAACTTCAAGGCAATAATGTAGTGTTCCATATTTAAAAATAAGTAAGATAAGAGGTCTTGTGCAAGACCAAAGGAAAATAGGTTGAGTTATAACCCTCAAGTGTACCCTCAAGTTCTTCGTGCTGGTGTCTGATCATGTTTTTCTTGCGGCTGTAGGTATGCCAAAAAGCTGGTGAGATATCCCTACTGAAGCAGCAGCTCAAAGACTCCCAGGGTGACGTTTCTCAGAAGTTAAATGAGATAGTTGGGTTACGAACCCAACTTAAGGAAGCTAAGGCCTTTCTTAGGGAAAAAGAAGAACAGATTTCTTCGATGAAAGATTCCTACAGCTCCAAGAGCGTCAGCCTTGAGATCTGTGAGAATGAAATCCAGAGAAAGCAAAGTGAAGCCCAACAAATGAAGGAAAAACTAAGCCAGTGTGAACAGGAGATAGCTGGCTTGAAGGACGCACTTTCGAACCTTGGCCATAATCCGTACGATGCAGAGGTCAACGAAAAGTTGGTGGACGCTCTCTCATGCGAGAGTGATGAAGCCAAGATGCAACGCCAAAACGAGGACAGCGGGATCTCCATGAAGAAGGACATAGAGAAACTTCAGCTGGAGCTGGCGCTAGAGAAGCAACAGAAGGATCAGCAGGTGGTGGAGTTTGAGGAAGAGCGGCGAACCTGGCAAGAAGAGAAGGAAAAAGTGATTAAGTACCAGAAACAGCTGCAGCTTAACTACGTAGAAATGTATCAGAAAAACCAACAGCTGGAGCAAAGGATCAATGAAATGACTGCTAAAGTGACCACGCCGCCAGCTGAAGACAAAAAGCCCTGGACACCTTCGAGGCTAGAGAGAATAGAATCCACTGAGATATGAAGGACCAAGCTTTCGCAGCTAGTGTCTCACTGTGCATGTGCTACCTACTCCAAGTCATGGTCATCCAGAGAAGAACGGTCAAAGAAATCCTTTCGTTATTGAAGGGTTCAGCAATGACATTCCTACCAGGCCCTTCAAGTGCTTTAGAAGGTACATGAGCAGAAGAACAAGCGCTTGCTGTAATCCTGATGAAACGTGTGGCATAATCTCTGTGCTATAGGTCTGTTTATGTCCTTTTAGTCTCCAGGTGCACAGCGTATTATAAGAGTGCACTCGACTGCCGGTGCCCTGCGCTGCCAGGCCTTACGGCACCAGTGCAGTACCGGTGCCCAAAAATACCGGTAATGCCAGGTTCTGCTGATGCCTGGTGCTCCGCAGGGGCCCTGCACTGACGGTGCTTCCAGTGTTTTGTGCTGCTGGTGCTTTGTGCTGGTTGGCACGGCCCTGTGCCTATGGCACTATCAATCGTCTGCGCTGCCAGTACTGCTGGTCCCGTGCACAGCTCACTGGAACACAGCTCTGTGACTGTTAATGTCCTTTTCCTCTGTTTTTTTTTGTTTTTGGGTGGGTGGGAAAAAAAGGTCAAAGTGATTTGGATCTTGGGACATTTTAGCCATATTGGCTAGCAGAGGGAAGCTCTGAAGTGACGTGAAGTCTTGAAACCTACTTCTAGCGTAATACAGAACACTTATTACTGTGTACTGTGAATTATCACAAGATATATATTTAAAAAATAAACTATATATATATATATATATCATACTAGAATACTATAAATATATATGCACACATATAAACACTACAGTTCAAAAGTTTGGGGTCACCTAGACTTATTTATTAAAGTAACGCTAATTTTGCCCATTAAAATAACATGAAATGGTTCAGAAATCCAGCACAGACGGTGTTAATGTTGTAAATGACTACTGCTGGAAATGGCTGATTTTTAATGGAAATGTCCTGGTTTTTCATGAAAACACCTGAGTGACCCCACATATTTGAACAATAGTGTATGTATGTATATATATATATATATATATATACACATCTAATCTCCCCAAGAAATAAAAGTAATGCCCATATATGGGCATATAAGCATATGTCTTCAGAAGGACAAGGTAAATGAATGAATGGATTTGAAACATCACAACACAAATAGGGTTACTCACTAAACCGGGAGTTCAGCTCTTAAATTGGGGATTATTCTGAATCCGTTATGAAGGGCCAACGCTAGCAAGTTTCCTCAGTGTGAAGGAATGAGCCGGCCCTGTATAATGCATAATGCCATGTGTAAAGAGAGTTTGGCGAAATCTGATTAATTTAACTATCATACTGTGCCAGCCTAGCCCCTCATGCAGGTGAGCGTGACATCATGCACAGGTCCTTCCACAAAACGGATTGGCATCCTGGGTACTTTATCCCCATTTGGAGTGTCCGTCTTTAGCGTTGCACATGCAGAAGTGCCAGTAGTCCTCCATAGTTGTCAGGACTGTGCCAGCGAATGGGACAGCTGGCATCTATGAATACAGCTATATCTGTTAATAGTCTGTTTTAGAAATAAACGTAATCCCAGGCAGGAAACCAAAGAATGCGAGTGCTTCTTCAGGAACGAAACTCCTTTTCTCTTCGTATTCAGGGAATCCCTAGCCTAGGCAACAGTCATTTAATGGGGTCAGCTGGGCCACCGCTCTGCAGAATGTCCCGACAATAGGGATTATTTTTTTAACACATATATATATACATACTTACACATATATTTACACATATATATATATATACAGCACGTATAATACAGATAATGTTCTATATATGCAGAATAACGAAGCAGCGATTGCTTAATAATTCACAGTTCACAGTAAGTACGTGCGGTTTCTCGACTTGACGTCATAAACCATGCTGCAATGAATCGTGAGTGTGTTTGTTTACTAAACCAGCGTAAAGAGAAAGTCCTTGATGCTCTTAACAGTAAAAAAAAGTTAATGAATTTATTGTTTTATAATTCCTGGAGAGCGCTGAACCGCAAGCCGTGTGGCAAGCTGCTGGTGGATCCGGCATTACTTGCCAAAATTCTGTTACAATATTGCGAGTGGACATGGAGTGACATCATACTCTGCCCATATTACATGGCAGCGTTGTGACATCATTCCATGCAGAGTGATTATAATACGTCAAGTATCCTAATATTGAGACACATGGAAAGTATGAAACCATGGTGTCTGAACATAGATTAACCTTATAAATGCCCTACCAGCCCATCCTCCTTTAAAAAAAAGGTTAGGGCATTATCCATCAAGCATAAAGAGAAAATAATAAATAAATAAAAGTTTAAGCTTGGATATAAAAAAAAAAAAAAACAATTTCGGAGCCAACAAAGGTGTTAAAGGTTCTGTTCCCAGCTCAATTGGCAACTAAATGCTGAAATTAGAAACATACATTGAATATATATATATATGGTTAATATATTAATTCATAAATATATTAATATATATTAATGGTTATTGCGCGGAAATAATTGCCCTTTACTGTGAAATTTTAGATTTTTTTTCCCGGGAACTTTGTCATGTAGGTTGTTGCCATGTAAACGTAAGGAGGTTTCTTAAAGGCTGACGTGAATAAAATAGCAGATCAGGTGAGGTTTACTTAATTAATGTTTAATTAATTAACTGAAGTGGAACAGCACATTTAAACTTGATTCACAAAATGATCCCCGAGTCAGGGACTGTACCCCAGGTGTAAAGATGAGAAACCCTGCTAAAGTACAACTCAAGAAACTCAGATTCCTGTCCAGGTTCAGAACCAAGATAAAGCTTGATGTAGTGAATCCGCCCCTAATATTTATGACATCGGGAAGGCATCATTTACTAAATAACGAGTTGTGAGGGAGTTGGTTAGTTGTCAACCTTCCCACTTTGTCTCGGGTCATCCAGAGTGTGTGGCTTATGGCCGGGCAAATGCCGGACCTGTTTCTTCGAGCCACCAGCGTTTATGCATCCCACATAATGCAGGGGGGCAGCCTTTCACATGTGCTCGTCATGTGAAATGTATGTGTGTGTGTGTACCGAAAAACTTGGCCTAAGCGATCCTCCTAGGCCAGGGGTGTCCTCAGCCAGCCCCTAAGCTGAAAGAGCATTATGGGAGATGTAGTCCTGCAGCAGCTGGAAGGGCCGCAGGTTTGACACCCCTGCCCTAGGTGGACCGAAGCTACTACGTGGATGAAGGGAAGCCTAGAAGAAGTAGCTATAGAGCTGGAATTAGATACAAATTTCCTACCATGTATAACATTTCACTGAAACATTGCGCATGCTGTTTTCCCACAAACAATTACGACGCACATATATAAAATAATAAATTATAACAATAAATGTGACTTTTTTCCTGCAGGTAGTTGAAAGTACTTTTTCTGGGGTTTTTTTGGATATTTTTCACCCAGCTCTAATAATGAAGACACTCGACGAGGGGGCGCAGGGGCTTTTAAAAGATAGTTATCAAAATATATTGAAATAGTTTTCTTCTGGCCTTTCAGGTTCCTTAAGAAACCCTACTGTCTAGGTAACTGCTTAATACCCCTTAATATAAATCCACTTTTGGGTGTTAATGATAATTCTGGTAGCCCCATTTTCTGCCAGTATATTTCCTGTTAATTTATTTTTCTTTTTAATATGTGTATTATGCATCGTATTTTCAAGCACTGCATCTGACTCTCAGACATTTAATACCTAGCCCTTATATAACCCTCTTACATTTAATTTGCCAATTACGTTACATTTGTTGCAAATAGTCACAAGAAAAAAAAAAGGCGAAATGCATTCTGTGAAAGAATTTGGATACGAGGAGCAGCCACCGTGTTTTTCACTCTGAGCAAAATGTTCACAAGCAACTCTGCTGGCACAATATATTACCGGACTTCCATCACACGACCGCATCTCACGGTGATTCACCTCAAAAAATAGGGTTGGAACGGATTCTGCGCCGACACAAAACACTGAGCGGTCTTCCCGTGGGGTTATTGATAAGACTTTAAAAAGTTGCTCATTAAAAAAGCTAAATTATAAAAAAATAAATACATGTCTCTAATAGATTTTTTAGCAGAGCATAGATATTTCCAGTCTCATTTACAGAGCAGATGTTAGTGATATACTGTAACACACACCATACAAGCTAAAGCTACACTCTTTTAAACATACACACAATATCTAACAACACACACACATGCTAACACTATACATATATAAAAGCACACACTCTAACACTATGCACACAACATACTCTGGCACCATACATATACACACACACTCACAACACTATACATATATAAAAGTACACACTCTCACACTATGCATACATACTCTGGCACTATACATATATACACACACTCACAACACTATACATATACACACACACTCACAACACTATACATATACACACACACATGCTAACACTTATACATATATAAAAGCACACACTCTAACACTATGCACACAACATACTCTGGCACCATACATATACACACACACTCACAACACTATACATATATAAAAGTACACACTCTCCACACTATGCATACATACTCTGGCACTATACATATACACACACACTCACAACACTATACATATACACACACACTCACAACACTATACATATACACACACACTCACAACACTATACATACTCACACTGACTGACACTACAGTCACCTTCTTCACCGCCCTCCTGCAGGAAAGCATAGGGTGCCAGATTTACTATGGTAGCCCTGGCCCCACAAATGTGGTTTCTAGTCGCCATGGCGAACCCTGGAGCCTGGGTGTTTGTTGAGCCCTATATATATATATATATCTTTTAAAAAAGTATAAAACAAAGCCACCTTGACACCATTTATAAATATACCATTGTGTGATTGTGGGACTCACGTGAAGCGATCGTATGCATCATTAATATATCGTTTCGTAATAAATTATTAGATACACGAGCCGTCAGTCCAGACGGTTCACAACGTTCTAATTCACTATATATATTTAGTATTTGTTATGTGAAAGCTGTTGGGACAGATGTTAGACGATACAAATTATTCCATTTTTTGTGCCAGCAGAATTGTTGTCGTGTGTTTCGGAAATGAGACATCATCAAAAACAATCAAATCCAAACTGTGTCTTTCCTCCATTGTATTGGATGCCAGGATGGTGATGTCATAGAAGGGCCTGGATATTGGTAATGCCTAATTAGTTGATTTCCACTTAATCAGCAAACGAGCTGATATGCAAAACAAAAGTGCCCAAATCCATCTGATATTCTGGTTGCTGACAAAACTACCATTATGTGTTTATTACATAAAAATCTGCCCTGCGTGATTTTAAAAGGGGATATTTGGGGCTTAAATGAGCTATCTGAGTGTTAACCCCTTAATGACAAAGCCCGTACATGTACGGGCTGAAAATGCATTGTTTTCAATGGGTTTAGGGTCCGCCCATTGTCCTTAAGGGGTTAATCTGATTTAACAGAGGTAAGAAACTCACAATTATTGCTTCAATGACCGGTCAGATTAGTACTTTACACTGCGAGTACAAAGAACGAGGCTTTTGGGAGATCAGCTGGAATTGATACATTTAAGTCACATTTTCTAACAACTGGTAGACAGATCTAACGTTATTCAACGCACCATTAACAGGTTAAACAAACACAGCAAATGCACATACACCCAAACACCTTTAAACCCCCCACACACTTACGGTTAACAGTTTCATGGACTTTTGTCAGAAGCAACAATAACGAATAATAAACGTTTAATAATTGCAACTATGTATCCAGATTCATAGTAAACAAGAGATGCATCCCTGTTATATCCCTAATAAAAATATAAAAAAGTACAGGTCCCAATACTGATCCCCGAGGTACCCCACTAGTGACTTCCTCTGAATATACACCATTAACTAAAACCTTCTGCCTCCTGTCACTCAGCCATTGCCTTATCCAACTACTTTAAAATTCAAAGCCAAACATTGCAATTTATCTATGAGTTTATTATGAGGGGCCGTGTCAATCGCCAATATGATGATAATGTGTAACGTTTTAAATATATTAAAAACCAGATATATTGTCTTGTTATCAGTTTCGGTTAGTATCAAGGTGATCTGGACACATTTTCACTGTTAGTTTAGCTTAATTGAACGGAAATAGTTTCATTACTTTCATCAGCTGCCGAGAGACAATTTTTTTTTAACTAGTCTAGACGGGTCATTGAATATAGCCCCTGGTGACTCTACCTAATGGAATAGCTTTATTAGTAAAAAAAAAATATATATAAAGAGGTAAATATCTCTAGAGGTACAGATCCCATTTTCAAAATGTCCAGCGCAACTTTACTAAAAACACCATTTCTGGTTTTATCTCCAGAAAGACCCATTCAACCCCGATGCCTTTACAGTTACAGGCAGATTTTATAACATACCGATAACCAGTCAGAAAGAGGAGGTCAGTAGCAGAATATTAAATAGTATGGTTTGACAGTTTATTAGCGCAAAAAACATAAATTATGATAAAAAAATATTTATTATATGTTAATGGACTGACTAGATTTAAAAAAAAGGTGTTTTTATGTTTTAATAGTTAATTTTTTGTCCATTGGGTTATATTCATCTTCCGTTATTATTGCGACATAGTGTTGTCCAGACTCAATGCGTATTGCACAGAGCATCAAGGGAGTTTGCAATAAGGTGTGTGTGTGGGTGAGTGTGAGCGTGAGTATGTGCACGTGTGTGTGCATGTGTCCAGCTGCCTGTGTGCATGCACCAAACTAATATATAAAAAAAAAAGAGAATTGTATAAAATAGACAAATAATTGTATATATATAATTTTTTATGAGAAATGTGATTAAAAATCTACAGGATGTTTATGAAAAGGATATCTGTGAAAAATATTTTATTTTATTTTGTAAAAGGAAAAAACACTTTGATTATTGTCAGTGCTTTCACGGTGAAGAGGTGTTACCATATCACTTGATTTACTGTCGAATGTTTCACCATTGAACGCAATGCCGTATATTCTTGTACACATAAACTTGTTTTGGGGGGGGTTTTTTTTTGCTGGTGGTCTTTCAAACTTAACCCTTTCAGAGACAGGACCAGATTAATATTGTAGTTGACTGTAGGCACAAAGATTTCTGAAACTCTGCCACACCAAGAAAGCTGTATATCGGCTGCAGGCGATTGTGTTGTCTGCCTTTTTTGGTACAATGCGGTCCTAGCCAATGGGGTGATTGGTCAGCCCTCTAGGCCTGAAAGCGTTAATGTTTAAAAAATGCTTTTTTTTTTTTTTTAATTGGTATTATACTGGGGGGAAAAAAATGTAAAGAAACAAAAAGAAATCACTGGCAGTTTGTATGTATGTGAAATGATTCCTATACAACATAGAGTTTTATTCTTATTTGATATGCTGCTACGTTATACAGACAAGTGTACTTTGATATAAATAGATACTATTTCTGTATATAAATATATGTACACATTTATGTTAGCAATACTAAAGTGGAGTGTATGTTTGTAACGGTTTGACAGCAAGCTATAGAAAGCGGTATTAAAATAAATTTGAGACTAATTTGGGGAAATCAATGTTCTTTATTAATGAAAGCAGCAACTTTCCGGCCTGTGGAGAATATATCACAAAGTTGCCCGGTAAAGTAATGGCCAAAATCACTCATGCCGCATGCCACCAACGAACCCTGGCTCGCGATATTTGATACACGGAGACCACGCCAACAAAGCACTTTGCCCGGTCCGTCACAACAGCATCCAGCATGTACTGTAATGAAATGCGGTCCTTAGACTTACATCACCATTCTTGCCATTTGTCCCTCTTTATTATGAACAGTGACCCTTTTCTTGCCACAATGCCTTTTATTTATAGGAGCTCAGAATGTTTGCTGGGTATGAGGGAAACCACAGAAAAATAGAATTTTTTAATTAAAATAACATAGAAACATAGAAAGTGATGGCAGATAAGAACCAGTAGGCCCATCCAGTCTGCCCAACCTCTGAGTACTTTCCTTTAGTGCCGGCCCTTATCCTATATCTAGTTTGGCCTTATGCCTAATCCCATGCTTGCTTAAATGACTTTACTGTATTAACATCTACAACTTCTGCTGGAAGACTATTCCATGCGTCCACTACCCTTTCCATAAAGTAATATTTTCTGATGTTACCATTAAACCTTTGCCCCTCTAGTTTATGCTTGTGTCCTCTTGTTGCGGTTTTATTTCTCCTTTTAAATAAACTTTCTTCCTTTACTTTGTTGATTCCCTTTAAGTATTTAAATGTTTCTATCATATCCCCCCTGTCCCGTCTTTTTTCCAGGCTATATAGGTTAAGATCCTTTAACCTGTCCTGGTAAGGTTTATCTAGTAATCATGAACCATTTTAGTAGCCCTTCTCTGAACTTTCTCCAACATATCCATATCCTTCTGGAGATCCGGTCTCCAGTACTGTACACAATACTCCAAGTGAGGTCTCACCAGTGATCTGTACAACGGCACGAGCTCTTCCCTCTCTCTACTGCTAATACCTCTCGCTATACAGCCAAGCATTCTGCTAGCATTACCTGCTGCTCTACTGCATTGTCTGCCTACCTTTAAATCCTCAGAAATAATTACCCCTAAATCCCTTTCCTCACACGTTGAGGTTAGGACCGTATCAAATATTCTATACTCTGCCCTTAGGTTTTTATGCCCCAGGTGCATTACTTTGCATTTATCCACATTAAATGCCAATTGCCACAGCTCTGACCATTTTTCCAGTTTACCTAAATCATTTGCCATTCCTCCAGGAACATCAACCCTGTTGCAAATTTTTGTGTCGTCAGCAAATAGACATCCCTTCCCATCAACACCATCTGCAATATCACTAATAAAAATGTTAATGGTATCCCACTGGTTACAAGACCTTGTTCTGTATATACGCCATTGACTACAACCCTCTGTTGCCTGTCACTCAGCCGCTCCTTAACCCATTAAATAATACATTATTCTTCTTGTGTAGTTTCATTGGCTATAGCAGGTCATCAAGTTACCCTCTTCATACAGAAGTGACCATCGTAGCCCATTCTGGCAAGTATTCTGGAAGGAAGAGGTGATGTAAGCCAAGATATTGTTAGTAGATAGTCTGACATTTACATATAATTTATAGGAATTTGGTTGTGTTCATGGAGTTGGTTTTGCTACAACATATACAATGTTTAGTTTGAGATTTTCCTAACACAATATGCAGCAAATGTATAGTTTTTTTATAGAAACAGAGCGTTATAAGCTTTATACTTAATAATCTTTTCTTCTCACTCAGCAGCAAAGCAAAATATCATAAAAGCCAGTAAACATTGAAAGTAAAATATTCACTATAAAAGCAACTTGTTACACCAATCAGGGTCCAGGATCAACAGGAAACATTCGATAAATCTCACAGAAATCAATCAAAATGAAGAGAACAAGAAGGATGTAAACATACATTATATCAAAAAAAGAAAAAAGAGGGAAGGAAGGAAGATAAAGCAGAGCTTGGGAATGAAAGCAGCCTACATGGCCAAAAGTATGCGGACAGCCCAACTAATTATTGAGTTTAGGTGTTTCGGCCACATCAATTCCTAGCAGGTGTATAAAATTTAATACATTGGCAGTAGAACGGGTTGTATGAAGAGCTCTGTGACTTTAAACAGGACGCTGTCATGGGACGCTACCTTTGTAACAGGTGAGTTTGTGAAATCTATGCCCTGCTAGATCTGCCCCGGTCCTTTGTAAGTAATCTGTGACGTGTAAGCATCTAACAGCTCAGCCGTGAAGTGGTAGAGCACATGCACTCACGTAGGGGATGCCAAGTAAGTGATTAGCGCGTAAAAACAACCTCACTACAGAGTTCCTGCCTCTGGAAGCAGCACCAGCACCGCGCGTCGGCAGCTTCATGAAATGGGTTTCAATGGCCGAGCAGCATCTGGAAGTCCAATGGACAAATCTGGGTTTGGCACTTACTGGAATGCATGCTGCTTACTGGAAAGTTTGGTGGAGGAGGGATATCGGTCTGGGGCTGTTTTGAGCCCCTTGGTTACAGGGGGGTGATGTAAATAATAAAGCAAGGACATTTTAGACAATTCTATGCTTCCAACTTTTGTGGCACCAGTTTGAGGAGGGCTCTTTCCTGTTCCAGCATGACTGCGGCCCCCGTCCAAGGTCCAAAAACTCAAGTGGCCTACGCAGAGCCCTGAACATAACCCCGTCCCGCCATCAGGGGACGTATTAGTGCGTGTATGCAGCGATGGTTGGGTAAGACGCAGTTGCTGGTCCGCTGGCTCAGGCAGACAAGCGACAGCCAATAAAAGTGATTAGCTAGGGTTAATTATTAAATTTGGGTGAATAAAAAAAAATACAAAAATAGCTATTGCCCAAGATCATCTCTCTGTCAGGAATGATTGTGATCTGGGTTACACCCCTGAAATTCCCCTTCTTAGTCTGCAGCGCTACCCCTAACCAATTTTACCGTGGCAAGGCCTCGCTCTTGGCTTCCCACCGACATATTGAAAATGTTCTGGCCACTAACAATGTTAAATGGCATAATTAACCTCTTAACGGCAAATGACAGGCCCCGTAGGTAAACAGCAAGGTACCTACACAAGAACACTATAGAAGAGGATCTACGAAAGACTGCTGGAAGCTGCATCTTAATGTTTCTCTTAATAACATCTCTCACCTGGTTTATACCTTTTTTGTATATTGCATATAATCGGCCTACCTTACCAAACAAAAATATTTGAAAAATAATACGATCAAAATATATTCATAAAACAAATACCCGTACACAAACTCTGCTTTTTTCAACAGTTCTTGAGATGTTCTCCCAATCTGAATTGTACAAGGACACGGGCTTTGCAATAAATTATATTGTACGATAAAGATAGTTTTTACCTGAGGCAAATTATTTTAAATCCAAAATCTGCTGTGGACAAAATCAGGATACCCAGTATTCATGAGTCATAGGATATAAAGGTTTGTATTTTCTTACTATCGGTAGTAAAGTACTTGTAGGCGTATCATTATTGCATCCTAACCACTGATTTACCCATAAAACGCTGTGATTTCAGCCAATTCTTCAGGTAAACGATGCAGGATTCCCAGAGGATCAGTGCCACCTTGTAACGCTGAAACCGGTAGAATATTCAGTCTCTGTTTCCACGCTAGCTCCGGCTTCTGATACATCAGCATTCATCAAACATTTTCATTCGGCAAACTAACTAGGAACACATCCTTCTTAGTCAATGCGATTATTATTCCTTTTGTACTTCAGATTAACCTTAATTGATTCCTTCCTTCCTGGATCCTAACAAATCATGGCAATACTTGTATATTTGGAATAATCAGTTACTGTAAAGTTTGAGGTGTATAGAATATATGGCTGATGAATTTGTACCTGCATAATTGCTTTATATAAAGAACCGCGATTAATTAACGGAATGCATTCTATCCATTTTGAGAATACATCTACCAACGCTTCATTTTTTAAGTCACGGATTAACACCAGTATCAGGTTATTCTCATTCTCTATTTCTCTCTATTCTAATGCCGAGTCTATAATGGATCTGCATGCACTCAACATTGGTTTTCTGCATTACATCAGTGATATGAGCATCATAGATCACTTTCTAAGCTTGTTTAATGAAATTACGTGGCAGGCACGTCATTGGTCGTTACCTGACCGTTTTTGTCTGACGTTCCTGGCCCGTCATTGGACGTTAAGGGGTTAACAACTTTATTATTAAGGGGTGTATCCCATCAGGCCTCATCGACTTATTTTCTGTACTTTAGACATCTGAAGTAGAACCTCCACCTTGATAAACTCACATGCATCAAATTACTTTTTTCCTGGGATCCCTTTCCTTCATTTTCATCTGTAAAAGCGGAACAGAAATATTCGTTGAGGCCGTCAGCTGGCCCTTTATCCTCTTCAACGTACCTTCCTTCTTTTGTTTTTAATCTTACCACTCCTTGTTTTACTTTCCTTTTCGCATTTATATATCTAAAAAAGCATTCCATCTCGTTTTTTTTTTACTGACTGAACAGTTTATTACAATTCTCTGTTGCCTTCAATAATTCAACATTTAAGTAATCCCATTTCTCCTGGACTCCATTTAAATGGCCTCAGTCGCATAGTGACTTCTTTACACATATTCTCACTTTAGATTTTGTTTTTGTGTGGTGCGACTCAGTCACTGTTCGCATATCAGACCACGCAGACTGATGATCACTAGATCCCAAACTTTCACCTACAGTGATAGCCGATACCAAATCTCCATTTGTGAACACTAAATCTAATATGGCCTCCTTACCAGTTGGCTCCTCAACTACTTGTTTTAAAGATAATCCCAGTAGGGGATTTAGAATACCTGCACTCCGGGCACTTTGGTTTTCCAGTTCACATCAGGAATAAAGTCACCCACGATGAAAACTTTCCCCTTTTGTCAATTTAGCTATTCCCTCAAATAGTAGATTATCAAACTCTTCTACTTGTCCAGGGGGTCTATAAATCACACCGACACAAGTTACTCTACGCTTACCAAATTGTAATGTAGAGGAGACTCTATGTTCTACTCACCAACTTGTGTTAGATTCATTTTTATGTTATCTTTTGCATATAGGTCTTTAACAATTCTTACTGCTCCATTTCAGAGAGCATATGTCTTATGACGGAGACTGCCCAGGGGGAGAGGACATCAATCTAATATGATGATAGTTACATAGTTACATAGATACATAGTTCATAAGGTTGAAAAAAGACCTAAGTCCATCAAGTTCAACCCTTCTACCCAACCTTTCTATTCTTGATCCAAAAGAAGGCAAAAAAACCCCAATTAAGCTACCTCGAATTCTGCCATCAGGGGAAAAAATTCCTTCCTGACCCCAAGAGGCAATCGGATTTCTCCTTGGATCAAGAAGCTCTAAAATATTAATATTATTCTATTTGTATCCCTGTATATCGTGCCTTTCTAAGAAAATATCGAGGCCCCTTTTGAAGGTATCTAATGTATTGGATAACACTACCTCCCTTGGAAGTGAATTCCATACCTTAATTGTCCTCACTGTGAAGAATCCCTTCCTTTGTCGTCTATGAAATCTGCGCTCTTCCAGTCTCAGAGGGTGACCTCTTGTTCTTTGTATATTTCTGTTAATGAACAGGTCACTGAAGAGCTCTTTATATTGGCCCTGCATGTATTTATATAATGTTATCATATCCCCTCTGAGACGCCGTTTCTCCAGTGTATATAATTTTAACTTTTTTAGTCTCTCTTCATAACTGGTATCTCCCAATCCCCTTATTAATTTCGTAGCCCTCCTTTGCACTTTTTCTAATTCCATAATGTCCTTTTTAAGGACCGGTGCCCAGAATTGTACCGCATATTCAAGGTGAGGTCTTACCAATGACCTGTACAGAGGCAAGATGATATCCTCCTCCCTTGAATCAATACCTCTTTTTATGCATGCTAAAACCTTATTGGCCCTCGCAGCTGCTTGCTGGCATTGCGCACTGTTGTCAAGTCTGTTGTCAACCGTTATTCCTAAATCCTTCTCATTGGTAGTTTCCCCCAAGGATATTCCATTTAAAGAATAGGTTGCATTTTTATTATTTTTACCATAATGCATAACTTTGCATTTCTCTATATTGAACCTCATCTGCCACTTGCACGCCCAGTCCCCATGAAAGTTTGATGAAAGTTTGGCTGAGATTCCTGGGAAGTGTAGCTGCCTACTTTTGCTTACTGATTAGTGTGTTGTGCGTTATACCTGTTTTCTGTCACTAGATGGCGGTAAAGCATTGATTAAAGCTAGGAATCCCACCTCAGGCTAAGTATGTTACAACTCGCCAAATTCACTCTGTGGTAAGTATGGCCAACTCCAGGGCTGAGTTGGTTCTCTATAAGGAAGAATTAAATGTTTAAGTCACCCCACTGATCTATGCATTATGGGTGGCAGATTGGCCCTTTTAAAATAGAAAATTGCTGCTTTGCTTTTGATGTATCTGGGATTTTTTTTAAATTTATAACAAAAAAGGCTTTTCCTAGTGTGGGAATGTTTAGGTAAGCAGGTCTCATCTGCAAACAGATTAAAGCCAAACATTTCCAGTTTTAAGACATTTACGACAATAACCCCTGGACTATCTGCCCCGAGTCATGGTGTGATTACACCAGGTCATCACCCTAACGCAAGGGGGCTTATTACTTAAAGAAGCGGAGAGCTGTGGGTTCAGCTTACTTAACTTCACTATTTATTATGAAGGGCCAACACAAGTTTCTCCAGTAAGTACTGATGCGGCCCCATATAACGCCTACTACTATAGACGAGGAGACTGAACTAACCCCACTGATTTAACTATACATTATACAGGGCCAGAAGCTACAGCAGAAGCTCCCTGGTGTTAGACTTTCATAATTTATAGTGAGGGTTAAGGAGCTAAAGCCCTCTCCTGAAAAAGCCTCAGCTCTCCCTTGAGTGAATAAACGCTCAATGAGTTCACGCTCAATGCCAAACGCATTCCCTATACCCCCAGGGCAACAAAAGCGACTGAGCCGTGTTTTTCAGCGTCTGTTTTAAGCAATACAATAACGGCTGCCTATTCCTCTCATAGCAACAACTCCTCACAAACGCCAGTCATAATCCCGCGCCGGCAGAGTCACGTGACAACACCTGTCGCCTTGCAGTCGCTCGCTCGATGACATCACTTCCGCCGCACTTGATCGTGATGTTCATACTTCATACGCATGTGCAGGAGACTCTGTGAGGAACCCGGCCGGACCCCTTTCGTCTTGGCCCCACGCACTCTGCGGGCTGCCGGTAAGCGGGGGGCGCTGTGCGGATGCTGAGTCTGACGGGGCCCGCGCCGGGTGTATGTGTCACCGGGTGTATTGCGGGGCTGGGCGTCTGGCTGTCCTGAGTCGGTGTGTGAAGGTTAAAGCGGAGGCAGCACGGTGGGTAGAGGACGGGGTGTCAGAGGCAGCTTTATCGGGACTGCAACAAAACCACAAGGCTGCGGTCACCTGACACATACAAACTGTGGCATTCCACCTGGATTGCAACTCCTACAATTCAGAGCCAGCGGGGTTTTTTTCCCCACAGCGCACCGGGAATTACAGTGCCAATCAAGTAACGGTATATTAACCGCTGGGGACTGCATCCCCCACAATACCGAGCCAGCAAGCTTTATTCCTGTGCATTATGGGAGTTGCAGTGCTAAGCAGATAATGGTGCATTACCCACAATGCCCAGCGAGTATTTATGGATATTAAGGGAGTAAAAAGGAAGCCAGCCATTGGCACCCTGTCTGGCCACGGCGGCTTGGGTGTCTGGCCACGGCGGCTTGGGTGTCTGGCCACGGCGGCCTGGGTGTCTGGCCACGGCGGCCTGGGTGTCTGGCCACGGCGGCCTGGGTGTCTGGGTGTCTGGCCAGGATTAGTTATCGCTTGTTGGTATAGTGAAGAATCTGAGGGTATTTGGGAGTAAGAAGGAAATTTTCCCCTTTTGAGGCACAATTGGAAACCAATTTTTTTTTTTTTGTAAAAAAAAAAAAAAAAAAAAAAAAAGACTATGCTGTGTTCTATTTATGTAGAAATTCCAAGATGCAGTATTTCTAGATCTTACAAAAATAAGGTGAAATAATCTTTGAAAAGGTGGAAGAGCCTTTACTATTCGAGTTGTTCACTTGCGTTGGGGGCCGAGTTGACGTCTTATTGACACCGGTTTGTAAGAGTTACTGAACTTGCGAGCCCTTTGTGACGTTAAAGCGGTCCGTGTGATTTTTGAACCGTTAAAAGATGGCTGACATAAGGCGGGGAGAGTCACGGTATCCATCTTCAGGGTTCAGTTACTGGGAGTGGGGCTACGCTCATTCTTATTGCGATTCCTCCTGCGTTCCTATGGATCGTACCATTCTCTTTTTTTAGTTTTGTAACCTTTAGGGTTGCAGCGGTATATCGGTGGCCACAATATATATCGTCCAATAAAAGGGCATTATCGGCAGAAATGACCAAAAAAAAAACAGCGTCTCTTGTACCAGCCAGGGGAAGCAGGAACCACATGGCTCTGCTCCCTTCCTGCTTCCTTTGGGAGGAACAAGAGAAGTTCGCACAGAGTGCGAGCTTAACAGAGGGAAGCAGCGGGGCCCCTGCGGAATTCTGTGAGCTGTGTGCAGTTAAGTTAAGGGAGTGGGGGAGGGTTATGGATGAGTATGCGTGATTGAGGGAATGAATATCTGTGAATGAATGTGTGTGTGATAGCATGGAAGTGTGTAAGTGGGGGGCATGGTATATGGAGTCTTTAAGTCAGGGCTTGACAAATTTGTTGTGAATCTGGGCGCCAGGTAAAAAAGTTAGGAGCCAGGATTTTTTTAAACTAACAGTTGGTCAGGAGGGATCTGATCATCGTCAGCCCACTTACTAAACTCACAGCGTTTGACCTGGAAGCACCCTGGACTTTCAGGTCAGTGCTGTTTTGTTTTTTTTGGGGTTTTTTTTTAACCCTTTCAATGCTGATGTTCCATTGGCGCACAGCATTGACTGATATTTAGTCCCCACAAGCTTGTGGGGACAAATGTTAACCCCTGCAATGCCACGGTGGAGCGATCAGGCAGCAGGGGGTGTTGGGGCTGGTCTCCACACTCATGTGGAGACCGAAGAACCCTCTCCCCTGTCCCTGAAGCTGCCTCTGGCAGCTGGGACTCAATTGCTGGTCTATAGGCCAGCCATTGCAGAGGGAGTCTCTTTGATGACTGCTGTAGGCTTCCATACCTACAGGAATCATCAAGGGGCTTGTGGAGGCTCGTTTTTGCTGTTGCTGCAGCAAAGCCCCCAAAACGGGAATTAACCCCTAAATGCCGCGATCGCGGCATTGAAGGGGTTAACGCTGCACTGTCGCTCTCATGGAGCGATCAGGCAGCTGGGGGGTGTTGGGTCAGGTCCCCATACTTGTGTGAGGACCTAATCAACACTGAACCCCCTTCCCTGAAGCTGCCTGTGCCAGCTGAAAACGCTATTGCAGATTTTCCTGCAACCGCGTTTTCAGCCTACAGGATCACTCCGTGGGAGGGATCTCAGGCTCGGGGGCGGGCTCTGAGTGGCTGTGCTGTCTGCCCTGACTCATGGAGGACAGCAGCAGCAGCGCCCCCGTGTGGTGACTCAGCCTCTTACATCCACAATTTTTTCTGGATGTAAGAGGCTGACAAAACCTAGGCGCCAGGACAAAATTCTCTGTCGCCATGGCGACCTGGCGCCTGGGATTTGTCGAGCCCTGCTTTAAGTAATGTGCAGACCCCATACTGCTGGCAGCATCAATGCACAACGGGGGCAGCTAGCCAGGTTTCAGCATATATTGGCTGCTTGTGCATGATAGGAGTGTGATTGCTATATTAAATATAGCAAACATGCTGCTATCATGCCCAGGCATACTCTGGTTCCAGCATGTACTGGCTGACTTGGCATGATAGGAGTGTGGTTGCTGTTAGCAATTATATATATATATACTATTTTTATTTTTTTAAGGTGGGAGGAGGGGTTGGCTTTGGCCAAGTGAATACTGAAATTTTGGTTTCGGTCCACAATTTTAATTTTGCAGCATCCCTCGTTACACTTTTTTATCCCTCCTCTTCTCTTTGTATTCTGACCACATATGTTCTCGCCTTAGTCCCTAGTATAGTCTAGTGGAGGGAGGTCTGTCCCGGGCCCACCCCTGCATGTTATCTTTTCCTCGTGCCATGTCATAACCCAGTATGTTAAGTATTGGAAAATGACATCATGCGACAGGGAAGTGGTGGGCCGGTACCAGGGGCGATGTAGGATCTCGCCAACGGTCTCTCCTCTATCCCCCCTCAATGCTCCATCCTTTTACGCTGACGCAGGGGTTGGTTCATTAAAGTTGATAGGTGAGTCGTTTCAACTCCTTCACCATACGGTCCAGTGAGCTGCTGCTGCAGAAAGGTCTTTCCTGACCCCAGATAATGTATTGTCAAATCAGCAAGATTTCTTCAGACTAAATCGGCTAATGAACTATGCATTATACAGGGTCGGCTAAGCCCTACTTGTTGGAGAAACCTGCCAATGTTGACCCTTCGTAATGAAAAGCGAAGCGAGAGAGTTTAAACCACAAGTCTCCTACAAATTGTCTCTCCCTTTAATGAATAGATCCAAGAGTGAGAGGTGCTAATCTTATAAAATAGGTATTTTTTCATGATATTAATGATTTGAACATTTGTGGTTTCTCTGTGTTGGTAAAAGTTGCTGCTCAGCGCCAGTTGCCCTTAAAAAGCACCTTGTATTTCCTAAGTAGACGTTCTCTTTATAAATGTTTGAGGAGTGGTGGGGAAGAGAAGCTGGCGATATTTTTAAGTTAATGGCACAGTTTAGTTTCTTATACCATAAATTATAAGTTTATGTTGTGATGGAAAACACGTGTTTGTCATCCAAGAATCCTTGAGGGCCGCATCTGGTCCGTGGTTCCTCGCTTCAACAACTTTGCTCCATCGTGCCCTGTCCCGGGGGGGGGGGGATTTATGGGGGGGTTTGAAAGTAACTGTATTGATAAGGTGATTGGACACACTTCTTTACTTGGTGTTGGTCTTTGTATGTTTCTTATGCTGTTATTAAAATAATTTTATTTGTTTATTTTGTAGTTCAAGCTTCCAGAGACTTCCGAGTCCTTCCTGACATACATGAAGCTTGCTGGACCAACCACACACCATCTGGACTACGATCAAAAGTAGGTGGCACTGATCACAGCTTCTATCTATCATCAGTAACTCATAGAGGAGAGCTACATATGATGATCACGATCGACTGGGGAGGAAAATAACTCTGACTACAGAATCAGACAGGACTGGATAAGAGTAGCGTTAGCGTTGATTTATAAAGAGCAGTTCTTTTCAGAAGTTTTAAGATTGGCTTATTACCATACCATTGATTGCTATAGTAATATCATTTTTTTGTTGTTATGGAAATCTGTGCGTCCCCAATTACTCTGCTAGTGCAGAGGAGACCAGGAAGCAGATGTCTGTTAAATTGTTAAAGCTGGAGACCGGCCATTAACCAGACCTATATTCACAGACACATCTGTTAGCAGAGAAGAAGTGTTCATCCCTTCCAGTCTACCCATTTTCCTTTGTAAAAGCCTCCAATCTTTAAGGTAACCAAATGCCTGTGACATGGATGTATACATTCCCTCACTGGTCTGGACATGCTTTAGCTACCTGTATATATGTATAAATACATGTGCGTGTGTGTGTGTGTGATATAACATCCATATGGCCGCTGTTTCCTTATACACATCCGTAATGGATGATTTTATCTAAATAAGACTATGACTTACCGCAATAACCTGTTACTATAAACTATCTAGTCCCCCACTGCACAACATGCAGGTGAGTATGCTTTGCTTAGTTATTGACTTTAGAGAAGGAGACTTTTGTGTCATTGAAGTCCTCCCTGGTTGCCTTTATTAGTGCATACGTGTCTTGCACATGCGCGGTAACGCTCAATTTTCATGTTAATCTTCAAACCCAAACAGCACAATCAGTTATGGCAATGCTAATGAATTAAGGCTTATTGTAGTGAAACATAGAATTTGATGGCAGGTAAGAATCGCTCAGCCTATCTAGTCTGCCCATCTTCCTCGTGTAAAGACTCTGCTCATAATCAGTCTTTGATCCTGTCTTAGATTTCTTGTTACATTTAAGTCTCTGTCCCTTTAACTTTTAGATGACGGCCTCGTTCTAACATTTCTCCTCCTTTGAAATAAACTTCCCTCCTGTACTTTGTTAAATCCCTTTAAGTGTTTCTATCACATCTCCTCTCTTTCTTCTCTCCCCCAAGACCAAGGACTCCATAGATCTTAAGGACCCCTGGCTATTTTATGGAAGCTGGGTCTTTCTCGCTTAGTGTGACCCCACAAATGATATTTTTATATTTTCAGGGAAAGTTTTTATTTTATTTATTTTTTTAACCATACGAGTGTATCTGAACTATCTTTTAATGCGCGGCTTGACACATTTTACTAAATCCAAGAAACAGAAGCTGCCACGCTGCAACTTCGCTTACAACCGGGGAGTCGTGCGAGGTGTTTTGTATCCCCGATGAGCCTTCTGGGGGGGGATGGCAGCTGGACACTTGAACTGGCTCGGTTCCGGTCACCGTAGAGAGTGCTAGCGGCCCGTGGAACCCTGCATTTTATCCGTTGTATGCAGGAAACTAACAAACAAAGCCTCAAAATATGTTTGTTCGCTTGGAGTTTAGAATTGTTGCATGCGGTGAACTTTAATTTGCTGGAACTTTAATCTTGCCCCTCAGTCCGGCAACCCAGTTGACGCCTTTAAGAAATCTTGGTAAAAATTGCCTGACTGCAACGTCGGCGACTGAGCTCGTCCGCAGGGGACTGGGAAATAGTTCACAACGCTCGGGGTGTTTTAAAATGCCTTGTATTTATATAGGGGTCTTGTTGCTGGCACCGCTTCTATGGCTCAGTAAGCCAGCTATGGAATGTGGGTCTGTGTCTCTACTACCCTGGTCCTCGACATTTCTACATCCTCTCAGTATGTGGTTTCTTTATTAAACAATGTTTTTTTTGAACTAACATTGGTTAGGACACTGTGTATATGCGTGTGCTCGTGGGACATTATTAGTCTATTGGTATTCAACAACAAAAGTGCTGGTATATTGCTACATATTGCTTATGGGATTTTATCTTCTTGGATGTCACTGTGGTGTAGGTTTTGATGGCACAATCACCTAGCAGATACAAATTTGCTTTAACTCCTTTCCAGTAGCTGGAAGGCACTCATCTTAGTTCTCCATCTACCCTTCTTTCAGCACCCGGATACCTTTTGTTGTGACCCATGGCCACTGTGATATGCCGTCGAATGCGGGGAGGAATATACCAGGCATCTACCTTTTCATCTACAGTGAGGTGGTCAAAGAAGAGAACTCCCAATGAAAACGGGACATCTTATACCTTCCACCCTGCGAAGGATGCGTCTCCGTCAGAGGAGACGAGAAATAAGACGAATAGGATTGACTCCCAAGTTCTTTACAATCCATCTGCTTACGTTGGTTTTACACGGCTGAAGGCAAAAAGGACTGAGGAGTACGAGGCCTGTCCGTCGGAAAATGGTTACGCTACGAGTAACGCCAAACAAACTCAAAACACGTACAGCATCACATGTTCCCGAAGCTTGTCCAGTACTAAAAACAACATTCTGGACTTGGCATTCAGCGGGCAAGATCTGGCCCGGCCCAAAACCGAAGAAAAGTCAAAAGAAGTCAAGGAGAGCAAAGACCCGGCTGATTTCCTCGGTGTAGTTGAAGCTTACAGCTCCAAGGATGACCCCAGGGCTTTTCAGCAGCAAAGGCCCGAGTATAGGTCGCTGTGCTATAATAACGTTCTTCAGAACGCGGCCACTTCTGTAGAAGAAGGACAGAGTCTTCTACAAAGAGTCACCGTTCTAAAGAGTAATCTGACCCCGGCGCAAATCTCATCCTTCCTGGAAAAGCTGAGCCGCTTACCTGTGGAGGAAATAGACGACATTCGGTCCAGCACGAAGTTCTCGATGCTGTGCCGCTACAGCGTTGAAAATATTCAGATGTTTTCTACCGCGGAACTCATAGACGTTCTCAGATCATTCACCCGCTTAGGGATCCCCCCAGCTCATTCGATGCTGAATGTGTATCAGGCGGAGTTCTCTCGCCGCGTGTGGAACATGACCACCGACGAGTCCCTGCTGGTCGCCGACGTGTGGAGGATCCTGGGCCGCAGCGCCCCCCAGTTCTTGGAGATTTTGTACAGCTGTATGGAGCTGCGTTGGAAAGACTTAACTTTGCCCCAGCTAATACAGTTGATCTATATTATCGGTGAAGGCAGGCGGGCACCTCAGGAACTAATGCAAAAACTTGAATCGATGGTATTGCGGTACATGGATTCAATCAATATGGAAGAAATTGGGACAGTTTGCTTAGGTTACTTCAAGTCGCATAGTGGTTTATCGGAATACCTCATGAGGCGAATTGGGGACAGAGTGTCTCAAAACATGGAGGAAGTAAGCAACTATGCTTTAGTCAACGTACTCAAAATGTTCCGCTACACCCACGTCGATCATCTGCCGTTTTTAAAGCAACTTGGGCAGGTGGTACCGAAGCGTATACCCCACATGGGTGTACAGGGGATCATGCACGTGGCCCTGTCCTGCACAGCGCTGCATTACCTTGATGAAAATATCATGAACGCCATTGCTGCCGCGGTTCCCGACAGAATCGCCTACTGCCGGAGCAAAGACCTCGCCAAGTTCTTATGGTCCTTTGGAGCTCTCAATTACGAGCCGCCAAACGCGAAACGTTTCTACGCGGTGTTGACTGACGAAATTCGCAAGAGGCGGCAGGAGTTTGAGAAGTTTCCGGAGCATTTTCTCACGAGCTTGATGGGACTTGCGTTCGCCAGACAGTTTCCGACAGACCTCCTTAAAATCGCCTTGAGCGAGAGGTTTGTTGAGCAAGCTACGAAGAACGAGTTGTTCGAGTTGAAGAAGGATCTTTTTACCATAGCTGGCAGCGTAGACATCGAGTGCCCGAATTACAAAGGCAGTCGCCTATCACCCGGACTTCGACAAGAAGTCACCGAAATGCTTAAGAGTTTTGCCAGTCAGGATATCTGCCTGAAGCCGGAGGTTGTTGAGGCTGCGGGGTTACTGGAATCCATGTTGGGTGGCCCACAGTACGTTAAGAATCATATGATCTTACCTCATACTAGATCAAGCGATTTGGAGGTTCATTTGGACCACCGAGGGAAGCCTTTGCCTATAAATCAGGAACCTGCAGCGCCCGAGGTGGATCAGCCTGAACTGAAGCCACTTCACGTTCACCTCACCGATGACCTCCTCCACCAGATCTTGGATAGAAAGAAGTATACTGTAATCACTGAAACGGTGGCAACCAAACCAAAGCAACATGATGTGGTCCTCAACGAAACCGCCTTCTCAGTGAAGGACAACTTAAGCTTTGCTCAGGGCGTTCCTATTACAGAAGATCTCTTGACCGTGTTGACCAAACCACAGGCTTTACACGAGAAGCCGTTGAGTCCACCGAAGCTCGACGTTACAAAGCTGGCCATCCAGGTTTCCCATCGGAATCATTACTGTTACGGATCCAGACACCTTCTGGGGCTTCATAACCTAAAGAGACGGCAGTTACGCCGCCTGGGATACGTAGTGATCGAGCTGCCCTATTGGGAATGGTTTCCTTTAACGAAACGGACGCGCTCCGAAAAACTTGCCTATTTACATGAGAAAGTGTACGGGTCTTTAAGCGATCGCGTATGACCAAAAACTGGCCAGATTTCCGCCCAATATTTTAGAATTCTACATTGTGAGGGCATTACTCAAAGAGAACCGGCAGCCGCCCACAGTGCCTGGTAACTGAAGGTTATTGTCAGGATATCGTTCTTTGACATTGAAAGTAATAATAATACATTATGTTCCTGATCGTCCCCTATAGGGATGATTTGACGACTTCAAATTAATAACGGTAACACTTAAATATCATATTCTCTAACTCAGGCTCTCTCCAGAAATATATTGTGATTGAAATAAGAGCGAGGACATGTGAGAAAATGTTCAGAAGTACTTCACGTAATTAATGTCTAAATAAGCAAATAGCGCCTGTTCCATATGCGTCGGACGTCACTTTCAATTTAAACCCGACTCCTATTTTGCACTAATCTGCAAAACAATTAACACTGAAATTTGAATATTTTGTAAATATTATGTTAAATAAAATGTTATAGGAATGTTGGTTTTTTTTTTTTTGTGTATTTATAATAATATTATTGTTTTATATAGCGCCATCAAATTCCGTAGCGCTGTACAATGGGTAGACAGGACATATCAAGTAGCATGTAATATAACAGAGACAACAGGTGAGGAGGGCCCGGCTCAAATGGGTTTATAATCTATATCTGTGTGTGTATATAATTTATTATTTTGGGGGATTAGTACTCTCTCCCACTTGCAAACCTGCACAGTGTACATTATATACATTATAAAAAATACTGATTTTTGATATATATTTTTTTTGTTACGGATTCTAGTAGCTTGGTTTAGTTTTTGTAGGAGCTTACGTTCTATCCGTAGAGTTTTATTCATTCAAATTGACTCTTTGCCCAGCTTTTCTGTTCTTTCCAGTATGCAAAAAGGGAATTATAAGGGATCGGTTACCATCTTTCTTGTGTATCAGCATTTTTTCTCTTTTAAGGGCTTGTTGGACCCTTATTATCATTGTATAATAAAACAAGCAGCGATTCTACTATGAATCTTGGATGTTTAAATGTAACCAAAGCAAAACTATGACAATAGAAAAAAAAATTGATACTAAGAAATGTATAATATATATGCAATGCTGTCATCTGATGGAGTGTAATGGCGCTCGCTGCAAGCCCGGGTCATTCAAGGAATACACTATAACACGGCTGGGCATTCCCTTCGGTGAGGTGTCGCTGCTGACGGTCACCGAACGTTCACTTGTGGACAGCCTCGGCCCTCCTGGTCTCTTCCTTTGTCTCCCCCCCCCTCTGCTTGCTGATCACAGTGTGAGGTGGGGGAAATTTTAAGAAAAAATATTTAGTTTTCCTTTATTAGTTTAGTTGGTTATACACAGGGATAAAAGATGATCGGTAAATACTTCTCTTGAATTTTTTTATGCACGGTTTGCTTAGCTTAAAAGGGAAAACCCATTTTTTTATTACTATTACTTTTATTAAAAATCAGCTTTCAATAATATTGCGCTGTTTTCTTTATTTCAACCAGTTGTAGTTTTTAATCACCCAGCATACCACTGTGAATAATAATTGTCTATGAAGAAACTGACTTCATTAGCATCGCCATAAAGCATCAGCTCAGTGTGGTGTTTGAGCCAGGAAAGTCACCCAAAATATCACATGACTCACAGCAACGGCGGCTCCAGGTCTGCAGATAAAGGGGGTTTATTGGGAGAAAATGAGATAAAACCAGGTTTCCAGGTGTCAACGCTGACCAAGATTACCGTGTACTATGGCGCTGTGGGGGGTGGTTACCGCATACTAATGCACTATGGGGGTGCTTACTGTATACCACGGTGCTGGGTTTATGCTCCCTTTAACCTGTGAAGTGCAAGCTGTTTGTAAGGGTGTTGGCTAAATCTACTCATGGCAGGGGCATCCAACCTGCGGCCCTCCAGCTGCTGCAGGACTACATCTCCCATAATGCTCTTTCAGCTAAGGGGCTGGCTGCGGAGGATGAGAGATGTAGTCCTGCAGCAGCTGGAGGGCCGCAGGTTGTATGCCCCTGACTTATGGCAAACCTAACACCACACAGAGGAGTATTGTCATAAACTAAAAATATGCAAAGTTTGAGTTTGACGAACGGTCTAGTCTGGGGGGGTTATTTTTTTATTTTTATTTAGCGCAAAAAATAAATTGCTTTCATATTAAACCTCTTGTAATGCCGTGCAATAACCTCACTTACACAGCAGGTGGCGCTACAGTACTTCGGGCCAACAGTACGTCACATCAGTTTATCCAATACTGAGAAGTGAAAGCTCCTTTTCTCCCCTATTCATGGTTACCTCGCGCTAAATTCCAGCTTTACTGTCACAGCATTTGAGGAAAATGAGCCCTTATCGACAAATGCTGCAAGAAGGTCAAACGTTAGAAGATTTATTTACTCAGAACGTGGTAGATAAGTGCAACAACCTTCCAGCAGAAGAGGTAGAAGCTGATATAGTGAGAGAACTTAAACATACGTGAGATAGGCAAATGCCTCCTAGATATAAGGCAAGGCCAAAAGATTTTTATTGCTGAAATATGGGCAGAATTAGTCCAATCTGCCGTCAAGTTTTGGGTTTCTATCTATCCGTTTCCAACTATAACTGAAGTATTGAAGAGATGAAATCTCAAACATGCTTTAGGTGCCAAGACAGGAAATTGTGAGCGACTAGAAAAGAGATTTGTGGTTTTGGAAACCCGAAAGGCGACAGAAGCTTACGTTCCGATGGCCGCCACGTCCGTAATGTATTATCCAACTTTATAAATCCGTTATGCGTAGGAATATATAGAAATGTACGCTTTCTGACTCCTAATTTGTTTTTTTTTTTGTTTTTTTTATTTTGTTCTTAGGTTTTTTTGGAACCTCTTCTCGACTGAGCAA
>VKOC01000001.1:793188-809023 GCA_009364415.1 Spea multiplicata
CTCTGACATTAGGGGGTTAAAAGGCATATTATGGGGCACAGTGGCATATAGGGAGGTATAAGGCATTTCTGGAGGCAGAGTGGCATTAAGGGGGTTAAAAGGCATTTCATAGAGCACTCTGCCTACAGAAATGCCTTATGCCCCCCATTTAACACCCCCCAAAAAAACTTACCGGTGCTTCTGACTCCCGGTGTGTTGTCCGGACAGCGTGTAGACATCTATGCGATTCGCGTAGGCAACTTATGCTGCAGCTGGAAGGAGGTGCGGTTGGCAACGGGGGTTGTCTGCATCCATCGCGCAGACCTTCTCTGGCTGTCAGAGAGAATTCCCCGGTGAGGGGAACGCTGATCTCTGACAGCCGGGGAAGGTCTGCGCAATGGACGCAGACAACCCCCGCTGCTAACCAGAAGGAGGATCTGGATCTTAGTCTCATAGTCAGACCTGTTTGAGGTCTATTTGTAAGACGACCCTGATTTTTTTTCCATTTGCTCTGAAAAAAAACTTGTCTTATAATCGAGCAAATACGGTAATTATTTTCCATATTAATTATCATTGGTTAACTACCTAACCTGTCAAAACCTTTTTTAATCTGCCAATGCTACATCATTTGATAATTTGAGGTGGTGGTGATTATCATGGTAGTATCTATATCCCAAATCGTGTAAGGCAAACAATATTATTGTTTCAGTACTTTAAAAACAATCCTAAAAGTCATTAGAGACCTCCCCATTGGCAGGTACTCAGGGAGGATCAAGGTAAGCACTACTGAGCCATCACAGTACCAGTGCAGTAGAACGCCTTGTCTGCTCAGTAGGATAACTATACGTACTTTCTAAAACCCTGTAAGTTTTTTATTCACATAAGAAAAGGAGCATATTTTAGCTAGGGATTGGCAGCAGCTAAATCATTTGCATGTCAAGAGCCAATGCTCTGTACGTTCACACAAATCTTCACTAAGGCTATTAACAGCTAAATACATATCCAAATATAACTGAGTATTACCCAGACAAATGTTTACATGTGGTATGGGGACAGAAATACTCTTTTCTTTGTGTGTCACTCTTTGTGTGCCGCCTATTACCTTTAATTCTTGCTCCTAAACACCTATCTCACTAACACATCCCACGTCTCTCACAAATCATATTCCCACGTTCTTCTCTTTCTGGTTATCCTCCTTCTAGTCACTGGTGACATCTTGCCTGATCCTGGCCCAGATTAAATCCCCATCTGTAACCATACCTCATAAATAATCGAATCCTTCTAATCGCACCTTCATGGCTAACGTCCTTTACCAGCCCTGCCATTCTCCTAGAGTCTACTGAATGCTCCCTCCCCATTAACAAATCTATTGCTATACATAACTTCTTCTGCTCACAGCCACAACAACTTTTTATGATAAAATATAATTAAATATTTATTGTTTTTATTTGCAACTGCCCATTTTCACGAGTAGGGCTCACACCAATCAACTACATTTACCTTGATGTTCTTCTAAAGCACTTCTCTTAAACTTTGAGTCCTGGTTCATGTTTCCTATCTGGCTTTCCTTCGCTCATGCTCAGGGTGTCAGGAACCACAGGGCTGCCCCTGTCCACTGTAAGTGCTATTTTTGTAAAGTCTAAGAATAAAGTGGTTAACCATGCACACTCACAGAGAATGGGGCTGCTGAGTGCTAAAATGTGTCATATGAAAACATTATCTGTAGAATGACTTACTACAGTGACTAAGCAGCTGCACACAAGCTGAAGATCACTATGAGTATTGACAACCATCAGCTGAGGTGATGTAAAGTGCACCGCCACAGGACTCTGGAGCAGTGGAAACATGTTCTTTAGAGTGATGAATCATGCTTCTCTATCTGGGAGTCTAATAGATGAATCTGAGTTTGGCTGATGCCACGAGAACTCTACTTACTGGAATGTGTTGTGCCAATTGTAAAGCTAGGTGGAGGAGTGTTAATGGACTGTGGCTTTTTTTTCAGAATTGTCTGCCAACTCACCAGCTAAAAGTGGAAGTTCCTATCTGCACTTCCAAACTGTACATGCTGCAACAGCTCTATGAGTAATACACAATCTCAATGAATATAATAATCAGTGCGTACTTTATTGAGACTGTAAATAAATGGAACAGCCTCATAGCAAATTGATAGATGCTAATGCAATAAGGGAATTTAAATATGCATGGGACCATGCCTCTGAATTTAAAATCTGACCAATGACTTATAAAGGTTTGAGTGTTTACAGGTAAAAACAAGCAGATTACTTGTCAAATGATTCTTTTCTGTTCTCAAAACTGTTTCAATGTAAACCATAAGCCAAGCTAACGCTAACTCATAGGCAACTCATGTCTGGCTTGCTTTAGATCCTGCAGACCTTCGAGGATGGCATAATCAGGGTGAGTTGTGTAATGCAACTGAAAAGTTTCCCTTTTGTTTTTACTGCAAAAAACAGTACAGAAACAATGACAAAAACAGATCTGTCAAATTTCAAACTATCCTCTGAGGTGTTTATGAGATACTATACACTAGAGCCCTGCACGGGACTATTTTTTTTAATCCCGCTCCCGCGGCTTTTAATCCCGCCCGCTCCAGCGGTTTTTAATCCCGGTCCCGCCCGCTCCCGCCACATTTGTGGCCAATCATGCCCGCCTCCTTACCTGATTTCCCACGCAGTCCCGCGCGGCTGCCCTCGAGTTGTTCCCTCACGGCGTCTCTTCTCTTTCTCCGCCCAGGAACAAGGCGGAGTCACATGAAGTGATGTCACATCACGTGACTCCGTTTTATTCCTGGGCGGAGCAAGCTAGGAGACACTGTAAGGGAGCAGCAAGAAGGCAGCCTTGCGGGACTGCGCGGGATTACCGGGACCCGCAGGTACAGTGCCTGACCGCCCGCTCCCGCCCGCAGCCCCAGCAAGACCGCCCGTGCCCGCAAGTTTTTTGGCAGGTCCCGCAGGAACCGCCTCCCAGTGCAGTCCTCTACTATACACAATCTACTAAAAGAGCAGTGTGGACTACATTATGGAAACGTCTAGAAAATGTAAAATTTACACTGGTAACTGATTTAACTCTGTTGGCACAAATCCAAATAACAAGAACTAATCACTTAAAGCTGCATGAACATTTATTAACAGTGACTCAGTATCACACCGCTGCAAGTTTAATAAGAAACCTCTGTGTACCCAATTAAGATTGAAGTAATTGTCAAATTACATTTAATAAGCACTATCAATATGTAGAGAAAAAAAACAATATATTAAACCAGTCATTGCACAAAGCTTATTAAATTATAAACCTAAGTGTAATAAATTGTGTTTATGTAGTTAGAGGCACCTTAATTTTTTTTTAAATAATTGTACCATCACTATATCATCATTTATACTCTATGAGTCACTAATATTTTTATCTTTGTATGGTTTACTAATACTTATAGATTTCTGATCATTATGCCAAAAAAGTATTACTGCTTATTTGAACTAATCACTTAAACACCTTCGAGACCAGGGGTGGGGTGATGGTGGTGGGGGGTTATACCACCACTCCACGATCCTAATACTTAGAATACAATGCCATGTTAATAATGCTTTAAATACAGCAGTGTTCTTCCAATTGATAGTGCTGATCTTACAAAATCCCACATACATTTTTATATGAAAGGGCTGCATTTCACATTTCAGCAAGTTCTCATACAGTATATTGAGATGATTATTTTTCTTCTTTTAATCATAGATAGAAATTAGTTTTCTATACTCTTGGGGCAGTCAGATGGAAATTCATTAAAATCTAGCAAATTCAAACTGTGAGCAGATTAGAAGAAAACCATGGGTTTTCTTTCTGGCTATTGAGACACTTTAAAGCAGCCACTTTTCCCAAACCATGCATTTTACATTTCTATAAATTAAATAAACACATGTAATCATATTTAGATTAAAATAATTATAGTATGTGTATTAAAACTCACTTTTGTTTTTTTCCTCAATAATTATTTGTATCTGCCCTATTGTTTAAATTGATTCTTAAATTTTCATTTACTTCGGGTAGCTTTTGTAAAGGTGGGGTGAGGAGAAGGGTAATAATTTCACTTATGATTAGGTGCTCAAGTGGGGCTCTTGCAGTTGATTTATACCTTACAATAAAACTGTATTGCTTTGGATTGTGTTGCCATGGCACCTCTTTGATGTGTTTGGAACTAGGGGTTGCATGCTCTGTCTGCACATGTGAGACAGCTGGGTGAATCTTGGTTTTGTGTATATTCCAGAAAATCTCCTTTTAATCCCCCTTTAAATGTGTGAGAATATCAAATACAGAAATTTATTAAATAATGCTGATCCTGCCACATGTTAATATGCATATAAAAAGCACAACATGCCTGTAGATTTTAAAGAAGAACTGTGTTACCTTAAAGTCTGTGCCCAGAGGCTTATCCCTTTTTTGGAAATTTACAAGGAGGTTAGAATATTGAAGACAGATCCGTGGAGAAAGAGAAGCATTTCTACATGTCTCTTTCTTCCTGAATCTATCTGCACTTTTCTGGCCTCTTGGTGCACTTTCCCAACAAATGTGT
This sequence comes from Spea multiplicata, assembly GCA_009364415.1. Lineage (NCBI taxonomy): Eukaryota > Metazoa > Chordata > Amphibia > Anura > Pelobatidae > Spea > Spea multiplicata. The sequence goes on from VKOC01000001.1 coordinate 797,747, forward strand.
CTTCAATATTCTAACCTCCCTGTGAATTTCCAAAAAATGGCTAAGCCTCTGGGCACACCCTCTCGGCTCTGGCTTTTTTGACCGGAAAGCCAAGTTCATGGAGAAGAGTGAAGTCATTTTAAGCAGGTAGCCTACTATCCTGGTTGTGTACCACTAGGGTGACGACATTTTATTTCTGCCATTCAGGGACACACTATGAAGTGCATGAGATTACACACACAGGTATATATATATATTTAACTACTAGAAATCACATGTAAACTCAGCACTGAAGGTATAGATCAAATAAACAATACATGGATTGTTTGGTATTGATCACCTGAATAAGACATACCAAACCTGTATTTGCAGGTATACATACATAATGTATGGAAACATAGCATTGCAGATACGAATCAACACAATAACACACAAACCCAGCTTTGCAGGTATAGATTAATTGGATCATAGATCACAGGTTGCAAACCACAAAGGTTAGCCCTGGTGTCCACACTGCCCACATAGAACCTGACAGCACCAAAATTACACTCATAGGATTTACCATCTTTGTCCCCAAACAGCACAGCATGAGTCAACTTTGTCCCTAAACAGCCCACCCTATGCCATCTTTGTCCCATAAGCACCCTACCTGTGCCATCTTGGTCCCCAAGACCCTGCTTGTGCCATCTTTGCCTTTCTACAAATCAATTATACATCTATGATACCCACAAACACTTTCATTCCCACAATAATTTATTCTCTCACTCATTCAGACAAATCATTTACACATATTAATTAATACAATCTCACAAATTCATTAATTCTCTCACTTTCACACAATTCATCCACACATTAATTCATACTCTCACTCATTCACACAATTCATCCAAACATGAATTCATTTATTCTCTCACTCATTCTCACTCTTTGTGTATTTTAACATTATTACTACCCCCTTTGTCACTAGCTACCCCTCCCCCCCAAAAAATGTCTCCAAAAAATTGGAAGACTATATTGGCTAAATTGTCCTTATCTGCTGTTAAATTGTGTGTTTCTACAACTCATCCTAAACAGCATTGTTGAATGAAATGTAGTTTTTGCTGCTCATTTAGAGATCTGTGATTTAGAGATGTATAATTTCAGTATGAACTATACATATACAGATATACATATATACATATACAGATATTTGAGCTTGTTAGTTTTTTTTATAAATTCCAGACAGCAACCAGTTAAGAATCTCATAATTTCTTGAACAATTGAACACAATTTACTCTTTTAGAAATTCCATGTTCAGCAGATTTTTGTTTTCGAGAACAATGTGTCTACTAAACAAAAGCTGTCTGCATAGAGTGTTTTCTAATAATTCACTCTCTGTATAAACCTTGTATATCTTACAAGCACGCTGACAGTTTTTGATTTTCTTTATCAGGAATTAAATTTAATTTACTATGAAGTGTTCTTAATCTGTACAAAGGCTAGGTTGACAAACTCCTCCTAGGGCTACTTATGAAATCTATATACTGCAAGACTCTTTTTTTTTACATTAAATTTAATACTCCAAAAATCCATGACTAGATTTGCCATTTTGCAGGTTGTCCTTTGCCACTAGGTATATTTCTTAAAGGTCCCTCTTACACAAAACATGTATTAGGCAATAAGATAATTAACATGTTGATTAGTTTGCTAAGCAAATAATATCTGTCATTTTATTCTTTCTTCTGAAGATTTAATCTTTTAAAAACAAGACAAAACTACTGCTTTTACAGTGGTAACAACTCATCAGTACTTGTGTTACATGACGTGTTTACAAATTAGACACATTTTTACATGAATAAAGAATTATTTTTGAGAAAGTACTGTGCCCAGTGCACGATAAGGCAACTTTCCGGTGTCTTCCCTCATCGTAGTCATTTCACCCACATGGACTTTTAACTCCAGGTGTGATCCTACAGATTCCCAGGAGTTAAAGCTCCATAAAAGTGACTCTATTGGTCGTTGACAGGAAGCTCCTCTGGCATCAACCAATGAACGTCAGCTGCCCTTCATTGGTTGATGCCAGAGGAGCCCCCTGCTAGTGGAGTCTTTAACTCTTGACACCGAGAAGCCATTGGTCTCCCTGGGCCAAGTTGCTCTGAGGTGTACCTTGCCCTTTGCCAGGGGGACTCAAATTCCTGTTCCTCCCAAGCCATGTTGCTCAGAGTGGTTATCTGAGTCTGAGACAACCACTCTGTACAACTTGGCCTCGGAGGAACAGGTATTTGAGACCCCCTGGAAAAGGACATTATAGCAACTATCTTTAGTCTCACTGCCTGTGGGTGAATAAAAAAGGTTTTTAGAGTCAGTAAAAAGAAGAGCCCATTCAATCACTTTTCAAATTTAGTGGGGATAGTCTGGATTGAGGAGCTGCGCAATCTATTTAGACTCATTTAGCATCATTAAATGGAAAATCAATTTTTTTTAGATACAGATTGTTTTTGTAACAAATCTCACTGAACCAGGCCTGCCATGTATGTATGTATGTGTGTGTATATATATATTATTGAGATGAAATTGAAAATCTCAAAATTTGAATGCATTTATCCAAGTTTAGAACACCAGATATTATTACTAGCATTGTGTGCATGTTAGCTGTAGATTATAATGCTGGCAAGATTGGCAGATTGGTGATAATGGGACGTGAACACTGTGAAGTTTTACTAGTGGTGTATGCAAAAAGCTGGCTATGCCCCCTTTACAAACTGATTTTTAGGGTTTGGCATCTGACATCAATATTAGTAGCAATTACTATTCATAAAAGAAAAGGCATGATTAATAGAATAATAGAACTTTTTTTCACTTTTTACTCATCTATTTCAAGCAATAAATGTAGTTTATTTTTGGGGGGTTTTTTAAGTTTGGAAACAAAATTTGGGGGGCAAAAACACATCTCTCTCCTCTCTCTCTCCTGTGCGCCTGCACCCCATACTTTGAAATGGTTAATTTCCATTTGCATAATAATTATGCTGCTCCTGAGATTTCTACTTTTATTTAATGCGATAAAGTTTTACTTAATGTAGTAGAGATTTGCTTTAATGAGAGAGTGGTGGATGTGTAAAACATCTTGCCAGTAGAAGTTACTTGGGAACTACAGAAGCCTTTTCCTTTATTGTTATTCCAGCTTACAACTTGTTTTTTATCCTAATGTTTGTAAGACTACTGCAGTTTACCAAAGCCCCATATGGTCATGTTTAAATGCATATCTATTGTCATGCAGTGTGATCAATTAAAGTCATTAGACCAAAAGGTTCTATGACATGGGTGCACAAATTTATATGCAAATGCTAGTCAGTTATATTTAGTTAGCCAGCTATATTCAGATGTTTTTTTCTTTCTTAGTGTTGAACAAATGCTGACTTCAGAACTTTTATGAAAATGGTATAATTTGCCCTAACCCCTCATGAAGTAATATGACCTGTAGTTAATTAAATGTTGTACCGAAAAGAAAAAGTAAAATGTATAATGTGAGTTAGCCAGTTAATTTTGTATTGTCTTTGCCCATCACCGTAATTTTAAAGACTCAACATAGTCGTCTTCAAATCATAAATTTAACATGTATGGCGCAGCCAGCTATCTAGTCTACAGGGTTTCATTTATGTGCTCTTTTATTATTTTTTGTACAACACAGTTTCTTGGCCTATTGGTTTGCATGAAATTTGGAGGGATTTTTGATTCAGACACAAAATTAATTGTCACTCATTCTCATTCACTCTTTCACACTCTCTTACTCTCTCTAACACACTCTCTGTCTCAATGTCTCCCTACCATACCTGACAACCACTTTTGTGTCTCAACTTTTCCATCTCCTTCTCTGCAGCTCCTCTCTTTCTCGTGTCCCTCCACCACTCTTGGCTCTCCCCTGCTTTAGAGGGGCCACTTCTGTGTACTTACTCAACAGGGCGGAGCTCCATGCACCCCCCCCAAGCTCCTGTTGCAGAAGAGCCGGTAGCAGCTTAGAGAGCTGGGAGAAGACCAAGAAGCGAAGATAGTGGTATAACAATGACAGTCGCAGGGGTCATCACTCTAGAGGGCCCAGGCAGCTTCCGTGACTTTTTTCACCCCTTTAAAGCCACTCTACATGCACAACATGGGCCCGCAGCTTACATCTGTGGCACTACTGCACAGACCCAGTGCCCTACTGCTCCTTCATCTCCTCCCATACTCTGGGGATCAATTCTTTAATATTTTAAAGTTTGCGGAAAATGTATTTGTGTATAATCCTGTACAATCTGTATGTGTTGGTCAGCTGGTGCCTGCCCTGCACTCTGCCCTGCCTCTGCTGTTTCTGTGGCTCAATCTCCTTCTTTGATCTGTAGATTAATTATTTTTATGTAATATTGGGGGAAATTTAGTCCTGTACAATCTGGTTTGTCTGTCTGAATTCCTGGTTCTGAATCAAAAAAGCCCTCTGAATTTCATTTGAACTGAACAGCCAGAAAATTACATTTGTTGTCTGAAAATGAATGCGGCAAAAATGAAATGAAAGTGTCATCAAGCAAGACAAGAAGCAGAGCTGTGGAAGAGGAGACAGGGACTCTGAAGTGGTTGGCAGAGAAGGTAGGGAGACATTGAGAAAGTGAGATTGCACCAGGGCCCCCTGACTTCACCAAGCAACATGTCCTACAATGCCACCTTTCCTCCAAACAGCTTATTAGTGCCATCTTTGTCCACAAATTGTGTGTCCGTGACATCTTTTGTTATTAAACATCTTGTCTGTGCCATCTTTGCCCCCAGCTTGTCTGAGTCACCTTTGTCCACATATAGCTTGCCTGTGTCCCCAAAAAGCTTGCCCATGCATGTCAATGCTCCAAGCAGACTGTCTGTGCCATATGTGTACCCAAACTGCTTGCCAGTGCTTCCAAATAGCTTATCTGTGCCACATTATTCCTCAAACAGCTTGCTGGTGCCATATATAAAATCCTGATTGCCCTGGCCTGTGCCATATATAATCCTGATTGCCCCAGTCTGTGCCATATATATAATCCTGATTGCCCCAGTCTGTGCCATATATATAATCCTGATTGCCCCCACCTGTGTCATATAAAAATTCTGATTGACCCAGCATGTACTATGTCATATATAAAGTCCTTATTGCCCCAACATGTATTGTGTAATATATAAAATCCTGATTGGCCCAGCTTGTGTCATAAATTACTTATTCCTCCAGCATAAACAGTGCCAATCTTACATGTTCTTACTGTATGGTGGTGATGAGCGTTGTCCCTCACAGTCTCTCCCTTTGAGTGCATGTGCTGCGTGCTACTGTCTAAGCCTCCACGGATACTGGTGCCTTTGTTACATAGGAGGAAGAGTCTTGTCATGCATAGGGCGAGCCAACACTGTGATGATCAAGAGAGGGCAGGTGGAATTGCTAAGTACAACATTTAATGTCTTCACTGTAAAATAGTTGGATTACTTGGAAGGACAGATGTGGTATTCTAGTGATGTAATATGTGAGGACATTTTTTTACCTGTTTCTCACTTTAGAATGTTTGTTATTGCTGTCTTGTTCCGGACAAAGGATAATATTTGTTCTTGGATTTAAGGTAGTAAATTAAAGAAATTGAAAATCTACTGATAATTTAGTGGCCTAAGAATCTAAATTTAAATCTGTAATATTTTCCCAAGTTTCTGATCAAGATGACAACTGTGACAATAGTGAGAAGCAGAACTTTGAAGAGCCACAACAAACATGCCAATGAAAACATTATATACTAAGGAAACCATAGATACACAATAGACTTGTTCATTTGGATTCGTATGAATTAAAATCTTAACAACATTTTCCAATTTTCAATTGACCACACTTTTCCCTGTTTGTTAAAACATGTTAATTGGGGGCTGTATAATAATTTGAAATCAGTAGTGAAATGGGGAAATATATCATAAACAGGTCTGTATTGGTTCATGCATTAAAAGTGAAGCAATAATATTTCAATGCTTGATAACAATATTCTTTATTTTTCTTTGTTTTCCCAAATCTTTGTTCATGCACATAACTATTGTCCTTTATCACTTTGCCATAGGCACAATCACTGCCATATGACAGCTTTAAAATGCATGCAAATAATCACAGTCTGTTGAGTTTACTCTTTGGGAAAAAGCTTTTTGCATATTTAAAACTCATGTATCCTAGAAAAAACTGAGATGAACATCTAAAAATATGTCGCATATTTAGAAAGTTTGAATAAAAGATTTATGTAAACTGCCAACAAGTCATAAATAAGCATTGTTTTATCATATTATATATTTAAAATATATATTTTATTGGAGGTTTAGTCACACTGATTTTTAATTTATTTCACTGAATATCTAGGCTTTTGTAAATAAACAGATGAAGTATGTCAAACAATTGCTTGAACGTCTTGTACTGTGGTTAAAATACACTATAAAATCAGGGGCGGATCAAGGTCAGGTGTGGCCCTGATCCAACACTGTTACTAGTAAGCAAGTCTTGCCAGAAGTCAGTGGCGACTCTCGAAACAATATACAGAGGGAGCACATTGCATACCACAGTCAAAACGGGGGGGGGGGCATTAATAATTTCCACAGTTAAATCATACCACTGTTATTGGACTAACATAATACTTGGTCATTCAACATGGGAAGCCTAAAGCCACAATTTAATGTGACTAATCCTTGAAATAAATATTATAAATAACACAATACCTTAACTTTTCCACAAAATGATTTCTGGGCCTTGAAAGTTTTGTCCCCTGAAGTCACTACAAATTCAATACAAAATCACCACAAATTCTCTGGATACGTAAAAATGAAATAGTTCCTACTGTAAGTAAAATGCCAGGAAACAGATGACCAAACACACACACCAGGACAGGCTCTGCCACACCGATACCCAAATATACACACACCAGGACCGGCTCTGCCACACTGACATCCAAACACACACACACACCAGGACAGGCTCTGCCACCTGACACCCAAACACACACACCAGGTCAGGCTCTGCCACACCAACACCCAAACACACACACACCAGGACAGGCTCTGCAACACGGACAAACCAACACACATACCAGGACAGGCTTGACACACCGACACCCGACACACACACACCAGGACAGGACTCTGCCACAACTGATAACCCCCACACACACACACCCATCGGACAGCCTCTGTCCACACCGGACACCCAAATACACACACACCAGGAAAGCCTCTGCAACACCGACAAACCAAGCACACACACCAGGACAGGCTCTGCCACGCCAACATCCAAACACGCACCGCTCGCTTTAATTTGAATTTTGAATGTTGGTCTGCCGGCCGCCCGGTTTCCCGGTATCCTGGTGGGCCAGTCCAGCCCTGCGGCATGGAATAGGCACACTTAATTAAAATAATTAAGCGGCTTGCGGACTTACGGCTGCTTTAAAACTCGCTGTGCTGGCCCTTGGACCGACCAGCCCCCTGGGAAATCTCCCGGTGTCCCAGTCCGGCCCTGGATGGGTGGTTCCAAATTCGGCAGGGGGCAACAGAGAGGGCAAGGAATAACCAAGGGGCAATTGCCCCTCCATAACGATGCCACTGCCAGAAGTTAGCCAGCTGATAGAACTACAGAAGGGTGTGAAGATTAAGAACACGACCCAACACACAATACAAGGGCCTGAATCAATTTGAAGCTCTTGAGAATGCTAAACATAAGCTCACAGAGCTGGCTACCACACTAAGCAGATACACTAGAAAAAGCAGAGGCCAAAGAGATAAATTCTCTGTTCTACAAAGAACCATCTAAGGTGTACTCCCAACTGCAGGGCAACAACAGAGTAACAGTAGAACCACCAGCAGCAGAAACTCCTCCTAGAACAGTAGAAGACATCCAACAGCAAGTCAGTAACATGAAAAGCTGGACAACACCTGGCCCAGACATGGTCCATGCCTACTGGCTGAAGACACTGAGTACCTCAACACCTGGCAGCGCAGATGAACCACCTGCTAGCAACAGGCTTCCAGACCAACCTGAGCACAGCCTAGATTGATAACAAGAAAGCCATACTCAATGCCATACACATGGATATGTGTATACAAATTCAACAGGACACTAAAGACCTTCCTCAAGAACACAATGGGAATCTGGAAGACAAGACTGGAATCCGACTCAAGACAGCTAGCATCAAGTGCAGCATATACCAAAGTGATACACTGTCCCCACAGCCACCTCCTCTAAATGCATGACATCAAACTGCAACGCAAGAACAAACATGACATCGACTTTCGCATAGTGAACTATCGAAAGGAAGACATTGAGGCTGCTAATGTGAAGACCTGGAAGCTCCTCACAATGTATAGAGGTTTCCACCCCAAGTTCAACAGGGTCTGGTAAGTGTCAAAGCTACCATCCCGGATGAAACCCAGAGTATCTAGGAGTACATCAGTAAGGTGGCACTCAAAGGTGAGCTACTGAACCAGCCTGAACCAGCAACAGACATAGAAGGAAGATCAAGTAGAGAAAGCACCAAAGCAAGCCAAGACCCTGCATGGAATATACTATCATTATATAGCTGAGGTGGCTGACATTGGGAAATCCTTCCAGTTGCTGGTGAGGGCTGCACTCAAAGACACCACTGAAGCACTGATAATGGTGGCACCAGAAGAGGCACCAAGCAACAGCTCCATAAAGACAGGTATCTACCGCACCAGACAGGACCCAAGATACAGACTATGTAGGGAGGCTTCTGAGAAAGTCAAACACATAGTGGTGGGGTGTAATATGCTTGCAGGAACAACGTACACTGAACGGCACAATCAAGTAGCTAGAATTGTGTAGATGAACATCTGAACAGAGTATGGGCTAAACCCAAGTCCAAATGGAAGATTCCACAGAAGGTTGTGGACAATAGCATGGCTAAGATTCTATGGGACTTCCAAATCCAGACAGACAATCCCGAACATCAGAATACTCTGTCCAGATTTTTGTTTCTTGCCCTTTCAGATTCAGACAAAATTCAGAAGACTTTTCCTATTCGGAAATTAAACTTATTCATCCTCACTCATGTCCTCTTGTGCCCTCACTCACCCTCTTATGCTTTCTCACACTCTCATCCACTCTCTCGGAAGCTGTGTCTCAATGTCTCTCTACCTTCTCTGCTGTTTTCTTTTACATAGCTCCTCTTTCTGTTCTGTCTTCTTTCGCGGTCCACTCCTTCCCGGTATCAGCTCCGTTATCCAGGCACATAAGCAAAAGCTTCTGCACACAAATCTCCTTTTGGTGCGTGTCGTGACTCCTCCTTTTGTGGAAGTACTCCAAGAAGGCTGGTTATTGCAGATGGCTTAGCCGAGAAAGAGAGGTGCAGAAACTCTTCTCTTTCTCCTCAAATCTGTCTGCAACATTCTGGCCTTTTTGAGAGCAATGAGAGCAAACAAAAATTTTGGAGCTCTCTGCCTTGTTTTAATTTGTTTCATCGAGGGTCCCAAGTAATGAAATCGGCAAATTTTGTTAATTTAAATTTGCATGAATCCAAATTCACAAGTCTAATATACACAGTGTATATATGACAGCTAAACAATGCTGGGGATCTCACAAAACAACAAGTTACTTTGCTAACTGAATTCCTACACATATCCAATTACCCAGCAGATGAGACAGTATAAAAATAAATCTTTACATATGTCATGGAAGCTGCATTTGTCCTTGTGTTGCCTTAATATACATAAACAATCCTAGTGTTCTCAAATTCTTGGTGCCCGAGAAGGACTCCACACGATCCAAAACAACATTAAAATAAAACAATATAACTCAAATTAATTATTGTTTGTATTATATATATATACTCAATAAACAGAATTTGGTTTACAATTCTCAAGTCCCTTTATTTTATTATACCCTCTATTATTCATTACGAATAGAGGGACCTTACCATTTATATAAAATTATTTCTTTTTGTACCTCTGCAAAATCCTGAGAAATAAGATGTTAAAAATGGGAATAAAGGTATGGACCACATTATAATAAATTAGTATTGGTCTTGTAGTGATATGTCTCATCCCAAATAGTAAATTTCTTAAGTTAAGTACAAGAACCCTTACCTCAGAGCATATATTAAGGAAAAGTGTATCATTTATAATGACAGCGACACCAATGTTTTGATATTTGGATAAAGCCATCTCAATTTAACTCAGTGACTAAACCTGAAATAGAGGAATACTGATTACTATTACAGCTACAAAAGTGGCTACTACAAATTTAATATGATGCGCAGAGTGTTAGCAAGATTATTTAATTAAATAGACATGTACATTTCAGACCATGTCTAGAATAAGGCATAAAGGTAACATATTGAACAAAGCTGAAATAATCACTGTGCACATGTACAGGGTGGTAAAACACACAGTTTACCAACAAAATGATCAGTGTTGTAACAGATATTGACAGAGAGCATGAACTATGTATTTAGTTTTTGCACTTATTTCCTTGAGTATTTCTTTATATTAATAGGGTAACTTGCATTTCTTTAGGCAAATAAAATATCACCCAAAGTCATCAAATTTACACCTGACTGTTTAATGCACAAGAATGTTACTGTCAATTAAATTACAAATACTTAGAGGATTATAAAAATGAAATCTCTGAATTTTCATTTACATTTAGTTGCTCTCACACTCTCATTCACTCTCTCTCATGTTCTCTTTCAATGTCTCCCTATCTTCTCTTGCCTCTTCTTGTTCCTCTATCTTCTTTCTTTATGCGCTTCTCTCTGGTATTAGCTCATTAACTAGACCTCCCAGAGAAACATTTCTGCACCTCTCTTTCCCACAAATCCCTCTTTAATATTCTGGGTTTTGGAGTACTTCCACAAAAGGGCAGAGCAACAGCACACACCACAGGGATAGCCTCTCCTCCATACCTCCAATGAGGGGAGAGGGTGCACCCAGAGGCTCTGCCCTTTGCAGACATACCTTGATAAAGGAGTTGATACTGGGGAGAAGCGGATGAAGAAACAAGACAGAAAAAGGGAGACAGAACAAGAAGAGGCAAGAGAAAAAGTAGAGCCCTGGAAAATTATACAGGGACACAAAAGAGAAAGTAGGGAGACAGTCTGAGTGAGGGTGAGTGACAGCAAATTTTGTTTCCAAATGGAAAAAGCCAAACTAAAAGGGCAGGAAATTTGTTGTCTGAAAATGAATGGACCAAAATCGAAATTAATAATTGATTTGAATAATGTTTGGTCTATTGCACTTGTCTAATTACTGTATTATTTAGGCGAGCTATGAGCTTACATGACCCCCTACAAAATTGACAGG
>VKOC01000001.1:809123-820347 GCA_009364415.1 Spea multiplicata
TGTAGTGCAGTCTCATAGATTCATTGCAATAAGCCCCAGGAAATTAATTTAGCTTTAAGCTGTTCAGGGTCATGACAAATATAGATCTTATCGTTATAGGTGACCCGAATTTTAGTCGGAAAACCCCAGGTATATTTAATATTGTTTTCTCTTAAGCATACTGTAAAGTCCGCAAATTTCTTCCTATTAGTCCTTGTAGCCGTAGAAAGGTCGGGATAAAAAGTTAGTGATGCAAATTTCTTGTTCTTTTGAGGGTTTTCCCTCCACTCCTTTATTAGCTGTTCTTTAACCCGCAGACTGGAGAAAATAACTATAGTGTCTCTGTCTTGGTCTTTATAAGTAGGATTGGATGGTTTTGAAATTCTATAAATCTTATCAATTAATGTTGCTCCAAAGGTTTTGATATCTATATATGTAGCCAAGAGTTCTTTGATGTATTGGTCCAAGTTTGTATTTGCTTCTGGAATCCCTCTGATTCTTAAGTTTTTTCTTCTAGAGTTATCTTCAATATCTGCTAATTTATACGCTAATTTATTGATTTCCGATTTATTTTCTTCATTTTGTACTTTGAGTTCTTTAATAGTCTGTTGGAGGGTAGAAATCTCCTGAGATTGAGAAGCTAATAGTAACTTTATAGAGGAAATTTCATCCTTATAATCTTTCAGATTTCTGTCCAAATCAGATTTAATTTTGTCGTATAAAGTCTCTAAGGCCATGGATAAGTCTTTTTGAGAAATGTAAGATCGTTGAGTTTGTATTAGATCTTCTGCAGAGTTTTCTAATATAGATTTTTCAGGTGATTCAGAGAGACTCAATTGGCTGCGAGGAGAGTAAAAAGTACTTATGGATTGTGGTTTTCTAGATTTATTGGTATTTTTGTTTTTCTCTCCTTTATCCATTTTGTCTGTTTTCTCAAACTTATCCGTTTTAGGAGGCATAATTAATTAGGTAATGGTTCAGATGAATAGACAGATTTCTGGTGGTAGAATCCTTGAGTAACAAAAAAAAAAAAAAAAAAAAAAAAACAAAACGGGGTCGATACAGTCAGTATATAAGCCAATGTAAATCAATTAAATCTGGTCCTACCAGTTTCGCTGATTCAATTTCTTGAAACGGTTCTGGGCACCAAAGATTCTTTCAGGCCTAACATATTACAGGCCACGTTTTAAAAGGGGTGTGGGAGAGGTATTATATCTCCTCCGGTACTTGTTTGTTAACAATGCCTGCGGGTCAGCAGTTCCTCGGGTTGGTATAACTTACTCCCAGGCGTCAGAGCTCGTTATGCATCCGGATATTTAAGTATAAACATTGGCGGTGTAACGGTAGCGGTGGTAGTAGCATAACAGCTGCGGCCTCTCCGCCTCTCAAGTAGGTCAGGCAGCCGCTCTGCAGGCCTCTTATGATGGTCCAGACGCGCGTCGTTACCTCCGCTGGCTCCACACAGCAGGGCAGCCGGATAGCCGCACTATCGTGCAGCCGCCGCGCCTTCCCACCGGTCAGCCACACCGCTATCCGGAGACCCGTAGTTCAGTCGGCCCCTGCTCCCGTCTCACACACGCCGCCCCAGGAACGCCCCCATCACACGCACGTGCGTCGCTACGTCGCTACGCCATCACCCCGACAAGCCACAGCACACTTTTTTCAATGATGCCATGGTTTTCATGATGATTTTCATCTCTGACTCCCTCCGCATCCACCACACAGATTTACCTTGCTGGGAATATTCAGCATTGGTTTGGCACAAGGAATGGTTTAAAATTGACTCACTAAGTATGGATGGCTGCTTAATACCCTGTCCTTTGGTACATTTCAGCTTGGAAACATTTCAACTTTTAGCTCTTTTGTCCCATAGAGAGGAAAAAATCTCCATGAACTTATCAGCCTTTTTCTGCCACATGGGGCAGTCCAGAACTGAAAAGTGAGGGAAGTTTTCTTTGCATAAGGAAACCAACAACACCAGAAGTACGTGGGGAATAAAACATTTGTGAATACCATAAATGTAATTCAGACTTTGTTGTTAATTTGTTTAACACAACTGTTGATTTATGAAGGAGGAAGAACCCTGCACATGTATTTCAGAGCATAACATTTTTTTTTATCTCCATTAGGCCTGACTAAACTCAATGCAGACACCATACAAGAAAAGATAAAACACATTGCACATACACAGTTAAGTAAAAAGAAGCTGCAGCAAGGACTCTCAATGCTGACACTCTGGTGCAAACTGGGGATGCTGTAGAGCTTGCACACTATGCTATGACACCCTCCAGGTCCCAGCTTCCCCTGTGCAGGAAAAGAGAGTTTCAGTGTTGCTCGACCAGATTCTGGACCAGATAAATCTGCCATTGAGATAAGAGGGTGCGAGAGGGTGAATAGGTAAATGAATGTGTGAGTGAGTGAATATATAAGTGTTTAGGGGAGGAAATAGGACAGGCGGGTTGTTTCAGGGGCAGAGATGGCACAGGCAGGCCGTTTCCGGGCAGAGGCCTACCAAATCAATGTCTGTCTGGCCTAGTATATAGTGATGAGGGTTAGCACCGTCAGTGTCTGGCTCAGTGTGTAGTGGTATGAATTACGCTGTTCCACCATCAATGTCTGACTCAGTATCTAGTGACAGGAGTTATGCTGTATCATATCTGTTCAGTAAATGTTATTTATTTAAACTTATTTAATATACAGTATTTATAAGTAAATAATATCTTTTTTCAGATTTGATTTTTGATAATTTTTTGTGAGTGTCTTTACATTTTCAAATGGGGCAGGCCGTATACAGAATCTGTCTCGGTTGCTAAATACTCTAGGTATACCCTTAGGGTGACCACATCCGTATTTTCCATGTAATTTTTACATATTGCTGACCAGCCCAGATAAAAAGAAAAAAATATTCACAAGCTTTACATATTCATGCTAACACACATATACTTCTACTAACCCACACTAACACACAAACACATGCTAACACGCAGTTCCTTCTTACACACACACACATACAGAATTCATACTTACACACACTTACACATTCACACACACACCTATATATACACACTTACATACATACATACTCCCTCCCCTCACCCCATACTTCACCTGCAGCTTTCTTTCACCTTTACTGGACCAGGGATGTAGGAATGCAGAGGGGGTCACGTAACACAAAGGAACTGTGTGTTAGCATGTGTTTGTGTATTAGTGTGGGTTAGTAGAAGTATATGTGTGTTAGCATGAATATGTAAAGCCTTGCTACATTCCTGCCTCCCCAAGCCGATAGAAAATTCTTCACAAAGAAGAATTGTGAAGACCTATAGACCAGCCCAGGGTCCAATTGCTCCCCTGCTCTCCAGGCCTGCTCCCCCTGAGTCTCAGGGATTCAGCCAGTCATTACTAGAGTATCTTAATAATTTTAACTTAAATTTGATGTAGGAAGGAAAGAGTTAGCATTAATAGGACATGGAAATTCATTAAGATACATGGGCATATTAATGCAGGATAGGTGTGTTTGGGCTCTAGAGAATAGATAGAAAATCCATGATTCATTACAAATGAACGGCCTGTTTAATAAGGCATAAAATATCACTAATAAACATAGTGTACAGGGTTCAGGTCAGTGTGGACTGTGCAGACAAAATTGTATATAGGAAGGGGAAAGACTTGTGAGCAGGAATCATGGGATGTGATAAAAAGGAGAACTTCACAGAATTCATAACTCTTTATTATAACTCTGCCAGAATGAGTCCCTCCTCCCTTTTTCTCTCTGTTTCAGGACAATATATAGTCAGAGCTGACGGGAGTCACCTAGCGCTGGCATCAGTGCAGCTGTCTGAGGTATGGGTAATTTATTCAGCACAAGTATCTAAGTGCAGGACACACAATGGGATGGATCCCTGGAGAGTGGCAAGCAGTGTGTGCGATGTACCAGGGATGTTACGCTGGTGCTACACCCTTGTCAGTAGTTTCAGGCAGGGAAACTGGGAGTGGACCAGTCCACGGGCTAGTGGAGCATCACTGGGGCTGCACTCACAGTCTCCAACTGTTATTAATTCAGCCAGTTGCGTAACAACCACAGTCACAGGGGTCGCAAATGCAACCAGGTCTATCACTCTAGCGTGGCCCGGGCAACCCCTAAGGCCGCTTGTCTGCTTGCAAGGGTTACTGCTGCTGACCCCGCCTCATTCTTGCTTTCAGTAGGGTGGTAAAAGAGAGGTTGCTTGTACAGTGTGCGAGCACCCCAGATAACATTGCAGGGGAGGCAAGGGGGTGCAAAGAAGGGGTATGAATGAGTGAATTAATGTGTAAGTGAATGTATAAGTGTGTGTTATCATGGTTTGGTGAGGAACATATAGCATAGGCACACTGTTTGGGGGCAGAAATGGCACAGACAGGCTGTCTGAAGGACAGAAAGGGCACAGGCAGGCTGTTCGGAGATGGAAAGAGCACAGGCAGGCTGTTTGATGGAAAATGGCATGTGCAGGCTGTTTGAGGGCAGAAACTGCACAAACTGGCTGTTTAGGGTAGAAATGGAGTTTGAATGATACCTTTATTAGCTAACCTGAGTAAATATAGATAGCAAGCTTTCAGGACCCCTCAGGTCCCTTCATCAGAGGGGTCCTGAAAGCTTGCTATCTATATTTACTGAGTTAGCTAATAAAGGTATCATTCAAACTCCATTTGTCTCCTATAATTCTACGGCTAACACGGTACCAACTCTCATCTTTTAGGGTAGAAATGGCACAAACAGACTGTATGGGGCAGAAATGGGCAAAGGCAGGCTGTATGATGGTAAAAATGGCACAGACAATCTGTTTGAGGGCAAAAGTAGGGACAAGGAGACTGTATGGAGCCACAGACAAGCTGTATGTGAGCACGGATGAGCTGCTTGGAAGCAAAAATGGCACAGACAAGCTGCTTGTGGGACAAATGTGACACTCACAACTGTTTGTAGGCAAAAGTGGCACTCTGGGTTATGTTGCTTGTGAAGTCAAGGCTTGTGGGTCTGGTCTCAGGTACTTATTTGGGCTTTTTACTGCATTTGGTTCCAGGGATTCTACCAATAATGTGGTATATTCCTTCCTCGACTCTCTGACGTCCTCCACCATCTTGACCGATGATCAATTGTTACCTTTGTTCACAAAAATTTGGGCTCCCTGGTCCCAACTTCGTCTCTTGCCTCTGTGGCGGGCTTGAAGGGATAGTTGAATCTTGGTGTGACGCGCCTGGTCTCTACTTACCTTTTATTGTCTTTTCTTTTTTTCATTTGAGGTACCTTGACAGCTCTCTGGTATACCTGGTCATACCAATACCAATTTGTTATACCAATATGCCTGACTTGATCCATATAAGTTTTTGACTGTTGGTTTTTGTTACAAAGTGATTCGAAGCCAATGTTGTTTTCCATCATCAGCGTTTTCTCGCACTGTGCAGATGCCGAGTGTCTTATGCTTTTGAGAGGCTGCCATATGCGTCCTCTAACGTTTTTATTTTTATATCGGCTTCTCCTAGCAAGCTACTGGGTTTTGTATACTGGCTGTCATTATGCTTGTTTTATCTATATATGTATATGCCCTGTTATCTCGGACACTCTCTAAATTCTACTGTATTGTTCTTCGTGCCCACTTTGTTGGGAAAGCATGTTCTATTACCTTTGTACGATGTATTGGAAACGACAAAAAATTTTAAATTAAAAAAAAATAATAATGTGGTATATTCTGTAATTATTAAGAAGCAATTTCAAAAAGAATAATTTATATCTATTTGAATGTCAAATAGTGTGACTCAGATAGGTATGTATAAGGGGTGTGGCGTGTGGGCGCAAGAGCTTGACCACGTGATAAAATATATGGGGCTGGTGTCCAAATATTTTTTGAAGGGATGCTTTTCATTCCCAGTCCAGCCCTGTTCTCAGGGACTCCAGCTTTCATGAGTTAGCAAGTTTAAGCTAACCAGTTTGATCAGTTGCTTTATATGTTTCATTTAGCTTGTTTAACTTTAAATAAATTGTCACAGTGGTCAATAACTCTGTAGACTTTTATCTCCATGCAACTGTGTCTGTGTCTTTATTTTAATATAATTTAATGACCATGTTGACATTGCACCCGCCATGTCACACTTAAGTTCTGTGCTGACAGAGAAGCTCTCATAGCAGCCTTACATCAAGTAATGAAATGCGTACAAATGAGTATGCCATGTCTGATTTCAACATATAAGCCAATAATACTTATTTGTACAGAAATGGCAATAAATAAATAATAAATAAATAAAGAATATGCAGTACGCAAAGCAGTACAGTATACATTTATTTAAAGTGCACTTCTTTTAGTTAGGAAGACATATAGACAGTTAGGAAGATACATATTTTACATCATCTAAAATAAAACAGTACAGTGAAGTTACTTAAATAGGGGACATTGGGCAATTTTTAGTGGTCAACTAAAACATAGAGACTGCATCTATGTGGGCGGTGTAAGGATTTCAGGAGCCAACTCACACCATCTCATGCCTATTCGGTAATTTGGGGGAGGAATTGGGACTTGAACCATAAATTACCCTAAACCCTGGTTGTAGCTATTGTGATAAGGTAAAGAGGTGATTGGGAAAACCTTCATGGAATCCCACAGATAATCTTTATTGTGTATTGCGCTGGATAACAGATAACAACCTGGAACAGAAAGAGCTTTTTACAATCAGACATGCTTCAGTTGTACAAAAAGTTATTTGATATGACCATGCCAGACAGTAGAACTGCAGTAAAATACTCAAATTATGTTGTGGAGGTCCATTTGTTTCAATGTGATTATATGCAGAATCGTCTTATATAAATTATATGAATCCAACATAGGTCAGAGCAGTCGCCCAAGGTCCAAAGTCTAGACAGACTATATGACTATATGACTATACTAAGTCATAAAGGACACTAAGGACCTTCCTCCAGAACTCAATTGAGTTGGATGAAACCCAAAGCATCTGGGAGTACATCAGTAAGATGGTGAGCTGCTGAGAGAAATCCTGAACGAGCAACAGACATGGAAGAAGATCAAGTAGAGGAAGTACCATGGCAAGCCAAGACCCTGCATGAGGTGTACCATCGACAAGTAGCTGAGGTGCCTAACCTTGGGAAAGCCTACCAGTGACAGGAGAAGGCTGAACTCAAAGACAGCACTGAGGCACTGATGATGGGAGCACAAGAGCAGACACTAATCACCAGATCAATAGAGGCAGACATCTACCGCACTAGCATGACCCAATGTACAGAGGCTTCTGAGACAGTCCAATGCATATTTTTTTATACAGCCCCTCAGATGAAGTATGCACCCCTTAAATTGCCTGATTTTTGCATCAGCTTTGGCTGCTATCCCAACACTTTCTGTGCATGAGCACAAGACCTAATTAGTTCCCCTGGTAGTGTTATGTGAGCTAGCACTGGTGGGGGCTTCTGACAAATCTCTCAATGAATTTGCAAGATGGTGTGCTGAGTGGTATCCCCAAACATAAATTGGGAAAATAACATTTCAATATTGTAATTAATGCAGTCAGGCTTCAAAGATTTCCACATACATGAAAAAAATATTAAAGAAACATAGTGGGCAAAACATGTTTCATGGTCCTTTTCAGCTGCATTAATTTATGTCTTATCGTTTGTCTATGTTTTATTTATTTTTTTTGTTTTTATTTTGTATTTATTTACTTGCACTGAATTTGTTCCTTCATACCTGGATCTGTTCTTGGAGAAACTATAGATGTTGGAAACGTAATATTTTAAATGTAAGCAACTACATTGTTATATTTTTCATAATAAATCTTGCATATTATAACTAGGCTGATTTATTAAGTGTTTGCGGAGTATCACTTTGGAACACTACTACTATTATATATATTATTATACTACTATTATTTACATACAAGAGCCTGCAGACCTTCACCTCTATGTTATTGCATTATTACATAACACCAAATATTACCGTATTTGCTCGATTATAAGACAAGGTTTTTTCCAAGCAAATGCTCTGAAAAATACCCCTCATCTTATAATTGGGGTCGTCTTATAATCAGACGTCAAATAGGTCTGACTATGAGACTAAGATCCAGATCCCCCGCAGCGCTGCAGGGGACCTGGGAGGGAAAATTATCCTGTTCTGCCTCTCCTTTGTGTCTGTGCACAACAAGGAAGAGGCCCTGAACCACGACTCTACTTAAAGGGACGTTAAACCCCATGCCCTCCCTAAAACGCTGACGTATCAAAAACAGCCCATGAGCTGATCATGCACCCCTAACACGATCCAGGCCTGATCATGCGGCCCCTCCTCTGATTCTTTTCTGTCCGGGGCCCACTGTATTACAATACTGAACGGTTATTATTCACAAGCTATGTATGGTGGGATAGCACACAAATCACTGCTTTTTGTATACTAATTCAAAGGGACACTTGGCTTTTGTATGCAATAAAGTGTATATGATGGCTGGAGTGTCCCACTAACAATGTATTGTTAAACTAGCAGCGTGTCATCAAACTAACCCCTAATGTAACCTTTTCACCCACAACCCTACCTAGTGAACAAAATGTTTAATGAATACACCAACCCTTCTATGTACTAGCTCCAAGTTGTAATTATACTCATTACCCCGCAAATTTTTTTTAACCCAGTGTGACCTTTCATAGAAAAATAGCTCATCTTGCCTAGAGAACCTCTGTGCTTGGTCCGTACAGTTTAAATATGAGGTTTGGAAGTGCCTACTCCCAATCATTAGACTCGTAAAATGGATAATCAGAGTAATTGCAAACATAATTTAGTGTAGTGCACATGATATGTCTTGTGTGCATTGCGTTTATACTATATTTGCACAAATCATTGGTTTGCTAAACTCACATATGGTGCATATGTTGTGACTCAGCACTGTGATAATAAGGACTTCTATCTCTCTCTATAGTTGTGCAATTATCATCCAAAAATATTAAATATATATTGTAATAAAAGTATTCATTTCAGAAAAGTGGATTCTACAATGTTCATCAGAGTAATGTAAGCAAGTCATTTAGATGTTACAATATTTGTGATGAGGTTAAATGTCTTCCAAAATAAAGAAGAAGTGCCTTCATTTCCTTGGGGAGCAGTAAAACTGTTTGTGATGCCAATCAATCTTGTAGCTAGGGAAATATCTAGTTGTTGGAGACAGATCCAACTGACATCAATGTAATGACCTGGGCAGTGCAGTAGCAGTCTTTAGGTCCTGCCTATGGGTATCTAATAATAAGAGAGCACGAAAATATAAGAAATAACTCTAAACTAAGTTCCTTTTATTAATTTAGGTATTTCTTTTTAAACAAAAGACAAGCTTATTTAATGCACAGTTTAGCAGCTAAACCTTAACTTTTCTGTTTCTTGCAATATTATGCGGCTGTAGAGCAGAAGATGAAGGAGAATATTGTATGTGTTTTAGGATAACAGAATTTATATAAGCAATAGAAGTAGTCAAAATAAAAAAAGGCATTTCTCAATTTTTATCCTTCTTGACATGTCTGCGGCATTTGTCACCCTTCTCTCCCAGGTTCTATATTTTCTTTGAATCCTTGGTGTAGCTCACTTGCTCCTGCCTTTACCGACAATATTTCCATTCACTGTATGCTAACACCTCATTGACTGCATTTCCTCTTTAGGTTGGGATGGGTCAGTGGGATGTCCGCTACTCTTCACTCTATACCTGCCCCCTGCCTTCAACTGTTATACAAATGACAATCAACATCTTTATATCTTATAAACACCAAAGCATACTGGCTCATCCAAACAGGCAGTTAAGAAATGTAACTATAGTTTTGTTACTTGAGTTTATTCAGTTACTTCTGTAAACCTTATTTGGTGTTAGCGGTGGTGGTTTGCAATTCACTTACCTGTCTAATCACAAATTTTTGGTTTTGGATTCTAGACTGTAAAAAATTGAAAGATTCACCTAGCACAGGCACAGAGAACTCAAAACACTGTATGAGTGGGAGAATGTTTATATCTTTTAATAGTGGAAAAAGCACTCTACACCTCCACTATAGTATAAGTCATTATCATAGATTAATCCTAGATATTTACTGTTGGAAAATATAAGACAATGATCTTTATATGCAATAGTTACACTGCTACTTCTACAATTATACTTGCACATTTTGGCTTATTAATTCAGTATTGTACTTACTTTGCAGTTTGATTAACTGTCACCAGACTGTGATTAAGTGGCATATCTGCCATGTTTATGTGCATGAGTGGTTAGTGAAGGTTTTGTGGATTTAATACGCTGAAAGTTTAATGGCTTACTAGCGAGTCTGATTTTAATTCACAGTCTATATTTTTGGACAGGTCATTGAATTGAGCCTGCACTTATGAATCAAGCAAACCTCTCAGGGAGGCTACTTGACAGATTTTTGTTAAAACGCCTTTAAATCAATGGCATATACATTCTGTGCTGCAAATGTTCATTTTTGGTTGGTTCAGGTAGCCTTTGTAATGGCACGGGAGGAGAAGGGAGAAAAGTTAATGACAGGAAATTGATGAGCTATTAGTTGTTATCTGATTTCTTGAGATAAAACATTCCTATTTTGTAAATCTCTGTATGTTAAAAGCTTTGAACATTTTTATTGAATAAATAAAGATTTCGCTTAATAAAAAAAAAGGCTTATACAGGGTAGCCATATTTGTTGTTATCTCGTTCCTCTCAGGGCCGGCCCAATGGGGCAAAGTGTGAAATGCTGCGAGAACCCCCCCCCCCGCTCCAGGGAAAAAAGTGCTGCAAAAAAAAATATCCTACATTTATTATGTTATATCATGATAGTTAAAACTAAAATTAGGAAGTACGAATTTACATACTCCTCCACATTGGGCGGAAATACATAAGGAGAAAAACAAAGATAGTGTAATATATTAAGGAGCAATATGTGGTATAGTCCCTTCTATAATGAAATCAGCAATTGTGTTTCACAAACTCCGAAGAACCAATTTAAGTTTCCTTTTTTATAATATATTCAGATTGAAATAGAGTAAATAACATGAAACCTTCACTTTTCCTCACACTGATTTCTGGAGTTTTGTCCTTTGAAGTGACTAGAAATTCAGGAAGGCGTTTTATCTCTGGATAAAAAAAATTACAAAGTTCTACACACCAGGCCAGGCTCTGCCACACTGATACCCAAACACACACACTAGGACAGGCTCTGCCTCACCAGCAGCCAAACACACACACACCAGGACAGGCTCTG
>VKOC01000001.1:824642-842026 GCA_009364415.1 Spea multiplicata
TAAACCCCCCCCCCCATGAGGTCCCTGATTTCCAACACCTTGTCAAACATGCATTGACATTGCTAACATAGTAAGGCACTTCCTGGTGGCATCCCCTGGGCTCAGCTTCCCAATAATCTACTTGGCCTATGAGGGAGAGCCTTCTAATTCAGCCCTTAAATTACCAGAGTATGATTAAAGCATGTCTCCATGGAACAAAGAGTCATAACTATAGGAAAGATGAATACATGTGCAGGAAAATTCGCTTTGGAAAAAATACACTTGTTGCACCATCCTCTAGAGAAAAGACAACTGATCAACTGTTCAGTGGAAAGAGGTCTTTAAATAGATAGGAATTCATTAGTGATAAAGTGCCATGGGTATACTGCCTAGCATAATATAAACAGTAACCTTTGCCACCAGAGTGCTGGCGGCATGAAAGTGGGAAGCTGACTAATTCTGCATCATCAAATCTGTTATTGTCTACTGAAAATAAATGTGAAATGTAAAACTGTATTCATAAAAAAGAAACTCAGTATTTTTTTTTTTGGAGGTCCACTCCAGCCCTATTTTTTCAGATAAAATACATATTGGAGACAATTTTATGGACTCTACATGCAGATAAGGGCATCTTTAAACATTATAGGGACAAATGAGAGTGTTGTAGATCTAGGAAGAAAATATAAGACAAAAAGAAACTCTAATGTTCAACATTTGATGTAATAAAGCTATATTCTATGTTAACAGATTTATGGTTCTAATAAATTAAAAACTGCATTTCCTTATATCAGGGCTCGACAAATCCCAGGCGCCAGGTCGTCATGGCGAAAGAGAATTTTGTCCTGGCGCCTAGGTGTTTGTCAGCCTGTTACATCCACATAAAATTGTGTAATTTTTGTGCAGCTGTCTGCCCAGGAGTCTGTGCAGACCAGCACAGCCACTCCGAGCTCGGAGTGATCCTGTAGGCTGAAAACGCGGTTGCGGGAAAACCAGCAATCGTGTTTTCAGCTGCCACAGACAGCTTCAGGGAAGGTGGTTGTGTGTTGATTGGGTCACAACACCCCCTGCTGCCTGATCGCGCCATGAGAGCGACAGTGCAGCGTTAACTCCTTCAATGCCACGATCGCGGCATTTTAGGGGTTAATTCCCGTTTTGTACGGGGCTCTGCTGCTGGTGGTCTGCCTGGAAGCCAGGCAGACGAGCAACAGTAAAAACGAGCCCCCACAAGCCCTTTGATGACTCCTGTAGGCATGGAAGCCTACAGCAGTCATCAAAGAGACTCCCCCTGCAATGGCTGGTCTATAGACCAGCAATTGCATCCCAGCTGCCAGAGACAGCTTCAGGGACAGGGGAGAGGGTTCTTCGTTCTCCACATGAGTGTGGAGACCAGACCCAACCCTCCCCTGCTCAATGAGAGCGACAGTGCAGCATTAACCCCTTCAATGCCAAAATTGTATATGACACATTCGTGGCATTGCAGGGGTTTACATTTGTCCCCACAAGCTTGTGGGGACTAAATATCAGTCAATGCTGTGCTCCAATGGAACATCAGCATTGAAAGAGTTAAAAAAAACAGCACTGAAAAGTCCAGGGTGCTTCCAGGTCAAATGCTGTGAGTTTAGTAACCTCAATGATCCTCAATGACCCATGGTAGCCCTTTAAAAAAAAAAAAAAGATGACCTTAAGCCTGAATTAACACAGCAGCACCCCATCCATAGAATTTGCACAGCAACCACCCAAGCCATAGCAAAGCACTGGAAAAGTCTACTACCAACACAGAGATATACAGCCACATTTGGACTGGTTTTATCATGGAGCTCTTCCACATGATCTGGGAGCTGTGTACCAGCTCTTACGTATCTGGATTGTAAGCTCATCTCAGCAGGGCCGTCCTCACCTGTTGTTTCTGTAAGTCAAATTGTTACGTTATTTACTACTTGTTATGCCCTGTCTACCCATTGTACAGTGCTATGGAATATGATAGTGCTATATAAAACAATAAATAATTAAATACTGTGAGAGGGCTATTCTTTTTCCATTTTTGTATTTGTTTCTGTTCTTTTCTGGGTATATTTTGTTCTTTTTTCTCGCTTCTTGTTCTTATCACAGGTATTTTAGCACATGATCCCTGCTAAAAGGAAAACAGGAATGTGAATTACTAGCCCACCCGTAACACCTTGTTTTGTAACCGTAAGTACCTGATGGACAGAAGATTTTCATATTGAACAATGTTATTGTGAACGTTATTGTCACCCTCACATTTTATGCCCCGCTATTTCAGTTGTTACCTTGAAAGACAAATGCCATAAAAGAAACCTTTAAATAACAAATAGCCTAACAAACTCACAACACCTCTTACACAAGTGGTACAGAGATTTAAACTCTAATCCAAGCAATATAATTTGTTTTCATCTATTCACCTTACATAGCTCTGTAATTAACCAAATCTATCTCCCTCACATGTGATGTCAGCAATGAGAACAAATTAACCCTTGCCCTTGTGTGGAGCCAAGGTGATATTTGTCTGCGTTTGATTTGTTTTAATACAAAATTCTTTCATTTTTAATTACTTCAAAGATGAAGGAGGCCTTAACTGAACTTACAGAATGATAACGCACTGGCAATGGGTTTCTTCTCATTACAGATACATCGATAGATACATTTATATACTGTATATACATAAATGTAATTGCACAGGATATTGGCTGCCACTGATCCTAGGAATTCCCTAGCCCCGATTGACAGATGATATTTTTTGGAATAAGTAAATCTACCATCAGATGGTTCCGTGAAGAATGTCTGCAGATATACAAAACTCTGGGAGATCAGAGAGTAATAATGTACTGTGTAGCTAGACGCGGCGCATTTCACCACAATTCTGCTGCCTCAGTGTATAGACCTGCATGTGACCAAAGAAAACAGAAATCTTGTCAACTTCATTGTTCTGGGAATAAGCACGTGTTCAAATTGTGCCTGAATTTATAAAAAGAATGAATTGTTCTGGTATAACATTATGCAATGACAGACAATGTGGGAAGTGAATCAATGTAGCCTGTTGCTGTCATAGGGTCTGTGGTGACAAAAGGGTTAATGAAAGGATAGGTCCGTGTACAATTAAAACATTGTTTCTGAGAGACTGATGAATTTCATATAATTGTTTTGGTGGGGATATTTTAAGAATTCTAAAGTTATGCAACCAGGCAAGAACTAGAGGGCAAACACATTTTATTCATGAAAAATGATTTTGTTACAAACAGAAAACTGCAATGTCAATTGTCCAAAATGTATTGGTATGTCCCCTTCAGCATACCACAAGGGTGTAACTAGACACCACAGGGCCCTGGTGGTGCAGGCAAAATGTGCCACCTCTGCCCCTAAACAGCTTGTGAGAGAGAGACTTTTACCCCAAACAGCTTATCTGTGCCATCCTCTCCTCCAACATACACTCTGGCACACATATGTAAACACACTTACACACATTCACACATGCTAACCCACACACTTACTCATAATCACTCGTACACACTCATTCACACACTCCATCACATACCACATATATGCTCATACACACTTACACATACATGCTCATACACACTTATACACAGACATTCATTCTGCCATAACTTATACATAAACATTCATGCACACATACACTTATTCACAGACATGCATGCTCATCTACATACAAACATGCATAGATCCTTCTTTCCGTCCTTCCCTTACCTCCCATCCACACCTCTTTAGCTTTCCTGCAGTTTCCAGTCTGCTGCTCGTGCAGTGTGCGAGTACCCTCGGTTTCATCACAGGATCAACCATAGTTTGGAGTGAAATGGGCAACAACAAGGAAACATAATGAATCAGTATGATAACAGGTCTCATTATCTGAAATGAAAGCAATGCACAGCTGTCTGCCAGACCCCATCTCAGTTTTCTGCCAGACCCAGCATTAGTCTCCTGCCAGACCCAATCTCCGTCTTGTGCCACCTGCCAGAATCCATTTCAGTGTACTGTGATCTGCCACACTCAAACTCCATTTTGTGCCACCTGCCAGACCCTGCCTCAATCTACCCTGCGTGATAGACCCCATTTCAGTATTCCACCATCTTCAGATCCTGTATCAGTCTCTATTTTGTGCCATCTGCCAGACCCTCATCTCAGTATCCTGTGTGCCCCCCTGCTTAGCCTGCAGATAGCACCCAAAAAGAGGCTGTAGCAGATAGCCGTCTTTAATCAGGTGCTCCTGAATCTACTAGTCCCATGCAAGGACCTGAATGAGCACCTGTCCCTGCACGGAGACTCCTGCCAGACCAGTGCCTGCAGTTGTGAACATATTAAACATTGTCTCACACTCCCAAACAGACATAAACCCTACCAAATCCTACAATTTGAATGGGACCATGACCAAAACATTCATGGGTCCACCGAGCCAGTGAACTGCATGAGGATTTGTGTGTCCTAAATATTCTCTGAATGGGGTAAATAATCCTTGGTATCATTGCTCATTTAATGTTTTTATTTACAAGTGTCATATAGAAAAGTTAAAACTCAAAACACCTGGCTATGTTTATGCAATTATGTGTGCAAATGGAAACAGAAAATCAATTTATGCACCTCTTTGAAACAAGTTTCTGTGATTGCTTATGGAAATAATTTTACAGAGTACAGTTTTGGCTCAAAACCACTACATTTTATGTATTTACTTTTCTTTTATTGTGTTTATTAAAAACAACACATTTCTTAAATTACATTGTGAAACAAAACACTTACCAATGCCATGTTGAGACACAGCACAC
Organism: Spea multiplicata; assembly: GCA_009364415.1. Taxonomy (NCBI): domain Eukaryota; kingdom Metazoa; phylum Chordata; class Amphibia; order Anura; family Pelobatidae; genus Spea; species Spea multiplicata. Next base: position 829,415 of record VKOC01000001.1, read on the forward strand.
GTTGTAATGGTATTAGCAGGTTAGCACAGAACAACAGCAGGTCTTGCTGTGTTCTACCACTGGTCTTGTTTTGCTTCACAAATGGATCCTACAGAACTTCAAAGGTTTTGGACTGGGACATTATTTTTATTCTCTGCTGCACACACCAGTTCAGGAACATGTTGAATTACAAAGCCCTATGCATGCACATCTTGTTCTTAGTAAATGCAAAAAAATTACATTTTGTTTGAGATCCTAGTATCACATGTATTGTTCAGTCTGATTAACCTAAGCTGATAAATGATTTGGAAATATATTTTCAAGAGATGATTCTAATTTCATAGAAAAAAAGATAATTTCTCGGCAAACATGTCAGGCTCTAATAACTAATATTACTTAATTTAAAAAGGAAGGCTCTGCTAGATGATGCAAATAGAAATTCAATGTACAGGATTGTGCCACGAGTTTAAATTATTGGCAAAGATCCAAAAATATGCAGAACCTAGCTAACATAACACTCAATCAATAAGTGAAATCCAACATACAGGCAGGGTTGGAGTAGCAATGGTGAGATGGCCATGGCACGCTACAAAGTTGGACGCATGGCTTTAACCAAAATATCTTGGTTTGCTGAAGGAGACATTTACCAAGACATTTTGGACAATGCTCTGCTTCCAACTTTATGTGAACAGTTTGGGGAAGTCCCTTTTCTATTCCAGCATGACTGTGCCCCTGTGCACAAAGCAAGGTCCATAAAGTCATGGTTGGGTGGATTTGGTGTGGAAGAACTTGACTGACCACATAGAGCCCTGACCTCAACCCCATCGAATATCTTTGGGATGAACTGAAATGCAGATTGCAAGCCAGGCCTTCTCATCCAACATCAGTGTCTGACCTTACTAATGCTCTTCTGGATGAATGGGCTAAAATTCCCATAGAAACACTCACAAGTCTTGTGGAAAGCCTTCCCAGAAGAGTGGAAGCTGTTATAGCTGCAAAGGGGGGATCAACTTCATATTAATGTCTATGTCATAAAAGTCCCTGTTGGTGTAAGGTCAGGTGCCCCAATACTTTTGCCAATATAACGTAAGTTGTATTGATTTTTTGGTTGATGTTTTGTAATAGAGGGTCAGTGGTGTATTCTGGCCTAGGTTGACTACCCCTCAGGCAGCAGATTCTTTACCCATTACCTTGTGCATCCAGAAAAGTTGAGAGATCACAGACCTACATGCACAGAATATATATAAAACTCAAAATAGATGTAGGAAAAGTATCCAGTCATCATGGAAATACTTTCTTACCCTTGGTGGCTATATGTACCATTGCTGTAAATAACTCGGAGAAGCTTCAAGTAGTAGCCCAACTGCCCCCTTCCAGCACAGCCAGTCAGCCCTCAATATGGATAATGTGTGGCCGTATGTGCATATATAGTATCAGAAAAAAAGCAAATCCTAAAACACCAATAAAGCAAAGATCCAATAATTTAATAGATCAGTCAAAAAACTTCCTAGCCACAAGATGGCAGTCTAACTACTGCCTAGGTCAACCTTCTTCATAGGTATAAAACATAATGTGTTTTTGGCCATTAATGGCGCCTACATTATTATTAAAGGAGAAGTATAGTTTTTTAAAAAAATCCCCCCTGTAAACTGTTTCAAATGTTTTCATTAGTATGCTTAAATTATTTCCAGGAGTTCACCAAGGTTATTATATGTATCTGATTGATACCAGCTTGCAACCAACACATATTTGATTTAGTTATACCAGAGAATGTCTGAGAATGATCTCTCTCTCTCCCCTTAAATCATCAATTACTAAACACTTTTGGGGAGTAACAGATACTTTAGGGGAGCTTTGGATTTTTCATGTTACTTTCATTTACTCTGAACTCACTGCAGTGAATAAACTCCAGTTCAGCATTCACATCATCGCTTATAGTAAATAATTTTACAACCACAGGTTTTAGTAAGAAACTTTTGCTCTAATCTCTGTAGATGCTGCTAGCTGTTTACACACTGAGTAATGGAAAATTGCATAATGAAATCTCTGTAATGACCTTGAATACAGTTAAACATAATAGTTATTTCACCGTCTTGGAATATTTATTCTAGAGAAAACAAACTTGCGTTGGAAAGCCCGTCATAAGTGTTTGTAATATGAGAGAAATAAAAATTCACTGGGAAAAGACACATAACTATTGGTCTTTTTACATTTAAGAGCAAAGATACGTAAAATCTTTAAAACCAAAGTTTTCTCATCTAAAAAAAGGCAACATATACCGGTATATCCAAATTTTAAGCCTTCACTCCTTTGGTAATATGGATCTGTTAGATCAGTCAACGGTTGTTGGGTAAGATAGCATAGCTTCAGGACCTACTTCCAGCCCTGACCAGCTTGGCATGAGGGGAATAGTGTGAATCAGAACAAAATTGCTCTGTTCTTGCAAATTCCCAATATATTTTCCAGTTGCAAAGGGGTTCAGGATTTGAGCCTTTTGGCTCTAGTGCAGCACAATGACATAATTGCAGCAAGTAGGCTAATGACACTTAATGGTCAGGTCAAGGTCTATATGATATATTCTGCAGAGCAAGATGAGGCTTGGGGACCAATATCATTTATATTTAAAAATTACATTTTAGTTTGATCATATAATCCTAAAATGTTAATGTAGTGTAGAGATGTGTTCCTCGTATTTGGGCTGCAGTGTGAAATAATGATCAAAAGATTGCGTACAATTGGAGCGTTCGTTCTGCATGGTGGTCTTTCACAAATGCAAGCCAATCACTAGATTTGGGCACCGGCCAAGTCTTCGTGTTCATGAAAAAAAACGTTTGTTTTCCATGAAATATTCGTGTACCTTTTTGGTGTTCGTTTTTCTCTTAGTTTCTGCCAGTTTTCTAGCAGGGTTATTACGCATTAACAGTATGCAGCAGCTTTGGCATTAGGATCTTAAAGGTTCGTAAGAGCAACTCTATTGGTCACCTGCAGGGGCCTCCTCTGGCATTAATCAATGAAGGGCAGCTGCTCGTCATTGGTTGATGCCAGACAAGTCCCCTGGCAGCAACCAATAGAGTCACTCTTTAACTCCTGACGTTGAAGCCATTATGGCCAAGTTGCTCTGAGGTGTACCTTGCCCTGCGTTTTTCCAGTGGGACTCAAATTCCCGTTCCTCTGAGGCCAAGTTGCTCAGAGTGGTTGTCTGAGTCTGAGACGAGGAGTTTGGTTCCCCCCCTGGCAAAGAGCAGGGCAAGGGTACACCTGTGAGCAACTTGGCCTGGGGAGACCCATGGCTTCGGCATCAGAATTTTAATTTTAAAGGTCCGTAAGAGAGACCCTATTGGTCGCCGGCAAAGGGCTCCTCTGGCATCAACCAATGAAGGGCAGCTGCTTTGTTTGAACAACATTCGTGTTAGTTTTCATGTTCTCCTGAATACAAATTCACAAGTCTACTAAGCACCACAATAGAATAATGCCAGTGTATGAATTCTATAGGGTAGGTTGCTTCAGTTCACAAACACTGTCCAGCATCATGCAGAATAGCTAGGTCTTCACTTCTAAATAGCAGAGATTGGTAATTGGTAATTTTTTTTTTTTTTTTTTTTTTACGAAAAATCCTAAACTTTAACCTTTAGTGTTTTTTGTTACAAATTACATAATTATATATAATGACTTACATTATACTTTATTTTTTCCATTAAACTCTGACCTTTTAGCCATACTGTGTTTCAGACTCAGAAGCACTCTGGCAATAAAAGCTTGTGTATGTTTGTCAAGGAAACATGATAGTACCACTTAATTCTATGTTATGGGATTGCTGAAAGTGTCTTAAAAAGCTTAATGTTTGATTAGTCTGTTTCATGTAATAATATTGCCCAGAGGGATCTTAAGTAAAGTGAAATCATTTGTTTATAATATAAATATACACAACTGAGAAAAGATAAAATGAACATGCCACTTGAATAATGTAATAGTACATTTGCAGAGCATAACAACTATCCTAGCACTGTGTGCTGACACAGAAAGAGTTATAATCTGAAAGTTCTTTTTTCCCTGTGTGATTTGCTTGCATGCGCTGTTACTACGGGTACATGCTTTTTTTTGTAACAAGTGGCTTGTGTAAGGATGTTTGACACCCTTTGCAGCATATTTACACAATAACGGTGTATACTGCGGCATGTGTAATGTAATCGATGTCATGCTCCATTCTGTAAGAGGCTTCTCAGTCACTAGAGCTAATTTCACAAATAGCAAAAGTGTGGAAGGAAATACTAATTATGGGTCATTTATTTTTTAATTTGGTAGAACTACAAATTCTGAAATTCTGAACCAGGTCCATACAGGCGACTGTAAAGACCCAGAGCGCCCAAAGATTGTGTGCAGGAGTTACGGTGCAGCAGCGGAGTTGGAGAGGGCCTGGTGCAGGGTGACAGCACACTCCCGGTGGGCATCTAGGGTTGTGCAGCCACATACCAGCGCCCTGACATAGCAGCGGATGATGACAGAACAGAACTTGCCGATATCCTGCAGGCACCCTGGAGCAGGCATGAGACATAGCACTGGAATCATGTGCAGGATGAGGCAGGCTGGGTCTACGGAAGCTAAGCAGAGTATATAGCAGAAACATAAGCAAGGGACAGGGAGACCAAGCAAGAACCATAACCAGACAAGATATACATAATACAGGGCACAACAGGGAATAAGACAAGGAATACTCAAGATTCGACATGAACAGGACAGGACACCCCTCTGCCGGGGATACAAGACAGGACACCCCGCTGCCGGGGATTCAAGACAGGACACCCCTCTACCGGGGATACAGGACAGGACAGGACAGCCCACAGGTTACATCATAGACTGACACACATACATACAGGAACTAGCCTAGGACTATATGATAACTATTGGAGATTCCGTCACATCTTATGGCCATAGTATGCTTAGCCCACCACTACGCCAAAGTACTCCAATGATGGTGGGTCCTAATGCTAAAGCCTGCCTACGGATGTACTAAAAACTGAACATTGAATCTATACACATATCAGAGAGACATACCTGTAGACTGCAGACTGGGACAAACAGAATGCACTGGTGGGGCACAACTTATAAAGGAAACAGAGCTGAGGCAAAGAGCAAGACTGGTATCCAAGAATCAGAGGTTTAGGACAACATACAACATACAGAAATCATGAAATGGACCACAGCAAGACAGGGAAACAAAAGACACGCAGCTCCGCAGCCTGGGTAGAGCGTGACAATTTCCTTTCATGTGAATTGAATCAGATTTTTTTGGCACACATCACCCGTTATATGTACCTCGGAACCTCTCAGGGTGGACCACCTGAAGCTCTTGGTCTTCTGGAGGAATGGTTTCAGACAGAGGAAGGGCTAGGCTTGTATGGCAAGGTTAGTCCAAGGCTGTCTTAGAAAGTAGGAGAGTAGTGTGAATGGCTGAATACCACTCCCATGTCCAGAGAAAGGGGATAGTGAGATTCAGGATATAACCCTGAGAGTTCCCATGTATGCCTATGTACATAATAAGTAGACTTGAGCGTCAGCCAAGTGTTCGTGTTCTTCTTTGTCTTGCTAAAAAAACACTTTTGTATTCCACGAATATTCACCCGTTCCTGTTTTCTTTTCTGGTGAATATTCGTGTACGATCTTAGTGTTCATTTTTCTCTTCGTTTTCTGCCAATTTTCTAGGGGTTAGAAAATTCGGGGTTAGCGCGGTAACAGTAGCAGCAGCTTTGGCGCCAGAATTTTTTTGCAAATGCACGGGTGGATTCTGCAGAATCCTTCCTTTCGCCACCCCAGCAGTGCCCTGCAGAGAAGCATTTGGCTGAATGCATCTCCCTGCATGTACTGGCCTCCAGTGTGCTCCAGCACTGGCTCCACTGCATGCCGGAGTTTGTTTAGACACCAATAAAGTCTTCCCATTGATTTCAATCGGAACCTTTCCTGCCACTGATTGGCTTCTTAAGATGTGAATTAGCAACAGAAATACTCCTACTGATTTCATTGGAAGTACTTTACAGCCACAGTTCATGGATGAAGAAAGAAGATTTTGCACCATAGCTGATCTATGCACAATAGTTATCTATTTTTGGAAGAATTCATATTAAAGTACTCACAGAGCGTTTGGGCTACTCACAGAGTACTTTTATATTCACACTTTTTAGTTAGGGTATCAGGGACACAAAACTGGCCCTTTAAACTATTAGTATAGTGACATGACATTAGCCTCAATCTTGTTTTATACCTCTACACATTTGCAAAATCTCTGGAGATAAATATTCTTTTGAACTAGTAATGATTACTACAAGACATCCAAGATTTGTATGTACTTGTGTCAATAAAGAGGATCTTAGCCCCCCCGAGTAATGTTTGGGTTCAACTAACTGCTGGAGTCTGCTCACTCAGGAAAGCAATAGTTGGTTTTCTCAATGTGTTTCGGCCCGTTTAGTGTTATTATATTGGTTTGCTCTTACAAATGTCAAAGGTTTTTTCTCCTCTTTTTACTTTCATTACAAAATTCCTTTTTGATAATGAAGTGCCTGGGAAAGGAAAAATATGACTTCTTGTTATACACCTGGGCTACTTTATGACAATTGCATAGCCTGTAAGAAGGGACTACGTTACAGTCCCTCTTGTGAATCCATTCTAAGGTGGGCCATATATTCTACATATAAAGACATAAAGTACTACACTGCAGTATGTGGAATATATGTTCAGAAAGGATTCAGCTGCTCAGTTATTCATCCTACATATATACCAGCCAACAGTCCCAAATTTCTCATTACCATCCCATTTCCTGGGTCCTGTCCCGTCAAATTCAGGTCTGTCCCGACATACAAATACTGCCTTTGTACAGTGCATTGCTTTTTAACTTTGTACATCTAAGACGCACACAGCCTAAATGCTTCTAAATAAGCTCCAAACTACCTGGTTTCTGTACTGGGTAGCCTAGAGCTCAATGCTGCAGGGTCATGCAGAGTGCCTGGCCCACCCTCTTTAGACCCCGGGATCCAGGAAAGAAGAATGACTACATATTACAAATATCATTATTGCATAAAGAAGACCTGGGGTACTCTAAAGCCAAGGAATTCAGATATGAGCCTCTAATATAGAAGGAATTTAAGCATGCATGGGATAGGCATAAAGGCATCCTGAAGACAAGACCAAGGACTGATTAGAGCCCGAGTCTTTATATCAGGAAAAATGTGCAAAACACTAGATGGGCGGAATGGTTATTTTCTAAAGCATAATCCTTTAATCCTATAATATATAAATATATATAATCCTATATTGTGTCTAGTTCTTATACAGATTTCGAAATCCTGGTGTTATGAGTTGACAGATCTTTTTGGATTAAAAACTAGATACATATGGCTTTACTTTCAGATATACTGAGTGTTTATTTTTGTGACATTGTAGTCAGGTATTTGAGTTGGCAGGGTATTTCATAAAACAATGGAATAATTTTATTTCTCTGAAATTCAGAGCCAAGGCTACCCACACCCACTTTTAATCTGACCTTCACAGTATCAGTATTGTTGAAATGACAAAATATTGTAGATCACTGTTTTGTAGTAACTTACTTGGTGCTAATGAGCACAAGGAGAGATGTTCTTTATATGCTCCTATGGTTAAATTCTATAGCGCTGGTTTCACTGGGGTGATCCAGAAGTATTTGATACTAATTAAGAGTCTATTCATGAAACTACAAGCGTACCTTACAGAAAGGGACCTTGGCATGTTTTCCCCAGTGGAGATGTCAAGTTGTCCATGTCTACTTGTTAATGAGTAGCCCAAGTGGAATATAGTCATTGATGGACTACCAGTCCATTTAGGTGGCTTCTTAAAGAAAACAAATCATGAAAATGTGTTTAAATAATAATTAATAGTAATACAATGTATTGATTTATTTAGAGCCATAATAAGCCACAGGGCTGTAGAACTGGGTTACAGTTTAACCATTTAAGGGCAAGAGTTATTTTACAATATTGATTCTATGAATATATATATTATATATATATATATATATCTATATATATAATATATGATTCTCAGTGGGAATGGATTGACGAGAAGGCAGAGCTAGCTATCTATAGAGCTGTAATGTAACTACAGGAGTCGAAACTGTGATAGGGCCCCAGGCGGCCCCTGTGACTACTTGTTCCTGTCTTTTCATGCTGGTTCACAATTGCTCAGGAGTGTAACTAGAAATCACACTTTGGTCACACATATTTCCACTTCTACTCCCTGTCCACTGAAGACTGGGGGTGTAAATTTATATAAAGAAATAATAAATTCCCTTCTCACCCCCATGGGTGGCATGTGTCTTCCTCATCCTCAGGTCCTCTAGAGGCCATGGAGTTTGTGGATTCTGCACAGTTTCTTAGCTGTTAAAAGCACTGCACTCATCTGCACTCATCTGTCACCACCACTGTCTTCTGGTCCTTGTCTGCCACCGCAATGTCAGGTTGATTGGCTAGTACATGCTTGTCCATCTGGATTTGGTCCCACAGGATCTTAGCCTTGCTGTTCTCCACAACCTTCTGTGGAATCTTCCATTTGGACTTGGGAGGGTTTAGCCTGTGCAGATGTACACAATACCAGCTACTTAGTTGTGCCGTTCAGTGTGCACTGTTCCTGCGAGCATCTTACACCCTGCCACTATCTGTTGGACTGTCAGAGAAGCCTCTCTACATACTCTGCACCATGGGTCCTGTCTGGTGCGCTAGATGCCTTCCTCTATGCATCTGGTGCTTAGTGCCTGCTTTTGTGCTACCATTATCAGTACTGTCTTTGAGTCCAGCCCTGCCCAGCTACTGGTAGGGTTTTTCAATGTCAGCCACCTCAGCTATTGGTCGCTGGTACATCCCATGCAGGGTCTTGGCTTGCCACGGTACTTCCTCCACTTGCCCTTCCTTCTATGTCTGGTGCTGGTTCAGGAATTTTCTAAGCTATCTTTGAGTGCCACCATACTGATGTCATCTAAGACAGCAGCTTTGACACTGCACACCTCCTTTCCGGCTGGTGAGACTGAGATATCCATATATATATATATATATATATATATATATATATATACTATATATATACTATATGTGAAAACAAAGACCGAAACGTTGATTAGAAAACTGGAGTTTCTCGTGTAGTTATTTAAAGAAGTCCCTGGAGTGCCGGTAACTATATATATTACCAAACTCACTCATCTACCTTTTCTTTACGGTAAAAATCAACCCAACCAATGGTAATCATCATCTTGCTGACCTAAAACTGAGAACAAAAGGCAATCAAAATGTACTTCAAAAAGAAGATACAAAACATAATGGTAAATGTAATAGTTTAATACGGTGCTATTTGCAAAATTAACACCGGTGAGGAAGTGAACATCCAGATGGTCTTACGATATGGCCTTCAAAATTATGCGAGATGCTTTCAGGTGATCTCCTAAATCCACTTCCTAAAGTGTAACCTATTGTATTCTTCTCCAAATAAAAAGGAAAATCCTTATGGTATTTTGGGATTGACTTATCTTATATTGTTTATTGTCGCCCCTGGGGAATTGATACCTTCTTTAGCCTAGTGACAAACATTAGCCTACCAACTGAACCTCTTGATACTAATTAAGCAGATGAATTCTGCAAGCAGGTGTCAGCACATGGCCAGAATCTTCACCTGTCTCATGGGGGTTATGAATTATATTTTGTTCATCTCTGTATATTACAGAAAAGTTAGGTAAGTAATTTAAAGGAAAAAAAATGTTACAATCTTAAAGGATGCTGAATATCTACACTGGTAGGCTTATATATTAAGAACAATTGTAGGGTCAAAATAAAATTGACAAAATAAGGGGTATTTAAATTGGCATAATAGCAAGAAGACACTTGTAATGCCCATTAACTGATTTGTCCAAGCAGTCACAGCATGTTGTATAAAAAATATACTGTTTATAGATTTATTCACCTGCAAGAAACTGGATAACAAGCAGCTGTGCTAACAAATCTAATATTTGCAATACCAGCTTGACTGCAACCTTTACGGCATCAAAGTTCCCTTGAGAATAGGAATGGAATATATTATTCCTTTGTGTGTTGCAACATATTTTTATCTTCACTGAGAGAGTGTAGAAAAATGTGAACATTCACCTGGCTCCTATGAAGAATCAGGACTCCATTACTATAATTTGATTACATACAAAGCAGTGCACCAAGAGACATTCAGGTATATATTTAAGTGTTATGAAATGTGATTCTTTAGTCACTTATTGCTGCAAGGAATTCTGTTTTTTTTAAGCAGAGAGTGGCCGTTACCAGTTTATCCATTAAGTACACTAGGCACATGCCTAGCGCTTCCCGAACTCTGACTCTAACCTAATTTGTCTTGAGTGCACATATATGTATGTGTCAGGGTACGTGTGTAAGAGTGTACATAGAGGCCCAGGATGGCCTTAACTCAGCTCTGAGAGCCGCAGAGAAACACAAAAAAATCAAATTAAAGGTGAATTCTAATTGGCTTCTGAGTATTTTAGATAACAAAATACATGGTCCAGAAAATGAATGCACAGCTCAAAAAAAATAATAAAAGTCCCTTGTCTGCTACTAAAAACACATATCCTATTAGGTATATTACTGTTTTTTTGTTCTGGCTTCGTTTTTTTGAGGATCATCTATAAAAAAAAAAAAGAATTACATTAAATATTTAGCTGTGTATAACTGTTAAGAGGTATAAGGCTAAGAGCCAAGGGAAAAATGGATTCCAAATATTATGTCCAGGGGTGCAAAGGCTCCCAGGTGCCCACAACATCCACTCGCGCAGAGATTACAAGCTGTACTAAAGTTGGGGCAGGGAGAAAAGAGAGGAAAAGAAGAGCAAAGAGAGAAAGAGAAGGTGAGAGAGTCTATATGTGTGTATGTATGAATGTATGTATGTATACGTTTATGGAGTTAGAGTCTGTATTATGTTCAAATGGGCCAAAAACGATTCAGACAAATTTTTGCTTCATTCTGGTTTCCTACATTTGGACACCTGTGCATCGCTATACCCATCATGCTTCATCTGCCAACAACTGCAACTTATATGTTATCAACAAACATACCTCATTTTAAAACTTTTACTTCCAGCCTCCTGCTAAGCTATCCACATACAAAAACATACAAACAAACATGCAAATTTACAATGAATTTTAAGAGCTTTCTCTTTTGTTTAAATTTGTTTTGTTCACCATACCTCTGCACAGATTTGCCATTAAAAAAAAACCAATTCATATGAACTGAAATGCATAAGTCTAGTGTATAATGTTAGCGTATGTGAATGTGTATAGTGTTAGAGTGTATGTGTGTTCTTGCATATGGTATTTGCATGTTTGAGCGCATGGTGTTAGCAGGGGAGGATATGGTGGTAACAGGGGCGTACCTAGAGTATTTGGCACCTGGGGCGGTTCCTGTTTTTGGCACCCCCCCCCCCACATACACTTTTTAAAACTGCATAGCTTCTACCGTTATATACCGGCGCAGACACTGAAGGTGGTACAGCTTTACTGTTATTATATTGACAGTGGTACAGCATAACACTTACCACTATATACTGAGGCACACATTGACAGTGGTACAGCGTAATCCCTATCACTATACACTGAGCCAGGCATTGACAATAGTGCAGCATAACTCCTATCACTATATACTAAGCCAAACATTGATGTGGTGTAGGCCTACCGCTTCATTGTCTGGCTTAGGGATGCCCTGAAACAAATTCTGGACTGAAACCGGAAATGCAGCATTTACCTGGCCGAAACCGAATATGACCCCCCCACACCATAAAAGAAATCTAACACTTTTATTTAAAGTAAGAAACACACCAAAATAGGACAAAACAATTAAATAACAATATTAATAATATATATATGTAACCAAAGAAAAAATGGGCACTCACGGGTCTTTGCAGTAAAGTGCATTAAACACTAGTTTATTTCAATCAGCACGGCCAACGTTTCGGACCACCTCCGGTCCTTTCTCAAGGCAAAGACCTGTGAGTGTCCATTTTTTCTTTGGTAACATATATCTGGCTATTTTTGGAGCACCCGGGCAAATGTATATTAACAATATTTCTGTGCAGCCGCTCCCTTTGGTTTGTATATATATATATATATGTTAACAATCACATAGGAATCACATTCCTATAATGCCTAGGCATACCCAGATTCCAGGATATACTGGCAGACTTGGCATGATAGGAGTATGATTGCCCTATCTACCCCTTCTCACTCCCTTCTGCCCTATCTACCCCCTATCCCCCATTTCACCCATTCTCCCTATCTACCCCCTCCTAACTATCTACCCTCTGCCCCCTTTGAAGTTCACTTACCTTTCAGGAGTCCTGCGGTGGGGGTGCAAGGCCTCTGTCTCCCAGCTCTGCCACTGTATGGAACAGTATAGAGTGATGGGAGTTATGATGTACTTTTAGAGCAAAATTATATAATGAAAAAGACATTGGAAATGGTACAGCATAACACCCATCACTCTCACACACTTACCAATCCACAGATTCCACACATACCAATCCACACATATACACCAATCCACACATTCCACACATACCAATCCACACATACACCAATTCACACATATACAC